>JAMXBD010000566.1:0-600000 GCA_024138025.1 Combretum micranthum
ATAGTGACATACTTATTGTGTGGTAGCATTAGAACATAATAACCTCACTATTATTAAGCTCGAGTAAAAATGTGAGCTACTTGTGCTGGTTATCTCAAGTTAAAGAGCGATGCCCTTGAAAGGGTTTTAGGCCTAACATTGTAGTTAAGTGCTTAGGCCGCCTTGTTGTGGCTCAATGGGTAGTTGATAAGAGAAATAGTATAAAATGTAACAGCCACCCAAATAGAGAGAAGTTATATCGAGCGTGGCTTATAGATTATGGTCTCAATGGACTATATGGTATAGATGGACTATGATAGTGGCATTTGAATAACAACCGCAAACTCTAGATGATAGGGCTGTGCAAAAAACCGACTGAACCATGAACCAAACTGGACTAGATCGAATCGAACCGAAATTTTGGTTCATTTTGAAACGTTTCGGTTTGGTGAAGAGCAAATGGTTCGTGGTTCCGTTTAGGACCATAACTCGAATCATATGGTTTGAATTGAACCGAACCGTTTTATATATTAAAAAAAATTAAATATATTATTTTTACTCTTAATTGTTTTATTAATGATACATATAAAAAATTAATTGTTTTTAAAATTTATAAAAAATTAATTATTTTTAAAATTTGTGACTTAGATATGTGTTATTCATTAGAATAAAATTAGATTTTTCATAATATGTTTTCATTGTTATATTATCTATATGTAAGATAGATTTTAGATTTTAGTATCTGCTATTCTAACTCTTGCATAGTTCTTTTCCATTTGTCTTACTAATTAATCTACTTTTATTATCTAGTTACTTATTGATTTATATAATTGGTAATATGTTAGTTAGAAGCATACAATGAATTAAATTTTATGTCTTATATTGGGATAAAGTCTAGTATACCATTATAGTTCAAGATAATTAAAAAAAATGAGACTAGTCATAATTATAATTTTATAATGGATGAAATCTCTCCCTTCCTTCTTATAAGTTTTACATGTTTATTTAGTAAATGATTAATTTAAAATATTGTTGTTTATACTTGCATTAATGATCAGAAATAGGTAATGGAAAATTTTCGATAGAATATATTTTTTATTTTATGAAAGAAATGGTTCAAACCACAAACCGAACCTTACTGAATCGTTTTTTTTTTCGGTTCAAAAAAATTAAGAACCGAATCGTATGGTTTGGTTCGAATTTAAAAGAAAAACTGAATCATAAATATGGTGTGGTTTGGTTCGAGGTGCAAACCGAACTGAACCGTACTGTGCATACCCCTACTAGATGATGATACTTTGATTTTTTTTTAGGCAAGAGGTCAATCGTCCTTGTCAACCCCTAATGTTGTTGTGGTTGTATTAGAACCTAGGTCCCCATCATGTTGCCTTAAGTCATGAGTACTTTTATGTTACTTGTCGCACTTAAATTTAATTTCTAAATTATTGTTTGCTACATTAGCATATGAGTGCATATACATATCGTGTGTGGTTGTGTTATTGTGTATTAAGCTTTGGCTCATCTTAGTACAAGTGGCTTAAAGATTTTTCAAGGCATCCAGACTTAGGATCGGGTTTGCCACTTAAAATGAGATAAATTATAAAATAGATTGTTTAGTTAAATTTTATAATCTTAGTATAGGTATGAATTATCTAAAGTTGTGGAGATGTATAATATTGAGACTTAATATAAGATGTAATATTTCAATTAATCGTGGTTTATCTATTATATATGGATTTTAGTTATCTTGAACCTCAGCATACTCATTATATGGTATGAGTATGTGGTAAACTATTCACATCCTTTGATTTTGGGGCATGATAGTATAAAAGTTAATTGAAAATTATTGGAAATATTCTACCATTATACTTGAGAATGCATGCACAAGAAATTGTTTTATGGACTTGATCAAGGCATATTCCAAAAACATGTCTTTTATAATTTTTTTTTCTTATTTAGAAGTAAATCTATCCTTGTAATACCTTCTTAATTTACACAAGATTGTTTTCATTAGAATGTATATCTATATTCTTTATTAGGCATGATCTGTAAAGACGAAAAAGAAAATCAATTTTACATCTACATACTCTCACTGCGACCCATAAGGGTGAATGCATTTCTCTTGATTAGTACATAGAATAAACACGTTACAACAAACTTGTTGAACCAAATAGGTTATGATTGTTTTTTATGAGGAAAAAAAACTAATTTATTTAAATGATTATCATCTTGAGTAATATATTAAAAGACTATGTTGAAATGGTTAAGTGTTTATAGAAGTCTGTTGAAAATGCAGCTAGTATAAGACGCCAGCCATGATATAGGGCATATCGCACAGATGCTAGCCATGATAAGATATTTTGATATTGTTGTCCAGATGGTGTTGGAATGCCATGTGCCAAGTGGTTTAGAGCATGATAAGAATTTTTTGATCATGTGCAAACTAGTGTAATGTCCGGACGCCACTGATATTTGTACATGATCAGAAGCTTTTGATCATGATGAAGATATAAAAGTGTCTTGATGCTAAGGTATAGCATTCGAGTATCATGCCTTTGCTAAACTTTCTTTGCCTTTTCTTTTAGGTGGTGTTAGATGGTGGAGTATGTGGAATGAAGTGACGTCCAAATGCTAATGTTTATCAATGAGATTATTTCATGTTTAAGCATCATTAAAAATGTATATATAAATATAATTTAGATAAAAATAATTACATAGTTATCATCACTATATCGCAGATTGAACATGCGGTATAAAGTATTTTTGTGTGTCACATGTTGATATGTGATATACATGTAATTTTTCAACGTGTCTCATATGACCCATATGCAACACACATTTAATTCTATATTGCATGTTAGTCATGTGATACACTATTTTCAAAAGTTAGTCAGAATACATCGCTATATCGATGCATGTTAAAAATTCAATACATGTGCAAATTCTTTTATAATATTTTCAACATGCAATATTGTAATGGTAATTTTGTAATTTTTCCTCAATATGTATTTTTGTAATTTTTTTTTCACAAAAATGGAGATATTTTTTATCTGTTTATCAAGTGTAGATGCCAAGATATCCATATGGCATCTGGATATTAGCTTTAGGTAACCGGCTATTGGGTACATTAAACACAAGGGCAAACTTGTTCGATCTTCGTGCAACAACTATTTTCTCCCCATTAGTTACAAATATTGGATATTTGGCAGAATTTAGAGAATTAGTTAAGCTTATTTATTGCTATCAAATATACTTGTCTTTTTGTAAATCAAAAGCATGGTCTGTTGCTTATTATTTTTTTGCAAATTCTAAAGAGAGAAAATTGAATAATGTTCTTGTGGGTATTGACTACAATTTATAAAAGACTACTACTTCTATGAGTGTGATTTGGTATGTGTCGTAAGATTTGTGTATAGCTGTAAGTCAGCAAAGTTTTGTAGGATCAATAAAGTGGTGTGACTATGAAGCCCTTGATTTAAGAAAAATTTAGTTCGTAAAGAATATTGGGTAATATGAACTCAATGTATATCTAGTGATAAACTTCTCTAACTCTATATTTTTATTTTTCAATATGTTATTATTGTTGCTTTTCTTGTTATTTTTGCTTAACTTGCAAATTTGCATTTAATTTTTCAAAATCATATTCACCACCTCTTTCTCGAGATTAGTGTAGTTACATTTCAAAATTCATAGGGCTTAAAAGACTAAAACTAGCACTGGCATTAGTATGTAATTGATATGAACATCAAAGGAGAAAAAAACTCATTCCTTGGAGTTGCAGTACAGGCAGTGTAACATTTTAGGTCTTTTTGATATTAGACTTTTTTTCCTTGCACGTTCTAGAAATCTTTTATAAAACACGCCTTCTTTGAAATATAGTTATTTAACTATTGAAAACATCAGATTAATATCGTCACAAATCTTCCAATTAGGATATAGAATTTGAAAAACAACAAATAAAACATAAAAAAAAGGCCATGAACCAAACATTCTTAGCACTAAAAAGAAAGAGAGACAAAAACATACACACATATACAAAGAGAGATACACAAGCTTTGCTAGAGACAAACAACGATGCCTGGCCGTAGGAAGAAGCCACGAATAGAGAGATTTAAAAAGTAGATGGATATTCACAAACTACATATTGAGGGTTTTAAGAATATTAGAGTTACCTTTTTATTATTGAAAAGCTTTTCTACTGGTGGGATTTTAAAGAATAATTATTTTTTCCCTTAAAATTAATTCCTTTAACATTTAGATGTTTAGACAGACTAATTGAGAAAAAGAATACTTGGTAATGTTTGTTTTATTTATTTATTGTAGGCTTATGGATTTTATTACAAAGGTCTTGAGCCTAATTTAATTTGGATTTAACTTTCTTGACTAATGTGACAGGGCTTAGAGAGTTAGGCCAGGCTCATTGGGATGATCATGGAAGAATTGATATGGTAGGCTTGGAGTAGAGCTCGTTGGAATTGGCCTGTCCAATTCCAACATTTCTCAAATTGGCTCACATATGGTATAAATGAAGGCCTCAATGGGCCTAAGTCCACGAGGGAGCCCACATTCATATCCATAATGAGAGGGACTCATCTTAGCCGTTGGTTGTCTGTCTCATTCGACGGAAGACATCGACAGCTAGATTCTCTATAAATACCCTTAGTTCTTACTTCATTTGGAGAAGTGAAATCTTGGACAAACGCTGTCGTGCTACCGGATTTCCATTTTTGTAAATCGATTACTTGACTCACTCATAAACGCACACGACATTCGTGGTACTTAGTGAGGTTGATGCTTTTTAGCTCCCTTACCTATCACACATGTGTTAGAGCCTCTTGAGATTGCCTACTTCTTCTCTCTACATGATTCTCTCTTGATCACCCTTACATGTGTTGTTTCCCAAGGTTACTGTAGCGCGATAGTCACACGGTACGTACATGATTATTGCATCCTGAATCATACCCACACATTTTTGGCGATTCCACAGGGGATAGGGAAATTAATACTTATGTGATGGCACCTCCAAGAAAGAGACCTATTAATGCCACTAAGCGTACGACTCAAGAACTTGATGTTAATCCCGAGGCTGCTGAACATGACATGCCAGCACTTAAGGATGTGAACCAACCTGCTGGTACACATATTAACAACACTGCAATCTTGTGCGCTGTGAAAGAAAACACCAAGCAAGTTAATCAATCAATGCAAGAGTCTACAAGACAATTCCAATAAGTCATGACAATGTTTGCTCAGTTGCTGCTTGGTATAGCTGCTATTATTGCCGTGCAACAAGTTGCAACTTCATCAATCCCTGTTGTTGTTGCACAATAACACGCTTCTCAGGCACTTTAAGCACTTCAACCTATTAACCCTACTCCTATTCCTGAACAAGATCCTACTAGAGTTGGAGAGCAATTTCCTCCATTGGAGTCTGTAACCACACAGCCAATCGTACCTCAGGTAATGAATACAGGAGTTCAACTTGGAGCACCATCAGCCTCCTAGCTTGCATTACATGCTCAACCTGGAGGATCCTCATCCTTACATACTACCCACGAATTATCAATGGTGGACCTACTGTTCAACCCAATGCAACGCCACTCCAAATGGCTACTCTAGCTACACCAGCTGAGTCTACTACTTCGACTCCTAAAGGCACATTTGTTATGAAGGAAGATCTAGACATGTATCTGAGAGAAATACAAGCTAAGTCCGAAGTAGGAGTATTGGATCTCAAGCTCCCGTACAATCAACGTATTGCTGCGAAGCCATACCCTTAGGACTACGTGAGTCCTAAATTCATGCTATTTAATGGTAAGAAGGAAAGTGCCAAGGAACATTTGTTGAAGTCCATTGAAATGCTAGAGGTTTATGGATTCGATGATGATTTGAAGTTGAAAGAATTTTCTTGGTCCCTTATAGAAACAACATACACCTGGTACGTCAACCTTCCCCCTAGATCAGTAGATTCATGGGCAACTATGTGCAAGATATTCCTAGAGAAGTTCTTCTCCACACAGGAACGAGTGACTTTGATTGATATGGGACGGATTCACCAGAAGCCCAAGGAAGACTTGATAGATTATATTAAGCACTTTAGGGAGCGTTCACTAGACATTCAAGACATATGTGATGAAAGAGAGCTAGTGAAGATTTGCATCCAAGGCATGTTCACCGAGTATGCGGTACATCTGGAAAATCTCTCTTTAGCCCCATTCTCCACTTCGGTTGACGATGCACGAAGAACTAATAATTCTATCACGCAACGAAAAGGAGGAAATGTGAAGTTTAACGAAAGAGGACCGCCTGTGAATGCAACTCAAAGTGAGGACCCCAAAGATAAGAAGAAACGAAGAGTTGAAAAGTGTGGACATGAGAGAACAAAGGAAGTGCTAACATATCCTTGCTCAATGGGAAAGGTACATGCTATGCTAGATCAATGGTTGAGAGATGGAAATCTCAAGCTCCCGAGGGTAGAGCGTTTACCAACTCAGGAAGAGAAGAATGATTCTAAATTTTGTAGGTTCCATAGAACTGTAAGGCATCCTACTAGGGATTGTTTTACTTTGAAGAGGATTTTCAATGAAAGAGTGCAGAATTGAGAGCTCGTTATCGAAAATAATGACCTTAGGAACAATCTACTTCTAACCCATAATAACCAGCATGGTGCTATCAATGTTGTTATTCATGATCTTACCACGGTAGATGCCAATGATGCACCACTTGCTGAGGCAAGTAACACGAAAGGAAAATAACATGTAGTTGAGGAAAATGATTGTGCTCTCATTGCTGCGGCACTTTTGAAAACTTCCAATTTTGGAAATTTCTTTGATCTACTTGGTTTTGATGAGAAGGCGAGGCTTGTAGCAGCAATAAGCAAATTTTCGATGGACAATATGCCGAGTGTAGTGCAGCGCAGCCTGTCAAAAGAATGGCTCGAGCGCATGAAAATGCAATCTTATTCACTAATATAGATATGTGTGTAGACAATCCAAATCACAATCGACCATTATATGTGGAGGGCACACTTAATGGCTATCCAGTGAAGAGGACATTCATTGACGTTGGTTCTTCTCTCAACATCATGCCTAAGACTACAGTTGAGGTTGCTAGTATTGACTATCGTCGTTTGATGAAGCAACCCATTTAAGTTAATGGCTTTAGTCATACTACAACGAAGACGATTGGAAGAGTTAATGTTGATCTCAAAGTTGGGCCTGTTCATGGTACCGTTACTTTTCATGTGATTGTCGTGCCTGTGTCCTATCTTCTCTTGATAAGTAGGAAGTGGCTGCATGATTACAATTTAGTACCATCGATGATGCATCAATGTATCAAAGGACATTTAAAAGGGAATGATATATTTATTCCTGCTACAAAGAATCCTTTTGAGCATGACGAGACATATTTCATTGAGTTTACCTTCTTCAATGAGTATGCCGATGAAGGTGAGATAGCTATTGCTAGAGCTTCAGGTGTGCCATTAGCCACTTAGGAAGAAGTTCAAGAGGATCAACAAAAGAAAAGAAAGATGCATGGTTGTTGAGGCAGTAAAAGGAACAACAAGTGAGCTGACGCTGTTGAAAGTTTTGTTAGAGAAGATTGACAGAGAGTATATCTCTTATGATGGTTTCCAGGGTCTAAGGAAGTTTGTTCTTCTTCAAACCCTATACCAATTCAAGAAATTTAGCCCGCCCCTCAACAAATGCAAGATCAAATAAAGCCTTAGAATGAAGAAGTTGAGGAATTGGATCTAGTGCGACCAGGAGAGTTGCCGTGGCTAATTTTTGTCAGCAAAGGTTTGTTACAAGATGTTGAAAGTCCTCTCATTAATTTGTTAAGAGAATATAGGGATGTGTTTGCTTGGGCATATGATGAGATGCCAGGTCTAGATCCTAGTCTTGTAATGCACAGACTAAATATTGCCCTAGGAACACACACTTGTCACATGTGAATTGATTATTGGACTCACTCAAGAACATACATGATATCCGTGGTACTTAGTGAGGTTGATGCTTTTTAACTCCCTCACCCTTACACGATTCTCTCTTGATCACCCTTGCACGTGTTGTTTCCCTAGGTTACGTGTAACACGATAGTCACCCGACACACACTTGATCGTTGTATCCAGAATGATACCCACACATTTAGTTATTTCACAATTAGAATAGGTAGTGTCTAAAATTTTGAAAAAGTTACACAAATGATTGTTTAATGCTATCTCAGATTGTTTACAAACATTACTAATAATGTATTCTACTTAAAAATTAATAGAAGCGACTAAAATATAAAGGAAAGGAAATGTTTGAAAAATAAACTAGTGTAGCCCAATGTTAAAATTCTCGTAGTGATTGGTGAGAAAATTATGCAAAGTCTAGCTCCTCCATGAAATCTATGGGTTCATCCTTGCCTAGATCGGTTCCCTACATTTCATAATGAGTTTGGGATGGAAAATACTTATTATGAATATTATTTTCAAATCATTGATACACTTGACTAGAATTAGTTTCAATAATTATGTTAGTAAAATTTCTATGCAGGTTAAGTTTAATTACTCAAAAAATGCCCCAGATTTCTATCTCTAAGAAAGAAGACAAATGCTTCTTTTTTAACTTGGCACTGACATCTCCCATAATTGTCTTCAATTATTCTCTTTTAAACAGTCCTTTGTTTAATCCCTTCATAAAAATAAATCTTTTTTTTTTTGGAAATATGATGAAAGATAACACAAAAAGGGATAATAAAATAATTTATAATTCAAAACAAAATAGAATTAGAAATATGTATATAGAGAAGAAAATGTCTAAATAATAATGATAGTAATAATAATAACAGCTACAACAACAAAAAATAGAATATATTTTGCAATTATTTAGATGACCGGTAAATTACACTGGAATGTTTCAACGTTTAGGGATAAATTCATTTGAGATATCAATGTTTTGAATGGTTCAAAGATCATAACATTTAGAGAAGTGGGTCAAATGATGTCTCCATTAACACATGTCACAACATGATGGGTCTTTTGAGTACGTGTTAACAAAGACCTCAATTGACCAACTTTTCTAAACGTTGGGACCTCTTTTGAACCATTCGAAATGTTGAGACTTCAAATGGATTTTCCCCCAATCGTTTGGATTTCAAATGAACTTTCTACTAATTGTTGATGCCTTTTGATGTAATTTACCATTTAGAAGATATATCCCCTTTGTGCATGCATTTTGCTTTTGATCTAATTACTCATATTTATATTCAGTAGATAAACTATCATACCATGGATTTTAGTAAATTCCTATACATTATTATATTGTGAAAAATGGCCAAAAAAATTATATTATGATGTAAACACTATGACATGTTAGTTTATTTCCTTTCACTATATTTGTATGTAATAATTTTCTCCCTCCTTCACCATGACCTAGTCCTTAAGGTTAAAAAGAGAGAATTGTCCCTTGTGAAAGTATCATCTATTGTCCCACTTGCAAGGTTTGATGGCCTTATGTTTTACATCTTGTCCTTTGTTTGCTAAATCGATGAATTATGAAACTAAGTCCCAAAAGATTTGTGCCCCTAAAATTTTTTGTATGCATTAGTGATGACATGAAATTTTTAAAAGGGTGTCAACTATTTATATCGTGAGGTATGCTAATAGTAGGCTTCAATATGTTTAAATCAAGTCTTAGACAACAAGTTGAAAACTTGAAAGCATGTGCAAGAGCTCTAAAATTGGTGATATCTAGTCTTAGACAACAAGTTGAAACTTGAAAGCATGTGCAAGAGCTCTAAAATTGGCGATATGCATCTTGTCCCACTATCCCTTGTTGACTCCCCACTAATGTAACACAATGTTCTTGATGTATGAAATTCATATTTAGTTGATTATATGTTGAGCCCGAATTTTTCATTTTTGGTTTTATTTTTTTTTAATTGGATTTGTAGTAAACCCTAACCTATCTAGTACAAACCCTTGACTAACAATCAAAAGAAATTTAGTTTTTTTTTTTAATTTAGAAATTGCCACTAGATCGAAATAGGGAAAAAATTGTAAGTTAGAATCAATAGGTTGGTTGATCCTAATTTAGCCACTTGTTTGCAAAAAAAAAAAAAAAAAAAGATTTTAAAATTAATTTGATAAACTAAAGATTTTTGGGTTCGGGGGCTATCCTATTAAAACCATATGATTACCACCTTAATTCTTAATTTAAAATTTATTTTCTTTTATGCTAAAAAATTTTACTAATTTAAAAAATGTTATACTTACAATTTATAATCAAAACTTACAATATTTACAATGAATTAATTCAAAATAAATAATAAAATAAAAAAGGTTTTTCATTTTTTATGTCGCTCCGTAGGTGTCTATGTACCCACTAAACGGAATCAAATAATACATAGTTTTGTTATAAGAACTTTAATGTGTAGAATAATTTTAATTTTGAACTCTTTCACCTTATGTTTATAAACTTTTATTAAGTTTGATAAAATGAACTATTTTCTTAATATCAATCCTAAAGGCTATCAATTTAAATTTTATTTTTAGGAAAATAGATTTTCTATGTGACAAAATGTCTTGTACAATTATATGTTCAAATATCACATGGTATACCAAGCCACACATTTATAAAGATTAGACTATGTACACTTCATACAACAGCTATCATTATTATCTGCATCATTATCTATTATAATTATTTTACATTTTATTATTATTAACCTCATCTCTACATCATAAACTTCTTTAGTAAAAATGATATTATTATTAATCGTAAAATCATATTACCACAAATCAAGACCTTATATTAACATTCTTTTTTTTATTGTAAAATATAATTAACACACATATCGACTATTTTACCATATTAACAATATATCAAAAGGGCATCTTTATTATACATAGTAGGTACATGAAAAGTATTATAAACACTATTATCATATATATATATATATATATATATATTACACTAACTTCCTTATTCAAGGGTTTTTTTTTTTTCTTTTGGTGTTTCCTATTTACACATATGTCTACATTTACCTTCTTTATTATTATTATTATTATTATTATTATTATTATTCAAAAAGAAAAAAAAAACCGTAACTTACCTTTACAAGTGGACGTTAATGGATACTACAAGGATTTTGTTAAAGCCTTGGTAATTAAAAAGCCTGACCCACACAAAAATACCTTAGGTATAAAATGATTCTTTCCTCTCCACTGTTCCTCGCAAGTATCGCTCTCTCTATTCTTTCTACGTTGTTGTCTTTCTTTTTTCTACAATGAAACCTAGGGTTTCATCTACACTAACTATTGTGTGTTTATTTTGCAGATCTATACTTGATTGTTGGCTATCTACTAGTCTAGCCAAAACTCCTCAAGACGAATCTTGTTTCTTAGGGAAATATTTTGATATCCCTTTCTATACTCATTTTTCTCTTCATATACATGTTACAAATTGACAAATCTTGTTATTTTTGTTGATTTTTGTTAAAATCTATTAGTTATAGACTATAACTGTTTGACTAAATCAACAACTGTTACTATCTTTAACTATATTGTTACAATCTAATCTTCTAGCCTCTTAGGTTGTTTTCTACATTTTCCTTATCTGGTCGTAATAGTTTGCTCCTCCTCTTAAAAAAGAATCTTGTCCTCAAGGTTGAAATGCTTTGAAATCCTCGCCCCTGGACCAGAGTTTTAATGGTCACAAATTGTCCGTTTAATGTGGCTGAAAATGAATCCAGCTGAGTCACCAAATATGTGTTTTTGCTAAAAGGAAATAAGAGTCTTCTAGAGTATGAACAAGAACTTGTCCTAACACAAATTTGAGACACCCCTATAACCTTTGAGTGTCCATGATAGCCTATGTGTATATGAGGAAAAAAAAAAAATTGCCCTGCACATATTTGTAAGAATGTTTCTAAGAATGCAATACTGTGTTTGTTCTTGATGTCCTATTGTGTGAAAATTGTATTTATGGAATTTTTTAGAAAACCCTTGTGCCTATAATTGGAAAATTGGTGGAGTAAATGCCCATGTTCTATCCCATCCTTGAGTCTACGTAAAAATAATTTTCCAAAATCCCATGTACTGACCTAGTGATGATGATAGGATTTTTTTTGAAAGATTGATAGCTACCCAATTTTTGAAAATTGCTGGAAGTAATCGGTCGTTGATGACTACCTAAGTCTTGAAAATTAATGATAGTAATCAATTATTGATGGCTGCCCAATTCTTGAAAATTGATGGTAGTAATCATAATTTATTGAAAGGAATCCATCTAAACTAAATGAAAATTTAGAACCTGATGTGCGCTTGGTTGAAACTGTTGCGTTTGCTTCTCTTCCAAAACATCTATGTGATTGTTTCTATCCATCGTGATATCATCCTTCAAACTAAGATATTAAGTTTCTAAACTAAATAGTAATATTGTGTCCTTAACAACTTTATGTTGCTCACAGGCCTCCAACATTGAATCATCTCTAACTAGAATATTATCTTTAGTTAGATCAGATTTAGTTTCTATATATTTGGATTATGATTCCTTTATCTAACTAATGTCTTGAAAAACATAATTTCTCTACCCTAAATTCGCAAGCTTGGCTTCCTTTGTAGTGCTAAATGCATCTTGTATATCTCGGGAACAACCCAATTCAAATCTTGGAGATGATGAATATTGATCATGATGATTAGTATGATTATTGCTATCAAAATTCTAATTCATTTCAATTATCGAATGTTGCATTCAATTGGCTTAAACTTTCTTGAATAGCTAATAATGTAGATTTGATAAAATCCCAATATTCTTTTTTTTATTATTCTTGTTTGTTGCAGGATCCATTATGAGAAGTGCAAGAACGAATTTCAAACTAGAAAAAAATAGGGACTGAATCAACCCAAAAATCAGAATGAATCTTTGTCGTAATGGAGTTCAGAAATGCGATGACAGCGCCAAAATGTTAGGGCCCTTACAGTAAAGCCTACCCACGAATTTAACCTAACTTTACAATGCCTCTTTCCTTTCCTCTGTATACTTAGTTAACTCTCTCTATCCTCTCGTTTCAGTATTTTATTCATGACCTGCCACTCCAGGCTCCACCACAGCAAAGGGGGTACCCCTAGGTTCTCAGGCTATCCTAGATAGGAATCGTAATGCCAGATATACTGACTCTCTTAGTGCACCCTTAGGCACAACTAAGAGACCAAAGACACTGTGTAATAACTCGAAACTCTACTTATCGAGGTATTGTCCACTTTGGCCATACGCTGTACGGTTTTGTTATTTTGATGCCAGCATTTCCTAATGAGTCACATATCTTGGGATTGCTCTACCCAGAGCATACTTAACTTTAGAGTTCTGACAAATTCCAAGCCATTACACCAAAAAGGCGCTTCTGTGATTAGAGTTCCACCATCTAAGGGTATTACATACTCTCCCACTTATAGAACTAACGTCCTCATCAGTCCGTTACATAAGTCCAGAATCATTGCTCTGATATCATTTGTCACGACCTGCCACCCCAGGCTCCACCACAGCGGATGGGTGCCCCTGGGCTCTCAGGCTATCCTGGGTAGGGTTTGTGATGCCAGGTATATTGGCCCTCCTAATGCATCTTTAGGCACAACCAGGACACCAAGGGGACTGTGTAACGACTCGGAACTCTATTCACCGAGGTATTATTTGCTTTGGCCATACACCGCATGGTTTGTCCTTTTGGTGCCAACGCTTCCTAAGGGGTCACCCATCGTGGGATTGCTTTGCCCAGAGCACGCTTAACTTTAGAGTTCTGACAAACTCCAAGCCATTACACCAAAAATGTGCCTTTGTGATTAGAGTTCTACCATTTATATTTGAGGGGTATTACAATTTTTCTCTCCACTATATTGTTTAACTTCTAGGGTTTCTACTATTACTAACTATCTTGTGTTCTTTACCTAGGGTTCACTCCTACTGATCTGCTTGCTATGTTCATGAATGTGCAGAAATTAGAAATAGCAAAAGCACGGCTTATTCGAGCTAGCCAAGTGCCTAAAATCATGAAGTGATTTCTTGAAAAATGGGTTCTATCCTTTGATATCCTTTTTCTTATTTCTTTCTTGTATTTATAGATCTGTATGTTCTATTAGTTATAGTTGTTGTAGTTATATTTTTTGTTATCTATTAACTACTACAACTTAAGCTCAAAAAAAAAAAAAGTTAACTACTACTACTAAAATCAGTTATTGTTATCAACTATAATCAATTGATTTGATTCAACCGAATCTTGGTTGTTCTTGTTCCTATTCCTTGTACTTATACATAAGTTGTAACAGAATCGGAAATCCGACCGAGTCGAATTGGAGCAAAGGTGACAATGGCATGTTCTTGATGAACGGCGACGGTGTGACTTACGAAGGGGCATCGAATGAAAGCATAATATTTGGTTATTCGCGTGGTGAGCGGCTAATTCTTCTGGCAGCTTCTGGAGCTCCTCCTATGTGACCTAATATGCCAAACCAAAGCTTGTGATCTCTAGGAATTCCCCATAATAATAATTTTCCTCAATTCTCTCCTGTTCGAATGCCCTGGAGCATGTACGGAAAAGAGAGGTGATGGCTGTAGGACTCCAGTTGATGCGGTCAGGCTGGACGTCCAATGAGGTTTGGTTTTCAGCAAACAGGGATAGTACGATGATAAAAAAACGAATGGGACAAAGGTTTTCGGGGTTCAGGTGGTGGTTTCTCGATCTATCTGTATTGATGGTTTTGCTCGAATGGGATAAAATTTTTGTTGTCCTGCTTGATTTAATGTATGTTAGGTATTTATAAGCGTTTAGCATGCTCACTTACTTGCGTATCTATTGCTCACCTACCGGCTTACCTACTCACCTACCTACTACCTTACTTACCTACTTACCTACTTACCTACCTACTCACTTATCTTATTTGGCTAATAGGAGCATGTCACGTGGCATGCATAGGAGAAAGAAAAATAAAAAAGGTAATTTACTCCCTCACAGAATCGAACTTAGGTTTACATAATGCATGCTATTGGTCATATGTCTTATTCTAGTTTACACAAAAATGGTATTTAATGCTTAAAAAATAGGCTTAATTAAATAGACTAATTCACATGGACTATTTAATTGGTTCGAAGAAAATTTATAATTAAAATTAGTACTATATCAAGCAAATTTTTTTTTATTTATTATAATATTTTTTTCATTTATTTATTTATTTTATTGTTTATAATTTTTCTTCTTTTTATATACATATATATTTTTATTATATGTGGGTTTAATATAGTATTAATTTTTACTATAAATTAAAACCTTAAATATGTAAAAATGGGATGTATACACTCTAATCAACATTACTAGTCCCTAACTCTGAACCAAAGCATCCTTAATACAATTTCAACTCCTTGATAGAAAAATGGTATTGTAACTTCCTGCGGTTTAAATATTGGAGCTTAAGTACATTAGTCTTCACTTTCGAATCATTGTTCATTTCCAACCATGACAAAAAAAAAAACTTTGTGAATGGAATAGAATTATTCTAGTAATTTAATTGTTAGTTCTAGTGTATCTATTGGTACCACTCTGATGCTTCCTCTTTCATAGCATCAATCTAATGAAAAGTAAAGAATTATTCCACTTGAAAAATACGTATTAACATAACATGACTTAAAAAAAAAATTTAAAATTTTCAACTTTCAACACATCCATGTCTGATTGTAGTATTATTTGAGCACCAAATCTTATATTGGGTACCAATGACAAAGGCACTAAATACTAGGCCTACAACTTATATTTAAGCCCAACTAATTTAAACCTTGTTAAGTTTTCTCTTAAATAAGTTTTGATGATAACAAATTGATTAAGAGATAACTCATGAATCTATTTTAAGTGTGTAGAACAAGATATTCTATTAATATGGCATACACTTATGCAGATAGACAAAAAGACCTTTCAATGGACGTTTTAATAAACACATGATCAGACATTTGAAAAGATAATACTTTTTATAGAATGAATAGGGATACAGAATATCTCAATCATTGAAGTATAGGTTGGTTTAATTTGAAGGCCCGACTCCATTAATTAAGTATATTTGGGTAATACTCTTAAGTCGTTCCCCATAAGGGGGATAGTAATCCATGGGGATTTTCTTAAGTTGGTTTTATTTAAAAATATGCAAGATATTAAGAGATAATTACATGTTGCAGCAGATTTATACATGATTCGAGTTTAATGAAGCTTTTTTATAAAGTTTATTATTCGATATATTTGGCAGAATCACTAAAAGAAGAATAAGATAAGTTTTCCAAGACTTTACGTATGTCTCAAGTTTATCCGATCTTCATGGATTTTTTTTCTTTTCAAATTCAACTTAATCCAAGCAAAACTGTTGAAGAATCGAATGAAGATAAATATCAAGGACTTATTCTTTATAAGCAACCGAGACAAGATATGATCAATTACAAATATAGGGATATTAAGCACATTTGCTTAACCAAGTGAACGTTGGAAGATTTTATGGGATAATGTGAACATTTTAAGATATCATCAAGAAAGCCGCTCAAAGATATGTGTGTGTGTGTGTGTATATATATTCAAGAATTCAAGATTTGAACAATACAACAATGGAAGTTTTCAATTGAACTTTACAAAAAGCCCTTTGAACATTCTGATAGACACTTTAACAGACATTGTGAGCTTTACCTTTCCTTACACATTCATTTTATATTTCAAGCTTAACTTAGGGAACTTATATTTTCTCATATTGTAACTTTTCTCTAGGTACTTGAGTGAGGATTAGCATAGAAGTTAGATGATAAAAAAGTATCGTAGTCTGTGTATAGCTGAGTAGTAGGCTAAAAAGATAGAGCAAGAGCTATTGGTGTTTATAACTCGTCTTTGCTTATTAGATTAGTTGAATGACTGGTGTGGAAGATCAAATCCTCAGTAATGAAGCTGGAAGAGAAGACTACCTTATAAGGAGGAGCCTCTATAAATTGTTGTCTCCTTTATTCTATTGCTCTTTAATTTATGTAATTTTTATTTGCAATATATCGCTTACATTCATATCAACAAAGAACTTATAAATATCAAGTTTTATAAGTTTGCAATTAATTTTAAATTTTGATAGACAAGTTTTTTTTTTTAAGAGTTGTGTTATTCAAATTTCTTCAAGTAAAAGTTTTAACAAACAATTTACCCCCCTTCTCTTGTTTACCATTTCGGGACCTATATTTGGTATCAGAGCAGTGGCTCTCTTGCTTTAAGAGTTGATCAATGGCTGACAATACAATCACAATTGCATCCATCCGAATGCCATTCTTTGATGGAACTAATTTCCCTTATTGGGAATGTAGGATGGAGACAAATATCAAGGCAATTGATTTCACTTCATGGGAAAACATTTGTTTTGGAGATCAACAGCTTCCTCTCACCGATAATCCAATCCTAGCTAATGAAGAAAAGAAAAAGGTCGAAATGAACACCAAAACAAAAAAATTTGCTCCTTATGAGAATCTCTTAGACTATGTTTGCTATGATTTATCATTTCAATCTGCTAAGGAAATATGTGACAAATTGTGTGAAACTTATGAAGGTGCTGCAATGATCAAAGATACCAAAAGAGGAGCACTTATGTAAGACTATGGATTGTTTTAGATATGAACCTAGTGAAACTATTTTTGATGGATTTAATAAATTTACCTTGATTACTAATGAATTTTCTTTGCTTAGTAAGAAATTTGATGACAATAAGCTTATAAGGAAAATCTTGCAAATTTTGCCAAGTTCATGGGATTCAAAAACCAACGCAATAGAGGAAGCACATGACTTGGACAAACTAACTTCGAGCCAAATTTCTGAAAAACTTCAAGCATATGAGTCAAAGCTGAAGCATATAGATAATCAAGAGAAAAGCAAAAAATCCATAGCATTCAAGGTTGTTGAGAAAGACATTAAGATAGATAGAGAGTCAAACAATGATGATCTAACTCTACTGGTCCGAAGATTTTCGAAAATGATCAAGAAAAATGGTAAGCATACTAAACAATTGAAGCATTTTGCTACTAACCAATCTAAATTTGGTACATGAAAGGTATTCAAAGAAAGAGAAAAGAAGATAGGGGAAAAGAAGGAAATAGTTTGTTTCAAATGAAAGAAATAAGGACATATCAAGTGTGAGTGTCTTGTGTTAATTGAGAAGATGGAAAAATATAAAAAGAAACGAAAAGCTCTTATGGCAATTTGGAGTGACCTTGATGATGCTTAATCAAACGTTGAATCAGACAATGAAGAAGAAGAAAATCTATGTTTAATGGCCACATCTGAGGTATTATCTGATTTGATATTAAAATGCCTTAAAGTTTTTGTAAAGAAATCAAAAAGCTTTTAGAAGCACTTGAAAAAGAAAATGAGAAAATCAATATTTTGAAAAATGAAAAAGAAGAAACATGCCACGCAAATAGAATTTTAGTAGATGAAAATGATATTTTGAAAATAGATAATGAAAACCTTCACAAAAATAAGCAAATCTGGAAAAAAGAAAAGAGTGTTTTACATGAAGAAATAAACTTAAAAGTAAGAATAGATTATCTTTCAAAGCAACTAAGTTCAACCTTTAAAAAGTTTTCTAAAAGTGATAAGAACTTGAAAGATTAATATCTTCACAAAGAATTGTTAGTTCTAAAGTTGGTTTTTGAAAAGGTTGAATCTTCTAATCAATCTAAAAAAGACTATTTTGGTACAAGCAAATGGATCATTAAATAAAGAAAATAACAGTGTTAAAAAAGATTCCATGAATGTTAAATATGCTTTGCATGTTAATAAGTCTATTCGAGGCTATTCTAAACAAAATAACAAGTATCCAAAACAAGGGTACTATAGACAATACAACGACGATTCCAAACTGTATGTTAGATAGAACATCAAACAAGAATGGCATACTAGAAAATATCCAAATCAACATCAAAGAAGGCCATATCAATATCAAAGAAAGCTGGTAAGATCTAGCGCTTGTTCATATTGCTTTTGTAATAAGTATGGATATATAGAAAAAAACTGTTATTACAAAAATAACAAGCTCAACAAATAACAAGTAGAAAATCAAATCAACACAAGCATGGATTTTGGTGGACCTAAGATCGTTTGGGTTCCTAAAAAGGTTTGATCATTTCTCTTATGAATGTAGGAACACAAAACAAAGGTAAAAGGATTGTGGTACCTTGACAATGGGTGCCCATAACATACCTCAAGAGACGTTTAGCTATTCACAAACTTAAGGTGGAAAAATGGAGGTTATATCAAGTTTGACGATGATAGTAAAGGAAAAATTATGGCAACCAGTACTATAGGCTTTCCCCCTAGTATAATTGAGAATGTCTCTCTAGTAAAAGATCTAAAACATAATCTCCTGAGCATTAGTCAATTTTGTGACAAAGGATAAAAAATGATCTTTGGAAAAGATAAAGTGGAAGCTTTTGATCAAAATGGAGAAAAACTTTTTGAAGGTTTTCGAAAAATGAATATTTATATGGTAGAACCTGCAAAAGTAGATATTGAAAGATGTCTTTTAACAATGATAATTGTTTTGTTTGACACAAAAAACTTGGACATGTTAATTTTTCACAATTAGAAAAATTTTCAAACAAGAAACTTGTTATCAGTTTACCAAAAATTTCTTCAAACAATGACATCAAATGCGATACTTGTTTGAAAAATAAAATAATCTCAATTTCTCATAAGTAAAAAAATGTTATCTCTATAAAAAAGACCTTTAGAATTGTTACATCTTGATCTTTTTAGTCCAAGAAGAACTTTAAGCTCAGGTAGTAATAAATATGGTCTAATTGTTGCTGATGATTATTCACGCTTTACATGGGTTTTTTTTTTTCTTAAACATAAAAGTGATACTTTTGATGCTTTTGAAAAATTTTCAAACAAGTTCAAAATGAAAAAAAAAAATTCAATCATAATTTTAAGAACTAATTATGGTAAAGAATTTGAAAATGAGAATTTTATTGAGTTTTGTAAGAAAAATGACATAAAACACAGTTTTTCTGCTCCATATACTCCTCAGCAAAATGGAGTTGTGGAAATGAAAAATAGTGTTTTACAAGAAATGATACGAAGCATGTTGAATGAAATTAATATAGCTAAATATTTTTGGGCATAAACAGTATCTACATCATGTTATATTACTAATCGTGTTTATGTGAGATCTTTGACACATAAAACAACTAATAAAATGCATAAAGGTAGGAAACAAAGTGCATCATATTTTCAAATATTTGGAAGCAAGTGCTTCATCAAGAAATCTAGATAAAACTTTGGTAAATTTGATGAAAGAACTGATGAAGGAATCTTTCTTATTTATTCTACGTCGTCTAGTAAGGTTTTTTTTTTTTTTTTAATCAAGTAACTATAATAGTAGAAGAATCTATAAATGTCAAGTTTATTGATAATTCAATTCTAGCTGATGCTGATGATGATTATAAATAAAAAGGATAAGTATGGACATTTAAATCATTAACAAGGTATACAAGATACGGCTAGAATACCTCTAGAATCTAAAGTTGAAGGTTCAAATGAACCTAAAATAGGAGGCTAGTCAAACAGTCGAGTAGACACTCTAACAAACACTTTAACAGAAAGTTTGTTAGACAATCGCTTAGATAGTTTGCCAGAAGGTACAGCTGAACCTAAACAGGTTATAACCAAATCTTATAGACCTTAGAGATTTAAATCATGTCATTCACCCAAATAAGTGTTAGGCAAAATAGACTCTAGAATCAAAACTAGATCTAAGTTACAAGATCTTGAAAAACAATTTGCTTTATTATCTGAAATTGAACCTAATAGTGTAAATGAGGCTTTGTCAGATAGTAATTGGATTAATTCCATACAAGAAGAACTAACACAATTTCAATGGATTCAAGTGTAGACATTGGTTCCTAGACAGAAGAAAAAGTCCATCATTGGAACAGAATGGGTGTTAAAAAATAAACTTGTTGAATAAGATAAAATCATTAGAAATAAGGCAAGACTACAGGAAAAAACTATTCACAGGTGGAAGGTATTGATTTCGATGAAACTCATGCTCCTGTTGCTAGATTATAAGCTATTATATTATTATTAGATTATGCCTATTTCAAAAATTTTAAACTATTTCAAATGGACATAAAGAGTGCATTCTTAAATAGATATATCAAAGAAGAAGTATTTGTTGAACAATTCCTAGGTTTTAAAGATCCATTTAAAGAAGATCATGATTTCAAATTTAGAAAAAACACTTTATGGTTTCAAGCAAGCTCCTAGAGCTTGGTATGAAAGATTAAGTGAATCTTTTTTTTTTTTTTATCAAAAACAATATTTCAAGAGGAAAAGTTAACACAACTTTTTATAAAACACTTTGATAAAGATATTTTGGTAGTTCAGATTTATGTAGATAATATTATTTTTGGCTCTATTTATGAAGTATATTGCAAGGAATTTTCAAAGTTAATGTACACTGAATTTGAGATGTCATTAATGTATGAGCTAAACTTATTTCTTGGATTGAAAATTAAAAAAAAAAAAAACTTCACAAGAAATATTTATTCACCAAGAAAAGTATGCTAAGAAAATGCTCAAGAAATTGGGTTTTGAATGTTAACATCATTGAGATTAGATCTTGAAATCCCTGGTAAAAAGGTTAATGAAAAGCTTTATAAATTTAATTGGATCTCTGTTGTATTTAACTACATCTAGGTGAGACATTTTGTTTGTTGTTTGTGTTAGATTTCAAACAAATCCGACTGAAACACATTTAACAATTATTAAAAGAATTTTTAAATACACATCTTGCACTACAAAATTAGGAATTTGGTATCCTAAAAATTAGAATGTTGATTTAATAGGATATTCAAATACTAATTGAGCTGGCTGCAAGATAGAGGGAAAAAGTACTTCAGGAACTTATCAATATTTAAGTGATAGTTATTGTCTTGGACATCCAAGAAACAAAACTCTGTTGTCCTATCAATAGCTGAAACAGAAGATGTTTCAATTAGAAATTGTTATGCTCAAATTCTATGGATTAAACAACAATTGTATGAATATGGCTTTGCTTGTAAGAATATTTCAATAAAATGTGATAATACTAGTGTTATCAACCTTACAGAAAATACAATTCATCACTCTAGATCTAAACATATTAAAGTAAGACATCATTTTATAATAGATCATGCTAATGATGGAGACATAAATCTTGATTTTATTAATACTAATTTTCAACTTGTTGATATTTTTATTGTACGTTTAGATAAAATCATATTTGAGTATACAAGAAATGAAGTAGGTGTTTGTTTTCCTTTTTCTTAGTTTATGACTCATATGATATAAAAATGTTTTAATTTGATAAACTTCAAAAAAAAAAAAAAAAGAGGCTAAACATATTTCCTAGCCGTTATTCTAAGTGTCATGTGCAGAACTAACAGAAAAGAGAGGGATCTTTTCAAATCTTTAAAAGTAAAAGCTTTATCAAATCCCTCCTTACTTTTTCTCTCTCATTGTCGAACTTTCATAACCTAATTGTTCTTTTCTTTAAAAATGGCCCCAAGAAGTTCTTTAAGAACCTCAACAATGCTCTCTTAAGGCAAGAAATCAAGCAAAACCCCTATCAAAATCCAAGATAAAGACACATCCAATCCATCAAATCCTAGCCCTAAAAAATCTCATGAAACCTTTCAAACCATCGAAGAGGAACAGTCTACAAAATCTAAAAAATATGGTGATAGTGGTATAAAGGACAATGATATAGATAGTGTTTCTAACAATGAAGAAGAAGTCTTTGTAGACACTCGAAAAGGAAACAAAAGGCAACTCTTTAACCAAAGTTTTCCTGGAAGTTTGTTCCTTGGAAAGGAAAATATGAGTTAATGGACTATATGATTTGAGAAATGGATTTTCTAATTAATAATAGGTTACATATTGATGAATTGTTAGAAAAAGTTGCTTGAATATAAATGTGCAATTTGAAGTGTACCGTGATTAGTGAAATAATTGCTGATCTTTATGCTAACTTGGATTTGAGGAGCAAAGATAGGTTGAAATCAAATGAGGATGTATTGAATATGAGTAGGCTTGAACTATTTCAATATCTAAATGATGATTTTGAAATTGAATCACAAAAGGATATGGTTGTATCCAATTTCCTTGCTGGTCAGAATTTTACGTAAAGTTATTAGTGCGTGTGTTTTGCCAAGAAAGGGGATTAAGCCATATATTTTACTAGAACAAGCCAAAATTATCATAAGGATGATAAAAAGAAAAAAGGTAGATGTTGCTAAGAAAATTCTTAAGAAATTTTTTTTAAACAAAGATAAGAAACCCTATGGAAATCTAATCATGTTTTTTGTTGAAAGAGAAAGGAAAGTATGTTTTCTTGTGACTATGCAATGTATATAGACAATAAGTACACTCACAAAGATTAACCAGGATGGATGATAAATGTGAAGAGAAGTGTTGTATGTAGAGAAACAATGAAGGATGGTAGAGAAGAAAATATTCTGAAGAAAAGCAGAAAGAGGAAAAGAAAGGAAATAAGTATCTTGTAGAGAAAGGATAACAAAATAGAAGTTTGATAAAGGGAATCTAAAAATCAGGGATGAATTAAAGGATAGAGCAGATGGTTCGACAAACAGTTCAAATGAAGGTACTTTATCAAACTAATCAGCTTCTAGAAAGCATGATTATGAAGCTAGACCTGGTAATGAAGCAATAAGTATGAAAAAGAGGATGACAGACTTGGAAGGTTTTGTCTAAAAGAGCTTTATGGATTTTAAATCAATGATGGAGTGTTTTACTTCTAAGACAATAGAGGAGAAATCTAATGGAAAACTTCCACCAAGTCCTACCAGGGTTGGACAAAGTTCTCTAGTAACTCCTATACAAGAATCATAGCAAGGTTTGAATGATGAAGCTAAAGATAATGTACCAATTAATGAAGATGTTTTTAAGACTCCAAATGTGCAACAAGATATTCTTCAAAGTGGTGTCACAGAAATTCTTTAGCAAACTAAACAAGAAACACCAGTAACCAATATTGAGATTGATTCATCTACACAAGTTGCTCCTAACCTTGTCCATAATGCCCCTTCTAAACCCTTTGTTGCTAAACCCATTGTTCGAGAAAGTAGCCTAATTCCTATCCCTACTATTGCTTAAAAGAACCTAGAACCTGAGAAAGATCAAACTAAATCTGAACCAATTGTTACTGCTCAAAGTTCCAAAGTGATTCCACATTCTTTAGTTCTAAGACAAACTTGTGGAAGGATCAAAATCATCGTAAGGAAAGCTGTTAAGCCTCTTAAAAAAAAAGAAAAATTTAATTTCATGCTTATGTTCCTGTTTTTGAAGACTTATGTTCTTATCTGCTTGTTGATTGTAATCTTTGAACTATCATAGCTTGTTATCTTTTGAATATTTGTGGATCTTTATGTCTCTACTATATTTCATAAATATTGTGATCTATACTTTCTATGGTAGACACATGTTGAGAGGGAGCTTTTTTTAAGAATCATTATTGATTTTCTTCATGATAACAAAAAGGGGCATAAGAGAATAGTAATAAACTTGTATTTGATAGACCTAGTCTTTTTATAAACCTATTTTTGAATTCTTTTTATGTTGTTAACTTTTCTATTATATATATATATATATATATATAAGTTTATCAATTCGCAAAAGTTTTGTTATCATCAAAAAGGGAGAAACTGTTGAGTTCTCACTTAAAAGATAACTGATGAATCTATTTTAAGCGTGAAGAATAAGATATTATGTTAATATGGCAGACACTTATGCAAACATACAAAAGGGCCTTTCAATAGATGTTTTAATAGACACTTGATCAGACATTTAGAAAGATAATACTTTTTACAGAATGAATGGTGATGCAAAATCCTTCGATCATCAAATTATAAGTTGGTTTTATTTGAAAGCCTAACTCCATTAATTAAGTGTATTTGGGTAATACACTTAATTTGTTCCACATAAGGAGGATGATAATCCATGTGGATTTTCTTAAGTTGGTTTTATTTAAAAATATGCAAGATATTAAGAGATAGTTACAAGTTGTTGTAGATTTATACATGATTTAAGTTTAATGAAGCTTTTGTTATAAAGTTTATTATTCGATATCTTTGATAGAATTACTAGAAGAAGAATAAGGTAAGTTTTTCAAGATTTTAAGTATAAGCTCAAGACTATTTGATCTTCAAGGATTTGTTTTTCAAATTCAACTTAGTCTAAGCAAGACTGTTGAAGAATCGAATGAAGATAAATATCAAAGACTTATTTTTTACAAGCATCTGAGATCAATAACCGAGACAAGATATGATCAAGCAGTCTAAACTATTGAATTTTTTGATAAGTTTTTCAAATTTCACAAATATAGGGATATCAAGCACATTTGCTCAACTAAGTGAACATTGGAAGATTTTATGGGATAATTTGAACATTTTAAGATATCATCAAGAAAGCCGCTCAAAGAAGTATATATATTCCAAAAGTTAAGATTCGAACAATACAACAACAAAAGTTTTTAATTGAACTATGTAAAAAGCCCTCTGAACATCTAATAGACACTTTTACAAACATTGCAAGCTTCATCTTTCTTTATACATTCATTTTATATTTTGTGCTTAACTTGGAGAACTTACATTTTCTCATATTATAATTGTCCTCTTGCTACTTAAGTGAGGAATAGCATGAAAGTTAGGTTACAAAGAAGTCTTATAATCTATGCATAGTTGAATGGTAGACTAGAAAGACAGAGCAAGAGCTATTCGTGTTTGTAACTCTTCTTTGCTTATTGGATTAGTGGAACAACTGGTGTGGAAGACCGAATTCCCAGCAATGGAGCTAGAAGAGAAGACTGACTCATAAGGAGGAACCTCTATAAATCATCGTCTCCTTTATTTTATTGCTTTTTAATTTTTGCCATTTTTATTTACAGCATATCACTTGCATTCATATCAACAAACAACTTAAGTATCAAGTTTTATAAGTTTGCAATTAATTTAAAATTTTGATAGACAAGTTTTTTAAAAAGTCCAATAATTTAAACTTCTTTAAGAAAAAGTTTTAACAAACAATTCACAACCCCCCCCCCCCTTATTTGCCATTGAAAGACCTATAAACCCTATATTTAGTAAAATACTAATATTTCCAACAGGATAAAATGAAAGCTTTCTAAGTTTCTCTTTCTTCAAAATTTATCTAGTAAATGTTATATCATTTACTTTGTCTGTGTATTTCCTCACTGCTGTGTAGCTAGTGTTGTTCTTAACTTCCTGGTCCTTACTTCATTATGCAAGGTAAACAAGGAAATGTGATAATCAACTCTATTTGGGAAGGCAATCTTCACTATTGTCTGAGACACATTGATTTAGGGTTTTAAAAAATCTATCCCATTTTTATACTTTTGTTTTTTGTGTGTGTGTGCATGTGTGTGTGCGTGCACATATGTTTAATGTTCAATTATATGTGTATATATATATGTATATGTACGACATGTTTTATTCTTTTTGTTTTTTGTTTCGTGTGAAATTGCTATTATGCATGAATTATTATTATGTAGAATATAAAATAAATAATACTTCATATCTACATCTCATGAATTAATTTACCATCTTTTTTTAAATACTCCTATCATGAAAACTGCATACCGTTAATCGTTTTGATTTATCATAAATACAATGAATATTTTACCTTTTTGATAGTGACATGATGGATAATTTATTTTTATTCCAGTATAATAATAATTATTATTATTTTCTTATACCTACTAAAGATCATAGTAATTATATCATAGCTATAGTACCTTTTATTATATATATGTATTATTCTTTTTTCTATCAATACATGAACTAGTTATCACGCAATAGATTTTTTGTAAACTTCTATGCATTGTCATATAGTGATGTAAACTAGCTACAATCCAATAGTAGCACTCTCACAGTGTTCATTTTAGCTATAGTAAGAAGGTTTCAATGTAATCCATACTATATATTTGACTGTATCCCTTTGCTACCAATCTTTCCTTAAGTCATTTAATAGTTTCATTTGATTTGTATTTCATAGTGTAAACCCTCCAGCATCCCAAAGGATTCTTTCCTAAGAGATAATGAAATGATCAAGGTTAAATTCATAATTAATACATGTAAATTAATTGTTGCATATGTATATGTGTATGTGTAGAGTGAATTGTGGTGTTTAACATAATTATATGTGTTAGGAAGTAACATGTAGATATGAGTCTATGATAAATATATTTAGGATGATAGTTTATTTATGTTACCAATTATTATGTTAATGCAAATGGTTATTGTGGTGATTAATGTTTGATGAATTAAGCTTGTTTTTAAATTAAAACTTAAGCCTTTAACTTAGCAAATTTTTTGCCCTCTTAAGCCCCAAATTTAAGCCCAATTAAGGCCCAAAGCCCATAACAAATCTGCCCCAAAAGTCAATATAGATATGGATAAACATCAAAGCCTCATTTGCACACTTTAGACATTCCAAAATAGAACAAAGGGGAGGAAATTCGTAACTCTAGAAGACCAACATTTTCCAACACTCAATTTAAGTTTTCTTGCACCCAATACACCAAGAATCCATCCCTAACCATCATATATACATTAAGGTAAGTTTATTTGATGTTTAAATTGCTTTATTTCTCTTTAATCCATGAATTTTTCTACCAAATTTAATGTATGTTGAAATATATGCGCATTGTTATATTGTGAAGTTCAGATAGCTTAAGACTTGTTATGGAAGTGCAAGGATGGTGTTGAGTTGTAGTGTGATGAAAGGTAGTTATTATTGAGTTGTTTTGAAGAGTAGATTCATGTTGGAGTAGTTGAAGTGAAGTAAATGAAATCATTATGTTTTGTATGTTTTAATGATTGAGGAAGGAGATTTGTATTTCATTGATGTTAGAAGGAAGTTAGTGTGTGCTTGATGATATAGGATTCTTATACCATGTATTAGGAAGGTAATATTGTGGTTTGGAATGAGTTGGAAGAGTTAAAACGTAAAAATTTTATGTTTGGAAAACAGAGGAATTCTACAACTCGAATTGCAGTGTATGCCACCTTGTACGCCGCCGGCGTACTTACCGGTATTAGAATTTTGACTTATGATCTTTTGAATTTCATCTTAAATGTCGCCGGCATTGAGGACGAAATTGCCGGTGTAAAGACTCAAAGGTTTTGTACATAATGTATTTTTCCTATGTCGCCTTAAATTCCGCCGGCGTATAATCCTACACCGCTAGCGTTGAGGTTTGCATTGCCGGCGTCAATTGCCAACATGGACTTTATAAATTTCAAATTTTCTAACTTCTTCCAACATCTTCCAATACTTGATATATGACCTATTGATCAAAGATTTGCCATATATATATATATATATGTTATGTGATGACTTTGGATTGTTTTTACATAAGATTCAATAGCTTCCTAAGTTCTAATAGAGTGAATATAAGCTTGACTTAGGATAGTGACGTGATATAGTTGATTTATGTGGAACAAAGATAGGTATTCAATTGGAGATTTCCATCAATTCTCAATCCGAACCAGGTACACAATAATATGATTGATTATTGCTTAGGACAGGCATATTCACATTTGACTTTAATAAAAGATTAATGAAAATTTTATTACAATGATTTGTGGTTGAGTCATGTCTAGTCCGGAGAACAAAAACCTTGTCATGATGCAATGATACGGTAGTTTAGGCACTTAGTCTGAATCTTTGTCATGATGTAATGACACAAATCCATGATGCAATGGTGGATTATCTTAATGACTAAGTGGATAGCTAATGGGGTTAACTGTATCGGTATATTCTATACTTAGGCTCGGGAGGAAATAATATGTTTTAGTTCACGGGTATAGGACCGTTGAACTAATTGATGTTATAGACCAGGATATGTGGAGTATATAAAGGAATGTGAACATTAGATGATGCTATTAATAATCTTTATTGGTTAGATATAGGAGATATAGATATTCAGTCTATCTGTATCACCCCCCTGAGCAGCTGCTGTTACTCGGGACCTCTAGAATTCCCAATCTTGAATCGGAGTTTGAATACTCTAGTATTGTTTTACTCACTTAACTAAGGATAATGAAGTTGTGGTGATTTATTGCATTGCATTTAGTTAATGCATGTCATATGTATTTTGTTTGCACTATTATGTACTAGGCCTTTAACTCATGCTATCTTGCAGGTGATTATGAGGATGAGCTCTACAATGATATGGGCTATGGGACTGACTAGGAGACTTTTATAGACGATTAGGAGTTTGACCTAACAGTAGATGTTTAGGACTGGATGTATTATGTGAAGTGTTTAGGCTTATTTGTTAAGCCTTGGAATGTATTTTTTGATTTAAGTTGTTTTTGTAATGTAGATTGTATGTGTGCAAGCTTTATATGTTGGAGCGATCCTTGGGAGATCTTTAATCAATGTGTATGATGTATATTTTGTATATGCATATATATATATATATATGAGATGACCTACTACTAGTATAGTGGTAGTAATTCTTAATTTAAATCATGTGAATGTTATATCTGTATTAAGCAAGCATTCATTACAAACACTTCTTTTTAGATGACCTTACGTATAATACTTGGGTATTTCCTAATACTTGAATATTATGTGTGGTCAGGGATTTGGCATACTTAATATATGGGTTAAGTGGGCCGAGTCCTTACAGAGTGGTATCAGAGCCTTAGTTTGTATGCTTGCTTAAATGAGATTGCTAAGTATGATTTGACTGTGAGTGTAATGTGATTTGCTTGAAATAAACTTAAATTGACTTAAGTGAGATGATTGTTTCAATTATTACCTTGATTGTTTGCTTGATTGTTGATTGAATGACATTTCATTAGGATTGCATATTTAACAAAGGTCATGCATATATCGTATGTTGCTCATAGATGGACAGAACTCGAAGACAGGCTAGACAATAGTCAGAAAGAGAGGACATGCCACCTCCTCCTTCACCGTCAACTGCTCAAACTTCTACTTCATCATCTATTATGGCCTCTACTACTACTCCATCTCCTGCCTCTGCTTCTACGGCTCAAGTTCCACAGCCACCTTCGATGCCTCAAATGCCTTCTTTTCCTCTTATGCCACTAATGCCACAATTGACACAAATGCTAATGGGAGATCCGAATGCTATGTGTGCAATATTTAGGGATATGTTTGCCATGATGCAACAGTATCAACAAATGATGTACCAACACACGCAACAATTTATACAACAATATACTCCTCAAAGTGATGAGACAAGGAGTAAATGTGCAAGGCAATGAAAGGAATGATTGGGTTAAATTACGTGACTTTGTCAAGATTGTGCCAGAGTTTGATGGGACAGTTTCAGACACTACTACTACTAAGCATTGGGTTGAGGAGTTAGAGAAAGCCTTTGCTGCTAGTGAAGTTCCAGAGGATAGAAAGGTTGATTTAGCAGTTTATATGCTCAAGAAGGCGGCGAATAATTGGTGGAGATTGACAAGTCAAGATATGGTGAGACCAATTCCATGGGTTAGGTTTAAGAAGCCTTCTTTTTACAATATTTCCCCAACACAGTCCAAGAACAGATGATTTCAGATTGGTTGAATCTCAAGCAAGGTAATAGAACTATTGAAGAATATTATATAGAGTTTTGTAGATTGCTCACATTCGCTGGAGGAGTGTACAATGATGAAAGGATGAAAATTCAGAAGTTTCAAGATGGTTTGAATATAGAGATTAAAGAAGAAGTCAAAATGTTTCAACTTCCGACCTTATCAGATGCTATGAGTAAGGCAAAGCTGGCAAAACAGATTCGGAATGAGAACAAGACTCAAAGTGATAGGCAAGCTACATTTCTAGGAAAAAGACCTGCAACCTTCACTCCTTACAAGAAGTATGATAATTATGGCAAAGGGAAGAAACCATTTTTGGGAAAGAGATTGAATTTAGGATCTTCTACTAAGACTTCTACGCCTTTCAACACATTTGAGAAGAGATATCCTAGGCGTTTCGGGCTTCATGATCAAATTCAATGTAAGTGGACTCTGGGAGCGTGTTTTGCTTATGGGAAAGTAGGACACAAAGCTTCAGAGTGTAAGGATCCAGTGCTACAATCTATTTTTTGTGCCTATTGCAAACAAAGAGGGCATCATGTAGCTAATTGTACCACTAAGCCAAGGAACGATTGTCCTAACCTTGGAAAAGGAATGACAACAACTAGGATTTTTGCCTTTCAGCAATGTGAGAAAGCTCCATCAGTAGATACTCTAGCAAGTACTATAAATGATTGCAAATCATCTAGCATATGCATTAATAGACACTGGTGCAACACATACATGTTTGGCTGAAAAGTTTGTGAATGAGTGTGGCTTGAAATTTGAAGTGTTGATTGATAGAGTAATGAGTAGTAATACTACTTTGGGTGTGAAGTCTAGACAGCCTTGTATATGTAGAGAAGTTAATGTAAGAATTACTAATAGTGATATGCTAATTGATATGATGGTTTTGCCTATGGTTGATTTTGATGCGATTTTAAGTATGAATTGGTTAAATATATATAAAGTAATTATAGATTGTAATAAGGCGGAAATGAGTTTCGATCTAGAGGGTGGGAAGGTTACTCATGTATTGGAGAGGAAAAGACCTAAAAGCATGTATACAATGGAGTTATGGGAGAAGACTTCAGAAATAATTGTAAATGGTAAAGAGCTTGATATTGGTATAGTACCTGTGGCGAGAGACTTTGTAGATGTTTTCCCTGAAGAATTACTTGGGTTACCACCAAATAAGGAGATTAAATTTGGTATTGAAGTGATTCCGGGAACCACTCCTATTTCAAAGGCTCCTTATAGAATGGCTCCCATAGAATTGAAAGTTCAGTTGGAAGAATTGCAAAAGATTGGTTTTATATGACCTAGTATTTCCCCATGGGGTGCTCGTGTTCACTTTGTGAAGAAGAAAGATGGAAGTCTACGAATGTGTATCAATTACAGGGAGTTAAATCAAGTCACAATTAAGAACAAGTATCTTTTACCCTGTATTGATGACTTGTTTGATCAATTGAAAGGAGTGAATGTCTTTTAAAAGATTGATTTGAGGTCAGGTTTTATCAGCTTTGAATTAAATAGGAGGATGTACCAAAAACGCTTTTCTCACTCAGTATGGACATTTTGAATTCTTAGTTATGCCGTTCGGTTTAACGAATGCCTTTATTGCATTTATGGACCTTATGAATAGGGTATTCAAGGATTATTTAGATGGATTTGTGATTGTGTTTATAAATGATATTCTAGTGTATTTAAGAAGCGAAGAAGAACATGAAAAGCATTTTTAGTCCTTCAAAGATTGAAAGAAAGGAAGTTATATGCCAAGTTCAACAAATGTGAGTTTTGGTTGAAAGAAGTTGCATTCTTAAGGCATATTATTACAAAGGGTGGGATATCTGTTGACCCTAAAAAGGTTAAAGCAGTATTGAAATGGTTAAGACTCGCCAATGTTATTGAAGTGAGAAGTTTCTTGGGTTTAGTAGTTTATTATCGAAGATTTGTTTAGGGATTTTCAAAAATTTCAACCCCATTGACAAGATTAACCCAGAAGCATATGAGATTCATGTAGGACTATCAATGCGAGAGAAGCTTTCAAGACTTGAAGGAAAGATTAATATCTACACCTATCCTAGCTTTACCCATTAGTGGGAAGGAATTCACAGTCTATAGTGATGCTTCAATACAAGGTCTTGGATGTGTTTTGATGCAAGACAACCAAGTGATTGCTTATGCATCTAGACAATTGAAATTGCATGAAAAGAATTATCCTGTGCATGATTTAGAGCTGGCAGCAGTGGTTTTAGATTTGAAATTGTGGAGACATTATTTGTTTAGGGAGAAGTGTAAAATATTCACTGATCACAAAAGTTGAAGTATAATTTTTCTCAAAAAGAACTAAATATGCGCTAAAGAAGATGGCTTGAGTGATTAAGATTATGATGTAGAGATGCTATATCATCCAGGAAAAGTCAATATTATAGCCGATGCTTTGAGTAGGAAGAAACAGATGAGTATGGCAACCATGATTACAAGTAAAAAAGAAATACAAGAAGATTTGCGAAGATTGGATATTGAAGTAACCTTAGACAAAGTGGAAGTGATGATTGCAAATTTGACATTGCAACCAACTCTTATAGATTTGATTAAACCAAGACAATAGGAAGATCTAGAAAGTGTGAAGATACAAAATGCGATACGAGAAGGAAGAAGAAAAGAGTTGAGACTTGATGAAAACGGTGATATTAGATTTGGAAACAGAATATTTGTACCAGAGACGGGAGAATTGAGAAGAGAAATTTTGAAGGAAGCTCATGCAACGGCGTATTCAATACATCCAGGGAGTACGAAGATATACAAGGATTTAAAGAAGAATTATTGGTGGAACAACATGAAGAAAGACGTTGCGGAGTATGTATCCAAGTGTGTAACATGTCAGCAAGTAAAGATCGAAATCAAAGACCTAGTGGTGAGTTGCAACCACTATCAATTTCGGAATGGAAGTGGGATGATATAATAATGGATTTTGTGAGTGCATTTGTCCCAGCCCAAAGGGTACCCTAAACGTGACAGTCCGCCACACTTAATATTAAAACTTAAGTGTGACAACCTTAGCCATTCCCAAAAGCTTTGATATTAAGTGTAAGGCATGCTCTCACAAATTTAGAGGACCATACATGGAATTATGAAGCTTAAGAAGATATAATAACATATTAAGAAAAGAGAATTCATAATATTCATTTACTTATAACAATGATTTTACAAACTTAGGGACATTTCCCTTTTTCACTAATCTATTACAAGAATATTTTACATCTTATTCAACACTAAACTTCATCTAGGATTTTCCTAATCCGTAAAAAAATTACCTGACTGCAGGGTCCTCGTGGCCTTAACCATAAATAGGAAACTGCAAAAGATATTTATAGGGATATAAGCTAACAGGCTTAGTGAGAATTATTTCCATAAATAACTTCTTGTAACAAAATTTTAAACAAGTTATTTAATCAAACAAATGAATGTAACATACACATGGGTAAACAAGGCATATAGTTTTTCGGGAACTATATGTTGAATGGATTTGCGCCCTCCATTCGGGGTTTAGTGATACTTAACCTCAAAACAAGTAGTTTTACTAAAAAGTTTTATGCTTTCGATCAATATCGCCAAGCATATGAAGTCTACTTGAATTAAGCCTTGCTTTCGAATCTTCCACCAAGCATTTTCTTTTCCATAACGCCGCCAAGCAATCGCTTTCGGATACTCCGCCAAGTGTTGCTTTCGACATAAGCTTACTATCCTTCTCACCCAAAGATAATAACCCAAATGCAATATGACTCACTTCGTGGTATACATGAATCTATTTATTTATGATATCATAACATTATTATTGTCCAATTTGAGACGATCAAAGAATCTCATACAAAGCAAGTGCTATACTAAAACAAACATTTAAATCAATTCCGGCCTCGCTATTCTTAAGATTCTTTCAAGGAATTATTTTATATACATATCCATTTGTCTTTTCCTAACTCTAATGCAACTAAATTACAAGTACAACAAGTATAGTATTTAAAGGAAATAAACTCACAATGCCATATCTACTACTCTTCTTATATGTATGAGTCGTTCATACACTCCACTCAATCGAAATAATCTTCGGGATATAGGTATCCTTCCTTGAAGTCACCTAGCCAAAGAAAATGCCCACAATGAGTATTTCTTGATGATTTTCTTGAATTTTGACAAAACAATATCAAAAGAACGTTAAAGTTCGTGTAAAGGAAAGTTCTAACTTAAAATGGCCATAACTTGGTCATTTTAACTCGGAATCGCGCATATAATATATCGATTTCTACCTACTCGAAAAGATCTATCCATTTCTAAAATTATTTTCAACAAACCAGGTCATATAGGCTCTGAAACAGCAGCGACAAAATTTACCACGAATTTTCCAACTCTAAAACAACTTTGGTTTAATCAATCAAAATTTTGTTTGATAAATACTTAGTTATCTATATAATAGAAAAATGGTCACTTAGCTCATATCTTATTCATGCTCAAATGCTTTGTTGTCCATTCATGTTTCTTGAGTAAAGTAATGTCGGTTTGGAGTTTTAGAAAGATATAGTTCACAAAAATTTATTTTGTAAATCTTTTTGAAATGAATATTTTGTTTCTTTTGTTTTCTAAGGGTGTTTTATGTTTGCTTTATTTTTAAATAACTTTTTGAAACTAAGTTTCTTTTTTCTAAGTTCTTCATAATAGTGCTATTTTTCCCACTTATTTTTCCTATACTATTTTCTTTGTCTATTTGTTTGCAAAGTTCTTTATTTGAAAATTATTTATCCTTTCCTTATGTTATGTTTTCTATAAATTATTCTTGCATAAAATTTATTTTCCTTATAAAAACAAAGTGGAATAATAAGTGATCTAAGAAGCTTTTTATAGTAAAAGTAGTTTCTAAAATCTTAGTGAGTTCTTTTTGTAACTTGAAAAGAGATAACTTTATTTTTGTTTAAATCATAGATCTTATACTTTACATAAACTTATTTCTAAGTGTCAAAATCTCTTTTTTGTCGATTATTTTTAGAACTTGAAATTTTGGACAACAATTTAAATGAACATGAATTATGAGAAATAATAGTAAACAAAATAACATAAATAATAAAGTCAAGTATTGGGAGTCTTAGCTTTTTCAAGGCTCCCGGGACTAAGAAGTAGACTAGTCCCAAAAGAAAATGAAAGAAAGAAAAATTTGTTTTGACTTAATGAGGACAAGTCTAAGACTAGAGACTAGTCTTAAAATAATAAGGAATGAACAAATAAATTGCAATGGAATAAATAAATAAATTGTATTACATAAAATAAATAAATTGCAAGTGAGCTTATATGTTCTAAAGAATATGTATGTATATATATAGATAATAATACTTAGGTATAGTAACAATAATATGAACAAAATAATAACATAAACATAAATAGATTTTCATGAACATAATATAGCTTCCATGACATTTAGTCTTTGGAACCTCACACTATGATCATGTAATGTCACGCCCCGAAGGGTACCCTAAACATGGCAGTCCGCCACATATAATATCAAGGCTTAAGAATGGCTACCTTAGTCATGCGAAAGCCTTAGTATTATATGTAAGGCGTCTAACACGGTAATAGGAGACGCTTTTGAGAAGCATAGTTTAAGCAAGTAAAGATAAACATACAAGAATCCAGAAATAAAGTATATCATATCATAAATAACCAAAGGTCTGTTACATACTTTCTTAGGAGCATACCCCCGCTAATTCCAAGGATCGAGATAAACTTCATAACATCCAAAATACTACATTAAAGATTTCAAAGGAATTCTAATCTAAGTCTTCGAGTAGATTTCCTCCAAAAGCTTCAATATAAAGCGTACACGGATACGGGAATACCTCGGGCACAAAAATAGGTGTTCCTGATAATACAAATATCTATAGGGGTGTAAGCCTATGGGCTTAGTGAGTAAATCCCAAAATTCATACTCGAAGAAAATTATCAATCAAGTTTATTATTCAAACATATGAAATGCAACAGCCACGTGAGCATACAAGACATATGACTTTCCGGGAATCATATGTTGAATGAATTACGCCCTTCATTCGGGGTTGGGTATTCAGGCCAATTACAGCTACAAATTTTAAAAATACTTTTATAGATCTTACCGGCTCCTATACTCCATCAAAACATGTAGTTATTACAGGCTCCTACTAGCCACCAATTTTGTAGTTTTTACCGGCTCCTACTCGCCACTTACATGATATACCGCTTATGTCTACCACCACTATTATACACTTGTCCCACCAATTGTATAGTAGTGAATGCAATGTGACTCAACATATGAAGTGCATGAATAATTTCTTCAATTAAAGTCTAGTAGTTGCATTTAACTTCTTTCAAGTGATCAACCAATTTTCAAACAATTCAAGATATTAATGCATATACAACTTTATTACAAACAAATTGAGTTTCGATATACTTAGTATTCCTTCAACATATTATCATACACTTCTTTTTTACTTTTGCTTAGATTCTAGTGCAACTAATTTTACAAGTACAATCAAGAATATGAAAAATAACGGAGAATAAACTTACTCGGCCATGATGACACTTTTCTTGAATTGGATGGGTCGTTCGGAATTTCCACTTAATCGTAGTAATCCTCGGTAGAACGAACAATCCTCCTCGATTATCTAATCAAGAAGAATACCTAAAATGAGTATTTCATGAAATTCTATCCTTGAAGATTCTAATCTTTCTTAAAATCGTGGTAAAATCGTATAAGGGGATATTCCAACTTAAAATGGCCATAACTTGCTCATTTTAACTCGGAATTTCGCGTATAATATATCGTTTTCTACCTACTCGAAAAGGTCTACGCATTTCTAAGCTTATTTCCATAAAACTAAGTCGTTTAGGTTCCGAAAAGGTAGCGACCAGATTTGCCACGAATTTGCAAACACTTGTTTTCCTTCTTGTAAACAAAGCTCATTTGAAAAGATAATTATTTCAATTATTTTGTAAACTTTTGAAAGGTATATATATATATATATAATTTATAATGACTCATAACAATTGTATGAAGTAAATGAAGTTGTCTCAACTTATAAAAATTAAGGTTTTAAAAGACTTTGAACTTGAGATTCTATTGAATATTTATTTTACTTTTTGAAAGCTCTTGAGTTATTGAGATGAATATTCTTTTTCTAAATTTAATTTCTTGTAATTTCTTTAAATTCCTAAGGTGTGGTTTCATTTTCAAAACTTGGATTCGAAAAGTAATAAAATGATAATTTTTGTTTCTTGTAATGATTCCAAAAGAGTATTTCTTGATGAAATGTGAGTTTTCATAAAACCTTTTGTTTATGTAAGAAAGATCATTCCCATGCATGTTCATGGGTTTTTAAGAAATCCATTTTTCATATTTATTTCTTTAGAAAGAATCTTTAATTCAAGAAAACACTTTCTTATTTATTTTTGTCGAGACAAAAACATTATGTTCATGCATAAATATGAATCATAAGCTATAGAAATATAAAGTAAAATAATAACTTGAAAGCTTAAGTAAATAATAAAGTAAATCAAGTATTGGGACCTTAGCTTCATCAAGGTACCCCGGAACTAAGAAAAGACTAGTTCCGAAAAAAGGAAAGAATTGTTTTGACTTGAGAGGACAAGTCTAAGACTAGAATGACTAGTCTTAAAATCAACTTGAAATTAAATAAATTGCAATGAAGTAAATAAATTGCATGAAGATAAATAAATTGTAAGACAATGATTATATGCTCTAAATAATATATATAGTTATATAGATATATTAGATAGTAAAGAACATAAAAGAAACATAAATGAACATAGAGGAATTATGTTTATGAACAAAAACAAAGCATGAACCTAATGTTGCTTTCTTAACCTTCATGGTTTTAGAAAACACACACTAAGCTCATACTAAGTAGATGAACATGAAGAATTCTTTGAGAATTTCTTACCTAAAGGAAGCTTAAACTAAGAAGACTTCTTGAAAGAACTCTTGAAAGAATTTGAGGGAGATTTTGGTATAGTAACTTTAGAGAAGAAGTGGTGTGAAAGAAGTGAAGGTCTGAGGGGGTATTTATAGGAAAATGTGGGAGATAATTTGTGTTAATTAAATAATTGGAAAATAAAACAAATTGAGGCATAGAGAGAGAGGGGTCGGGGCCATTTGTGTGTATGGGGAGGAGAGAAATTTATTTTTTTGTTATTTTTTTAATTAAAAGTAAGAAATGAAAGATGTGAAGTTGTATTGGAAATGAAAATATGTAAGAAATAGGTGTATGGGTTGTAAGAGTAGGTTGTAAGAAAAAGTAGAGATAGATGAATAGTGTAGAATAGTAGAAAATAGTGTAATGTAAAAGTAGATATGACAATTAAATATCGGTAGTAAGAAAATACGCGTATAAAAGCGATATTTGATATTTTTAGCTACCGAAAAATTATGAAATTGATATTTTTGGAAATTTCATATTTTTACGAGTCTAACAGTATATTCGGAATATTTTTCCTATTCCGAGCTCTTGGATACGTTTTTCAAGAGTCGGGTTCGATCGGGATCAAAGGATACTCGAATTTTGAAAAACAGATATTTTTATAAAACCTATAACTATTACAAACTATTACAACTAATTTTCCCCACTTCGTTTTCTAGGGCTTGAGAAAACGACAATGCCGGACTTAAGCGGTTACGGTAAACTAGGGTTTGGTTGATAATGGGAAATCCGGTTGACTTCTGATTAGGGTTTAAACTATAATTCGGATCCAAAAATTTCGAGGATTTACATGTAAAGTTACTTGACATGAGAAGAAGAAAATAATAGTAGATGGTTACCTAAAGAAGACTTTGGTAGTGTTATGTGGTTATGGGTTTTTGTTGTAGGTAGAAGTTGTTTTGAAATTATTTTGAGAGAGTTTTGGGACGATATTTAGAGAGAGTTTTGAGAGGAGAATTTGAGAGAGTTTTTGTATAGAATTTGTGGGTAGTAAATGTGTGAAAGAAGTGAAAGAGGAAGGGGGTATTTATAGGAAAACATGGAGTGATTTTTGTATGATTAAATTAAATGAAAATTGAAACAAATTGAGGAAGAGAAGGGAGGGGGTTGCGGCCACACATGTGAGGAGAGAGAGAGTGTTTTATTTTTTTTGTATTCTGTGGATTAAATGAAGTGATAAGTAAGGTAGATGTGAAATAAGGTTATAGGAAAGGTAAAAAGTAAAGGTTATAGGTTATAGTGTTTGTAAGAGTAGGTATAAGAAAAAGTAGAGAGAAAAAAATAATGTAGAATAGTAGTGAATAGTGTAATGTAAAGTAGATATGACTAATAAAGTACCGGTAGTAAGAAAATACGCGTATAAATGCGATATCTGTTATTTTTACTTACCGAAAAATTCTAAAATTGATATTTTTGAAAACCTTATATTTTTACAAGTCTAAAGTATATTCAGAATATTTTTACTATTCCGGGGTTCGAGACAAGTTTTTCAAGAATCGTGTCTAATCGGGTTCGAAACGAGTTACGGTTTTACTAATCTAATCTTTTTAACGTTTCCTGAGATAATTACGCATTATTTTACATTCTAAACTCGTACTTATTCTCATCGAGTTGCTTATTTGGGATTGCCGGATTTTGAGCTATTACGTCTAACTAGGGTTTTGTTGACCTTAGAGCTCCGGTTGACTTCCGGTTTAGAGTTTTAGGCTAAACTGATTCCAAAAATTTGAGGGTTTACAGTATTCCCTAAGACCATGTCCAAGAATGAAGTTATATGGGTTATTGTGAATAAATTGACGAAATCATCATATTTTATACCATTGAGAGTTTGGTGTTTATTGGAGAGAATGACACAAATTTATATTTAAGAAATAGTGAGACTTCATGGTATACTGTTATCGATTACATCAGGTAGAGATACCCATTTTGTGAGTCGCTTTTGGAAGAGTTTACATGATGCACTTGGTACAAAACTTCAGTTAGTACGACTTTCCATCCCCAAACTGACGGGCAATCCGAGAGGAGATTACAGATATTAAAGATATGCTTAGAGCTTATGCCTTAGATTTTGGAAGAAACTAGGATGATTACTTGCCTCTAGTCGAATTTGTCTACAATAATAGTTATCAAACAGCAATACAAATGGCGCTGTATGAAGCATTATATAGAAGAAAATGTCGATCTCTTCTCCACTGGGATGAAGTAGGTGAGAAAGCTCTAATTGGTCCCGAATTGATTCAACAGGCAATAGACAAGATTTAACTTATTAAACAAAGATTGAGAGTTGCTCAAGACCGATACAAAAGTTATGCCGATGAAAGAAGAAGACAACTGGAATTTGAAGTCGGAGATCATGTTTTTCTTAGAGTCACTCCAACCAAAGGAATCATTAGATTCGGTGTTAGAGGAAAATTGAACCTAAAATATATAGGTCCTTTTGAAATCTTGGGAAGAATTGGACCTTTGACGTACCGGTTAGCTTTGCCACCCAATTTGTCGGATGTACACAATGTATTCCATGTTTCTCAATTGAGGAAGTGTATATCAGACCCAGATACTGTTATTGATACAAATCAACTGGAAATTCGACCTGATCTGACCATAGAGGAAAAGCCTATAAAGATTTTGGAAAGAATGGATAAAGTCTAAAGAAACAAGATAATTCCTATGGTGAAAGTTCAATAGTGTAACCAATCCGAGCGCGAAGCGATTTGGGAAGTCGAGAACATTATGAGACTAAAATATCCCGAGCTATTTGAACAATGATTAAGGTAAGTTTCGGGGATGAAACTTCTTGAAAGAGGAAAGAGTGAAATGACCAAGGTTAAATTCATAATTAATACGTGTAAATTGATTGTTATTTGTATGTGTAGAGTGAATTGTGGTGTTTGATATAATTATATGTGTTAGGAAGTAATATCTAGATATGAGTCTATGGTAAATATATTTAGGATGATAGTTTATTTATGTTATCAATTATTATGTTAATTCAAATGGCTATTATGGTGATTAATGTTTGATGAATTAAGCTTGTTTTAAAACTAAAACTTAAGCCTTAACTTAGCAGATTTTTTACCCTCTTAAGCCCCAAAATTTAAGCCCAAATCCAAGCTCAATTAAGGCCCAAAACCCATAACAAATCCTCCTTAAAAGTCAATATAGATATGGATAAACATCAAAGCCTCATTTGCACACTTTAGACATTCCAAAGCAGAATAAAGGGGAGGAAAATTCATAAATCTAGAAGACCAACATTTTTCCAACACTCAAACTAAGTTTTCAGAACTTGCACCCAATACACCAAGAATCTATCTCCAACCATCATATATACATTAAGGTAAGTTTATTGATGATTAAATAAATGCTTTATTCTCTTTAATCCATGAATATTTTTCTAATCAAATTTAATGTATGTAGAAATATAGGTGTATTGTTATATTGTGAAGTTAAGATAACTTAGGACTTGTTATGGAAGTGCAAGGATGGTAATTGAGTTGTAGTGTGATGAATGGTTGTTATTAATGAGTTATTTTGAAGAGTAGATTCATTTGGAGTGGTGGAAGTGAAGTAAATGAAATGATTGGTGTTTGCATGTTTTAAATTGAGGAAGGAGATTAGTATTTCATTGATGTTTAAAGGAAGTTAGTGTATGCTTGATGATATAGGATTCATATACCAATGTATTAGGAAGGTTATATTGTGGTTTTGGAATGAGTTTGGAAGAGATTAAAACGAAAATTTTGTTTTTGAAAAAAGAGAATTCTGCAACTCGAAATTGCAGTGTACGCCACCTTGTACGTCCCGGTGTACTTGCTAACTTAGAATTTTGACTTCTAATCATTTGAATTTCATCTTAAATGCCGTCGGCATTGAGGAAGAAATTGCCAACGTAAAGACTCAAAGGTTCTGTACATACTGTATTTTTCTTAACGCCCCCTTAAACGTCGCTGGCGTATAATCCTATACCGCTGGCGTTGAGGTTTGCATTGTCGGCGTTAAAGCTAGCATGGACTTTATAATTTTCAAAATTTTCTAACTTCTTCCAACATCTTCTAATACTTGATATATGATTTATTGATTAAAGATTTGCCTTTTATATATGTGTGTGTTGTGTGTGTGTGTGTGTGTGTGTGTTATGTGATGACTTTGGATTGTTTTTACATAAGATTCAATAGCTTCCTAAGTTCTAATATATGAATATAAGCTTGAGTTAGGTAGTGACGTGAATAGTTGATTGTGCGGAACGAGATAGGTACTCAGTTGGAGATTCCCACCATTCTCAACCAAACCATGTACACAAAAATTTGATTGATTGTTGCTTAGACGGGCATATTCACATTTTACTTTAATAAAAGATTAATGAAAAGTTTATTAAAATAATTTGTGGTTGAGTCGTGTCTAGTCCAGGGAACACCAACCTTGTCATGATGCAATGGCACGGTAATTTTGGCATTTAGTCTGAATCTTTGTCATGATGCAATGAAACTAAGCCCCAAAAAATTTCAGTAAATAATTCCAAAATAAACATCGAAAATAAACTCTAAAAGTGACTCCAAATTAAAACCGAACTTCAACTAGTCCTAAATCACGAACGAATTGAAAAATTTCTTAATCTTAAGAAAATGAGAATCCTTAAAAATAAAATAAGAACTCAATGGTCTTCAAATGTAAAACCACTACGTGTGACAAATTCTATACTTAAGTTTGACTTATAAAATCGGGTAATATAGAACCAAAAATAAATTATTAAAAAGTAAAGAACGATAAACCTTCGGAAATAAAACTCAGTTCAAGGATTCCGAAAATGTTGACAGATATTAAATACTTACAAAAATTAAATTTAAAATAAATTTCTCGAATTAAATATGTTGTATAAACATAAAACACTAGTTTCCAAATTGGCAAAGATATAAGCCAGAAAATCACCCGGGAACCCTTAGTAGAATACAGTAGTTTAAGTCCAGCAATCTCGCGCTCTTAACCCTGAAGGCCGAGGTGTAGTTTAAGTGTGTAGAATAGGTCGTAGTAATATAAAGTCGCTTCAAAATATCAGGTTGGTAAATTTTTGACCTATTTTGAACTCGTTCGGATATAGACTTTGAAAAGCGTATCCCGAAACTCGAGATATAAAAAATATACCATTAATACCATTACACTCATATTTTCATAAGGATTTCAAAAATATTAGTTTTATAATTTTTCGACAACTAGAAATATCGATTTTTGTGATTATATTCGTATTTCTTTATTACCGTAATTAACTAGATCTTTGTACTATTCACTACTATTCATTACACAATTTTACTATTCTTGTAAACCCTTATATTTTAAATAAATATTTTATATATCATAGAAAATTTTGTTTTAAAAAATTCGTTTCAGTTTTTTATGATCAGTTTCTTTTAAAACTCGATACTAAAATAAAAATAAATTAATTTAATAATTGAAAAACATTTGAAAAATATTTTTATTTTCATGAAATAACTTTTTAGAATTTTTCGAATCTAAAAATATCATTTATAGATTATATAAGCATATTTTGACTGTACCGGTAACTTATTTGTTAAAATATTAAAATAATTCAATTAATTATTTAATTTTATTTATGAAATTTCTGCCACTCATTTAAAAATATTTTTCTTAATTTTATTTTATATATTTTTCTTAATAAAAAGCACTTTTTCAACCCATACTTCAAGTACACTTCAATTATCATTTTCACACATTATTCATGTTTCTTTCACTCTTCCTTACACTCAACCTCCCATACATGGCAGCTGCCACACTCTCAAAATCATCCACTTTTATTTTATTTTATTTCATTTATTTAATGATTTAAAGTCTCTTTTAGTTAGCAAATTGAGTAACACAAGTTACACTTTCAAAAAATTCAAGTAACAAGCCAACTACACTCCTCTCTCTCCCTACCAGAATCACGACCAGCCCCGGACCCCCCTCCCCCCCCCCCCCCCCCCCCCCTCAATTTTTGCCATTGTTTTATATTTTTTCTCTTTCAATTATTTAACACACTTTTAATACACTCCTCTCTCTATTTAAATCCTCTTACTTATACACTTTTACTCTTTGCAACCCTACATCATTTACTCTCTTTTTCCTCTCTTTATCTCTTTCTTATCCTTGTTCTTGCAAGAAAAATAAGCTGCCCTCATTTCAAATTATTGCTTCCACATCCCATTCTTGAAGATTCTTTAAGTAAACTTTCTTCTTAAGCTTTCATAGATGCTATAGGTCGATTTTATGAAGGTTTCATGCATCAAAGGACTCTCCATAATGCCTAAAGGCTAGAGATGATGATGCAAAAACTTTGAAACACTCTCTCTTGATTATGATCTATAATGATATTGTTATATTTGTTGTCTTAAAGACTTATTATCTTCATATTTACATTATACTTTCTAGATCTAAATTTTACGAAGCTTTGGTTATGTTTATATTTAGAACTATAGGTTTAGGGCTTACTACCATGCATTTCTTTATATTCATGTTCATATTATGTGTAGATCTTAGATTTGAACTTGAATAAAAATAGTGAAATTCGTATCTAGGCAAGACTCATTTTTAAAAATCACTTTCCAAGTATCAAAATAAAATTTTTACTTGAGATAATAAAGGCTTAATGTATATAATCATCAAGACTTCATTTTATATGGTTTAAAGATGATTTTCAAAGATTATTTTTCATAACAAAATTCTATTTTCGGATTTAGGCTAAGGCCTAGTTTAAAAACATGTTTTCCAACTCAAGAATGAAGTTTTTATTCAAGATATGGAAAGCTCTTAAGATACGATATGTAAAGGATGATTTTTCATAAGTTTAGATGGATTTTATCAAAAGTTATGCCCAAAAACAAATTTTGTAAATTCGGATCTCAACCAAGATCAATTTTGAACACCCATTTTTCAACACCAAAACGAAGGTTTTGTTTAAAAAATGAAAGGCTTATGGAATAGGTATCAATAGGAGATGTTTTTTAGAAGTAAATGGTAAATCTACTAATAAAGATTTTCAAAATAGGAAGATATTACAAAATATAAAATTTGAATTTTATTCTAACTTTGTGAAATTCGGATGGTTTCAAGACCATGCTTTAAAAACCCTTTTATCAACTCCAAAATTTGTGTTTTATATGAAAAATGAAGAGTATAGGTAATATATATCATAAACCAATGATTTTTATAACTTAAGATGAGATTTGGTAAGAAAAACATGTAGAACAAGGAGTAGAAATAAAGTAGGAAAAATTTGAGTTGTTTGCCATTTTAAGAAATTCGTAATAATGGAGTAATGGCACGAAAATATACTTACTTCAAACTCAAAATAGAAGTTTTATTAAATAAATGAAGTCCTTAGTGACTAGGTGTGGTTGAGCCTTAATTTCTAAGTGTCAAATGAGTTTACTTAAAGGAATCACACACAAAAAAATTTTTACAAATTCGGATTTTGGGATGAACCATTTTTGAAAACATGTTTACAAAGTGTAAAATGGAAATTTTTACTGAAAAACAAAGGCCTTAGGGAATATACATAATGAAGGCTTAATTTTAACAAGAATACATAAATTTTATTAAGGAATTTTTCTAAAAACAAGTAGGGATTCTCAAGAATACAAGACTAGCCTTCTAAGTTGATTTTTCATAAAGTCTTAGAAAGAAAAAGTTTCTAAAAATTTCTTTTATTTAATATCATCAAGAACATGTATATAATATATATATATATATCTCATGACATATCATTTATGATAGTAGCTTGTTCCTATTTAATGAATACCTTTGGATAGTAGAAACTTCATGAACTTTCACAAAATCAAATTTCTAAATCGGTTTTTGCTACTGTTATGATATGATCCAATCCTTTCGAAGCTTCAAAGTTTTCAAATCTTAAATTTGATATTAGAATTAGATAGATCTTTCGAAGTAGATAGAAATCGATATATAATTTGCTAAATTCCGAGTTAAAACGACCAAGTTATGGCCGTTTTAAGTTGGAATTCCCGCTTAGGACGAGAATTACGAATTTGATAGTTTGTATGAGATAGAATGGGTTAGTTTTGAGTAGAAATACTCATTTAGGTATTTCTTCCTTTTTAGGTGATCCCGAAATCGACGATTTCCTACCACCGGATTACTTTACTAAGAGACCGGTGATCCAATGGCCGAGTGAGTTTTCCTCTTATTTTGTTACCTTGCTTGTGGTTATAGCTACTTGCACTAGAATTAGGAAAAGGATAAAATTGTGATGAGTTGTGGTATAATCTTAGTTGAATGAATGATAATTATATCGAGGCAAGACTTGTTGTAAAATCATTGTATGAGTTAGCATAGACTTGAATTGCCTGAAATTCTTTATGATCGCTCGTAACCTACGTAATTAACATGCCACGATTATATGAATAAACTGTACATGCATATCACGTATTGAGTCACATTGCATTAGCTAACATACCTTTGGTCGGACAAAAGTATATTGGCGGAAGGCGAGAAGGCCTTTGTTAACATTAAGGATGTGAGATCGCTTAAGTTAACGAAAGTAGGGTAGGCACTTAAAACTACCATAATAGAACAACATAGATTGTATAATTAAGAGAAAGAGATCGGGATTACGATTGCATGACTTATGGACCATCCCACTCAAGATTGGAATTATGGTTGCATGACTTATGGACAACCCTAATCCCGAATGGAGGGTGTAAATCCATTCACATATGGCTACCAGAAAGTCATATGCTTGTTTGCTCATGTGTTTGTTCATGCATAGCATATGGATGAATTATAACTTGCTTGTTATGATACGAAATTAAGGGAACTCTCATTAAGCTAGTGTAGCTTATACCTCAGTAGATGTTTGAATAAACAGGTTGATGGGGAATGCAACCTGGGGACCGAGATGTCTAGAGCCGAGTATGACTTCGGGGTTTCAGCAAAAAGTAAGAATACTTAAAAATATTAGCTAGGTTTTGTGAATTGCCTTGTAATAGATACGTAGTGAAAGATTTGGATGAATTGTAATTGAAGTATAGTGAATTGTATTTCCTTTACATTGTTACTCAAGTTATATCAATATAAAATGTATCACTCCGATGTGTCTCCTCCATGTGTTAGACACCTTGTATATAGTATGGAAGCCTTCGCGTGACTGAAGTGGTCATTCCTAGGCTTTAATATTATGTACGGTGGACTGCCACGTTTAGGGCACCCCTCGGGGCGTGACAGTTTAATTTGTATCAGAGCGACAAGGTTTTGGGAATTAGGTGGGAAGACTTTAGGAGGATAGAATGATAAGATACGATCTTATGAATCAATAGGTGAGTGTTAGGTAATCCTTAAGTAATGGAGAAACTAGATTTAGCTCTATGACCTTTAAGGTATGACTTTCGATTATTAAAGATTTGAATTCTATTTTGGAGACTTATGGAGAACATAGAAACAGAGATATAAAGAAGGAAGATTGAAAATATTTGAGGGGATGATCAATTCTATTCTAGCAATTGCAAAATACATGAATAAGTGACCTTACCTGACTCTGGGTTCAAGCCAATAATAGAAATGGTAGATGCCCCTAAAAGAGTTAGCAAGTGATAGCTACCTTTGTTTGGAAGAAATCAGTCTCCTAGAAATAGCAATAGATCTCTTGTTGAGCGTTAGGAGCAAATAACTTTTTAGGTAAAAAGAACAAAGATGTTTTAAAAATGTAAACCAATGTTGTGGTTTATCATCTAGTTCATGAATTGACTCCAATGTATGTTTTGCATCCTTTCTTTGAACTTTTGTAAAAGAAGACTTACATCGACTTACATCTTCTCTTGATTTCATGTATTTTGTTTTGAATATTATGAAGGTTTTCTTATTGATTTTGATTTAAGTAGAATTTCAATATTTCTTATATATGTTTTTGTTTCTGCATTTCTGTGTTCTATATTTTCGATAAGTTTCTTTAAGTCTCTTTTAATGCCGTAAGACATAATAAAAGATTTAGAATTTTCGCCCGAGCTTAATAAAACTGTAGGAGACATACCCAACCACAACAAGAACCCGTCATGACTCTCTAGGACCCGAGAACCGAATGATACCTGAACCACATAACCAAGAGGGAGATGCTTCAATCGAGATTGAACGGCTTACTAGTCAAATAAGAAATTACATGAAATAGACTCAAGCCAGTTCAACATCTATACCTATAAGACATATGCAAGAAACAACGCAAGACGAGCCACCATCGCCTCAATTCCACCAAAGTCTTTTACCATGCTTCATAAAGTGTAACCAGTATTTCGACGGAGCTTTTGAAAAACCAAATGAGGCGGAGGATTGGTTAGCACACATTGAGGTCCTTTAATGCTTTTGAGGTACCACACCACTTGAGAGTCAATTATGGGACCTATAATGCTCCGCTTACATGCCCGAGAATGGTGGAATCTAAAGAAAGAGAGTTGATACCTCCAGTTACATGGGAGACATTTAAATATGAGTTTTTGGATAAATATTTCCCTAGGAGCTTAAGAGTCTAGTACAGTGCAGATTTCCTCAATATCTCTCAAGGAGATCATAGTATGAAACAGTATGAAATCGAGTTCAGTAGATTGTTGCAATATGCTATGGAATCATATAAACAAAGTGAAGAACTCAAAAGACAAGTGTTTCTGAATGGTTTAAAAGAAGATCTTCGGACTCGATTGGAGGAATTTGATATCGGGAGTTATCAAGGATTGCTAGAAAAACACGGATAGTAGAAAATGCCTAAAGGAGGAGGCAAGAAAGAAATAACAAGGAAATGGAGTTTGTGTTGCAATGACCCTAAGTCGAAAAGTTATAACACTTCACTTGGATGATGACCCAAACAGGGAAGAAGACACAATATTGGATAAGATACAATGTAGAAAATGTAAGAGAAAGCATTACCCTATACAGTGTCCACAACTTCAATTCAAGTGTTACCTCTGTGGAGACCTTGGTCATAAAGTTGAGAAGTGTCCCAAAGAAACGACCATCGCTTGCTTTCTTTGCACAAAAATGAAACATTTGGCTAATACATACCCTAAATGGGATAACCCGCATGTTACTTCACTGAATCTACCAAGGAAGAAGAGGAAGAGATATACTAAGAGCAAAAGTAACAAAGGAAAAAGGAATCGAAGTTCTGCAAGAACATCTTCATCCGGAAATCTTGTCTACAATCCTCACCCATATTTAGAGCATGGAGAAGCCAGTGATGAGAAGCTGGAGTCCATTGCCATGGAAGGAAGTAAGGATCAAAGATGTAACTCGATACTAGGTTAGCACCATACCCTTAGACTCCCGCATATTCCTACCTACCAATAAAATCAAGGAGATAGGTTGTTAGAAATACCCTTAGACTAAATAGCTAAATTAAGAATAAGAAAGCTCGAGACCATTAAAAGCTAGTATGAGCCAATGATGGAAACTAAAACAAACTCGATTAATTTAACGAAGTCCAAGACACCCCTTATACAACTTCTTGTAAATAAAGAACTTTGAAAGATCGAAAATCTATGATGACCGTTACATAAAAGTTAAAACTTCAGTAATCAAATCTCAATTACCAAACTTCATAAGATCTTCATAAGTAATAATTGTACAATAAAGTAATGAGATTCTTGATTTCAACCCCATCAAGATGATCACGATGATAAGAGTTTAAAACAACGATGACTGTATCGTTTAAAGAAATATGGATCTCAAGACACAATATTATATATACAGCTACATAAGAATGGAGAAGCGGATCCACAACCTTCGTTGGTCAAAGTAATCGAGTCATGAAAGGTCGTAATTCGTCTAGTGTCGGTCAAGTCAAGTCGTCTGTGGTCATGTGTCAAGTCCGTGTCGTTTTCAAAAAGAGTCGTGTAAATGAATGTTGGAATCGCTAAGCCAAATCTTATTAATTTGTATGTGCTATATTTCATAAAATATCTATCGTATAAAATTTAGAAAGACACAAACCAAAGCATAAACCGGTGCTAGAGATATAACTCGAAATTCACAATCTCTTCTCAATAAATGATACACACGTAACAAGTTTTGCGGACAAAACTTTCCTTAAGGTGGGGAGGATGTAAGCTTCGGAAAATTTCAGTAAATAATTCCAAAATAAACATTGAAAATAAACTCTAAAAATGACTCCAAATTAAAACCGAACTTCAACTAGTCCTAAATCACGAATGAATCTAAAAATTCCTTAATCGTAAGAAAATGAGAATCCTTAAAAATAAAATAAGAACTCAACGGTGTTTAAATCCAAAACTACTACATGTGACAAATTCTATGCTTAACTCTGACTTATAAAATCGGGTAATATAGAACCCAAAAACAAATTATTAAAAAGTAAATAACGATAAACCTTTGAAAATAAAACTCAATTCAAGAATTCCGAAAACGTTGAGAGATATTAAATACTTACAAAAATTAAATTTAAAGTAAATTTCTCAAACTAAATATGTTGTATAAACATAAAACATTAGTTTCCAAATTGGCAAAGATCTAAATTGGAAAATCACCCGGGAACCCTAAGTGGAATACCGTAGTTTAAGTTCGGCAATCTCACGCTCTTAACCCTAGAGGCCGAGATGTAGTTTAAGTGTGTAGAATAGCTTGTAATAAATAAGGTTGCTTCAAAATATCATATTGGTAAATTTTTGACCTATTTCGAATCCGTTCAGATACAGACTTTGAAAAGCGTGTCCTAAGGCTCGAGATATCAAAAATATACCATTAATACTATTAGACTCGTATTTTCATGAGGATTTCAAAAATATCAGTTTTATAATTTTTCGACAACTAGAAATATCTGATTTTTGCGATTATATTCGTATTTCTTTATTATCGGTAATTAACTAGTCTTTTGTACTATTCACTACTATTCATTACATAATTTTAATATTCTTGTAAACCCTTATATTTTTAAATAAATATTTTATATATCATAGAAAATTTTGTTTTTCAAAAATTTAGTTCGTTTCGAGTTTTTACGGGATCAGTTTCTATTTAAGACCCGATACTAAAAATATAATAAATTAATTTAATAATTTGAAAATATTTGAAAAATATTTTATTTTCATGAAAAAACTTTTTAGAATTTTTCGGAATCTGAAAATATCAGTTATAGCTTATATAAGCATATTTTGACCGTATCGGTAACTTATTTGTTGAAATATTAAAATAATTCAATTGATTATTTAATCTTATTTATGAAATTTCTGCCACTCATTTAAAATTATTTTTCTTAATAAAAAGCATTTTTTCAACCCATACTTCAAGTACACTTCAATTGTCACTTCTACACATTATTTATGTTTTCTTTCACTCTTTCTTACACTCAACCTCCCATACATGGCAGCTGCCACACTCTCAAAATCATCCACTTTTATTTTATTTCATTTCATTTATTTAATGATTTAAAGTCTCTTTTAATTAGCAAATTGAGTAACACAAGTTATACTTTCAAAAAATTCAAGTTACAAGCCAACTACACTTCTCTCTCTCCCTACAAGAATCACATCCAGCGCCCACCGCCACGCCGCACCCCCCCCCCCTCATTTCTGCCATTGTTTTAATTTTTTTTTTCTCTTTCAATTATTTAACACACTATTAATACACTCCTCTCTTTATTTAAAGCCTCTTACTTATACACTTTTACTCTTTGCAACTCTACATCATTTACTCTTTCTTTTTCTCTCTTTATCTCTTTCTTATCCTTGTTCTTGCAAGAAAAATAAGCTGCCCTCATTCCAAATTATTGCTTCCACATCCCATTCTTGAAGATTCTTTAAGTAAACTTTCTTCTTAAGCTTTCATAGATGCTATAGGTCGATTTTATGAAGGTTTCATGCATCAAAGGACTCTCCATAATGCCTAAAGGCTAGAGATGATGATGCAAAAACTTTGAAACACTCCTCTTGATTATGATCTATAATGATATTGTTATATTTGTTGTCTTAAAGACTTTATTATCTTCATATTTACATTATACTTTCTAGATCTAAATTTTTACGAAGCTTTGGTTATGTTTATATTTAGAACTATAGGTTTAGGGCTTACTACCATGCATTTCTTTTATATTCATGTTCATATTATGTGTAGATCTTAGATTTGAACTTGAATAAAAATAGTGAAATTCGTATCTAGGCAAGACCCATTTTTAAAAATCACTTTCCAAGTATCAAAATAAAATTTTTACTTGAGATAATAAAGGCTTAATGTATATATATCATCAAGACTTCATTTTATATGGTTTAAAGATGATTTTCAAAGATTATTTTTCATAACAAAATTCTATTTTCGGATTTAGGCTAAGGCCTAGTTTAAAAACATGTTTTCCAACTCAAGAATGAAGTTTTTATTCAAGATATGGAAGGCTCTTAAGATATGATATGTGAAGGATGATTTTTCATAAGTTTAGATGGATTTTAACAAAAGATTTGCCCAAAAACAAATTTTGTAAATTCGGATCTCAACCAAGACCAATTTTGAACACCTATTTTTCAACACAAAAATGAAGGATTTGTTTAAAAAATGAAAGGCTTATGGAATAGGTATCAATAGGAGATGTTTTTTATAAATAAATGGTAGATCTACTAATAAAAATTTTCAAAATAGGAAGAGATTACAAAATATAAAATTTGAGTCTTATTCCAACTTTGTGAAATTCGGATGGTTTCAAGATCACGCCTTAAAAACCCTTTTATCAACTTCAAAACTTGTGTTTTATATGAAAAATGAAGAGTATAGGTAATAGATATCATAAAGCAATTTTTATAAGTTAAGATGGGATTTGCTAAGAAAAATATGTAGAACAAGGAGTAGAAAGAAAGTAGGAAAAATTTGAGTTGTTTGCCATTTTAAAAAATTCGTAATAATAGAGTAATGGCACGAAAATACTTACTTTTCAAACTCAAAATAGAAGTTTTATTAAATAAATGAAATTCTTAGTGACTAGGTGTGGTTGAGCCTTAATTTTCTAAGTGTCAAATGAGTTTACTTAAAGGAATCACCACAAAAATAATTTTTACAAAATTCGGATTTTGGGATGAACTATATTTGAAGACATGTTTACAAAGTGTAAAATAGAAATTTTTACTGAAAAACAAAGGCCTTAGGGAATATACATAATGAAGGCTTAATTTTAACAAGAATACATAAATTTTATCAAGGAATTTTTCTAAAAACAAGTCGGGATTCTCAAGAATACAAGACTAGCCTTTCTAAGTTGATTTTTCATAAAGTCTTATAAAGAAAAAGTTTTCTAAAAATTTCTTTTATTCAATATCATCAAGAACATGTGTATATATATATATATATATATATCTCATGACATATCATTTATGATAGTAGCTTGTTCCTATTTAATGAATACTTGCTTTGGATAGTAGAAACTTCATGAACTTTCACAAAATCAAATTTCTAAATCGGTTTTTGCTACTGTTCTGATATGATCCAATCCTTTCGAAGCTTCAAAGTTTTCAAATCTTAAATATGATATTAGAATTAGATAGATCTTTCGAAGTAGATAGAAATCGATATATAATTTGCTAAATTTCGAGTTAAAACGACCAAGTTATGGCTGTTTTAAGTTGGAATTCCCACTTAGGACGAGAATTACGAATTTGATAGTTTGTATGAGATAGAATGGGTTAGTTTTGAGTAGAAATACTCATTTGGGTATTTTTTTCCTTTTAGGTGATCCCGAAATCGATGATTCCCTACCACCGAATTACTTTACTAAGAGACCGGTGATCCAATGGCCGAGTGAGTTTTCCTCTTATTTTGTTACCTTGCTTGTGCTTGTAGCTACTTGCACTAGAATTAGGAAAAAAAATAAAATTGTGATGAGTTATGGTATAATCTTGGTTGAATGAATGATAATTATATCGAGGCGAGACTTGTTGTAAAATCACTATATGAGTTAGAATAGACTTGAATTGCCTGAAATTCTTTATGATCGCTCTTAACCTACATAATTAACATGCCATGATTATATGAATAAAATGTACATGCATATCACGTATTGAGTCATATTGCATTAGCTAATATACCTTTGGAGGGACAAAAGTATTTTGGCGGAAGGCGAGGGGCCTTTGTTAACATTAAGGATGTAAGATCGCTTAAGTTAGTAGAAGTGAGGTAGGCATTTAAAACTACTACAATAGAACAACATAGGTTGTATAATTAAGAGAAAGAGATCGGGATTACGGTTGCATGACTTATGGACCATCCCACTCAAAATTGGAATTATGGTTGCATGACTTATGGACAACCCCAACCTCGAATGGAGGTTGTAAATGCATTCACATATGGCTACCGGAAAGTCATATGCTTGTCTACTCATGTGTTTGTTCATGCATAGCATATGGATAAATTATAACTTGCTTGTTATGATACGAAATTAAGGGAACTCTCATTAAGCTAGTGTATCTTATACCCTAGTAGATGTTTAAATAAATAGGTTGATGGGAGAATGCAGCCTGGGGACCAAGATGTCTAGAGCCGAGTATGACTTCAAAGTTTCAGCAGGAGGTAAGAATACTTGAAGATATTAGCTAGGTTTTGTGAATTATCTTATAATAGATACGTAGTGAAAGCTTTGGATGAATTGTAATTGAAGTATAGTGAATTGTATTTCCTTTACATTGTTACTCAAGTTATATCAACATAAAATGTATCACTCCGATGTGTCTCCTCCATGTGTTAGACACCTTGTACATAGTATGGAAGCCTTCGCATGACTGAAGTCGTCATTCCTAGGCTTTATTATTGTGTACGGCGAACTATCACGTTTAGGGGACCCCTCGGGGCGTGACAGACACAAATCCATGATGCAATGGTGGTTTATCTTAATAACTAAGTGGATAGCTAATGGGGTTAACTGTATCGGTATATTCTCTACTTAGGCTCGGGAGGGAATAATATGTTTTAGTTCACGAGTATGGGACCGTTGAACTAATTGATATTATATAGACCGGGATTTGTGGAGTATATATAGGAGTGTGAACCCTAGATGATGCTATTAATAATCTTTATTGGTTAGATATAGGAGATATACATATCTGGTCTATCTATATCAACCCCCTGAGCAGCTACTATTACTCAAAACCCCTAGAATTTCCAAGCTTGAATCGGAGTTTAAATACTCTAGTGTTGTTTTAATCACTTAACTAGAGATAATGAAGTTGTGGTGATTTATTGCATTGCATTTAGTTAAGTGTGCATAGCATATGTATTTTGTTTGCACTATTGTGTACTAGGCCTTTGGCTCATGCTGCTATCTTGCAGGTGATTATGAGGATGAGCTCTAAGATGATATGGGCTATAGGACTGACTGAAAGACTTCTATAGATGATTAAGTGTTTGACCTAACAGTAGATGTTTAGGACTGGATGTATTTTGTGAAGTGTTTAGGCTTATTTGTTAAGCCTTGGAACGTATTTTTTTATTTAAGTTGTTTTTGTAATGTAGATTGTATATGTGCAAGCTTTATATGTTGGAGCGATCCTTGGGAGATCTTTAATCAATGTATATGATGTATATTTTGTATATATGTATATATATATATATGAAGATGACCTACTACTAGTGTAGTGGTAGTAATTCTTAATTCAAATCATGTGAATGTTATATCTGTTTTAAGCAAGCATTCATTACAAACACTTCTTTTTAGACGACCTTACGTATAATACTTGGGTATTTCCTAATACTTGAATATTATGCGTGGTCGGGGGATTTAGCATACTCTATGGGTTAAGTGGGCCGGGTCCTTATAGATAATCAACAACATCCCATGTGTCACTCTTCTGTAAATATATCATCTCTTCATTCATTGCAACTTTCTGTCTTAGATCAACTAAGGCTTCCTGCACATTGTTTAGAATAACTACATAAGATAATTAATCCATAAATGTCTTGTTTTATTTTAACAAGCAACGGTTTGAAACATATTAGCTCATGGGATATCTTACTTTACTTGAAAATTTAGGTTCATAAGAAGGTTTAAGAATACCTCTGTTATGACTATTTGGTAATTATTTTCTAAGAAATTGAGGATCGGGTTGAGGATTAGGTTCAACAGGTTAACCATACCTAAGAAGAACACACTAAGAGCTCTAGGTTCTAGCTTATGTCTATACTGTCTTTGAATGCGAACAAAGACTACACACCTAAATATTCGAGGTGGCAAATTTAACACTAAAGGAGCTGTAACAGATTTCAAAAGTGTCTGAAAAGGTGTTAAAATTTGAACTTGAGGAGTCCTATTGATTAAATATACTATGACATAAGGAGCTTCTCCTCAATATGATGGAATATGAGCTTGAATCAGTAAAGCTTGAACCACCTTAAATGAATGCTAATTTTTCCTCTTAATGACTCCATTCTGCTGAGGTGTGTTCACACATGTGGTTTGATTAATAATTCCCTGCTTTTCAAGGTGTTTCTTTAATTCCTAACTCTAGTAGTCTCCTTCATTATCACTTCTAAGAATTTGAACCTTTGTGTTATACTGAGTCTTATCTAAACTATGGAATTTTTATAACAATGAATTCACTTCACTTAGATTCCATTAGCCACCACCAAGTCATCCTAGTGTAGTCATCAATAAAAGTAACAAACTAACATGATCCACTTAAAGTTGGGACTTTTGAAGGTCCCCAAACATCAAAATGTATAATCATAAAAGCCAAATGATTTTATTTGAAGTGGTGGAAATGAAGTTCATGGCTTTTGTAAGTTTAAAAACATCACAATGGAAACTAGAAACATCAATCTTTTGAAACAAACTAAAAAAACAACTTTTTAAGGTATCTGAAAGATGCATGTCCCAATCTCTTGTGCTGCAACGAGACCTTTGCTCTATTCTTCTCTAACCTAGAACCGTTAACTACCAAAACCTAATTTAGCTTGTCTAAAGTCTCTTCCCTTGGGTCCAAGTAGTATAAGTTCACTATCTCAATACCACAACCAATTGTCTCCTTTGTTTGGATGTCCTTAAATACACAAAAAGTATGCCAAAAGATTACAATGCATGACAAAGTTGTTGTAATTTGAGAGATAGATAATAAGTTATAGCCTAAAGAAGGAACAACCAAAGCAAAATCAAGATTCTTGGTATAAGAAAGAGTTAAGGATACATCTCCAATGATTGAAGTCTCATTGCCATTAGTAGTTGAGGCAAATTTCTGTGCAAAAGGCGTGGTTTTAGTAACATGTCTAGAATCAAATGTCACGTGATTTGTGGCACCGGAATAAATTATCCATGTATTATTACTAATAGATGTGGAGGCATAGAAACTCTTACTTTCATTGTTTGATGCAACTATCATTTCTATAGTCGTCTCTGCAACATCATCCTTGGAATTTGTTTTAATTACAACTGTAGTAGTGGGTTGAATCCTTTTGCCATTTTTTGTTCTTGATGCCCCATTCTGATCCCACCAATCTGGATAACCTACAATTTCAAAATAGTGAGCCTTGGTATGTCCAGATTGATTGCAATGAGTATACTCGTAGATGGACTTATCTGCACCAATTGTTTTGGACTTGTTTCTAGTCACTGTTGTTGTAGTTTTGGTTGCTTCAAGCTCTCCTTTAAATGTAATGCGATGATTTGATTCCATCGGATTAAGGCATAACATTCTTCAAGGTTGAAATTGACTCCTTCCTCAAAATGTCTCCACGAACCTAATGACAACAATCATCAAGTCCTGCTAAGAAAATATGCACTCGTAGTCTTTCAATAGATCTCCAATATGCCTCAACATCATCAAGATCCTTCATCACTACTTTATCTCGATGATCTGACTTTGGGAAAATTTCAGTTAATTCTCCATAATATTTAGACAAGGTTCCATTTTGTTTTGCAATAAATGCTCTTTGGTATAATACAAAAATTTGCAGTTCATCACTACCATCATAAAATGCTTTTGATAAAGTAGTCCATATCGCAAAAGCATTAGGGGGGCATACACAATGCTTCATAATCTATGATGTCATAAACATCAACAACCATCTCTTAACTTTTTTTATTTTCCGCATACCATTTTTCACAGCCTTCTTCTGACTCTGTAGGTGATTTAGGTTTTTCATGAATGTAGGCTATATGCATTTCCATCAATTATGACCAGACATCATAATTAGATTTAGTGAGAATGATAGCTGCATGGAAGGCGCTTTTAGATTGAACCACAACAGGGATGGGAATAGTATTTGAAGTTTCAATTTTATCACCCATTGTTTAACAAATCTACAGAGTCCGGCTTTGATACCAAATTGGAAAATGTGTAATTCAATTAATTTTTTCTAATTAATTTGGTAAGTGATACAACATGAGTATATAGACAAATATATTATAATAAAGAAGTTAAGTCAACTCTTATAAATTAGGAGACTTCCTGTTAGCATTACCTAATAAAAGACTACCTAAAAAGGGTAACAGATATGCATATAGATATTATAGGCAGAAATTTATACCGATAGATATGGACTTATTTTAACATTTGCTATTACCATATTTTTGTCAATTATCGATGCAGTTCAAATAATTTTCCTGTATAGAGCCATCGTGGTCAGATTCATGATCCAGTTTTTCCAAGAGAAAATGCTTTCTTAAACAAAGCCAAGAAGAACAGCTAATAATTGTGCTCAACAAAACTGATGAAAAGTTGTTCCATGGATTTAGCTGGTTAATTGCATCTTAGAGAATTGCAGTAGGGACACCAACAATGAAGCAAACCATAATTTAATCGAGCTAAACATAAGACCGCAAGGACACTAGCAAAAATAAAAAGGCATATATAGTTATTCAAGTTATCTTTATTTTTTTTTGCATATTTATTATATGTAGGTATGTACAGAAATGATTGTAAGACAAGATCTGTAATCCTTAATTATATCGGATACGACAGATATTATGTATTTAGCAGACAAATAACTTTATTCCATTTTGTATTCCTATGGGGCATGACCATATGTGCAGGCCTCAAAGGGTTCATTTATTTATTCAAGGTCAAGAATTTGTAGTTTTTTCAGCAAACTCGTAGCTAACTTTTTAAATTTGCATCTACAATTTCCAGCAGATCAAGATCAAGCCATAAAGTTTATAATTTTTCTCTATGAAATAAAGTCGTAATTTTTTTCTCAAGGACTTATAATTCTACTATTGTCTGTAATATTGCCAATGATTGAAACTTTAAATACCAGTTAATATTGGAACATTAATCAGACATTCAAAATTTTTCTTGAATTATGTTATGTTATGTTATGTTATGTATCTAGTAAAGTTGTTTAGTCTTTGAAATTACGTATTTAATTATTTTCTTATAATCTCAATTATTGATATCACGTGGCAACAGTTTAAAAAATTGTAAGGTAAATTGAGGGAAGGTAAATCAAGAAAATTCATTTTCATTTTTTGATTTTGTAAAACAACATAAAAATTAACAATTTTCTTAACGTTTGCAATTTTATTTTATTTTTGTGTATTTACTCTATATATTCCTAAGTTGATAACGCTCAAGCACATTTAAGTTAAATTTACTCTTTCATGTCTGTTTTTTCATGAATAAAATTTTATATTTTTGCATGATTTTGCTTTATCAGTCCTATTTAATTGCGTATATATGCTGTTTCCATGCCCCACACATTCTCTAAACAAGTTACCACCCAAAGCCGGCCGGCATTTGATCTTATATCGTTGTCTCTATGTTTTCGTCCACTAGCATCATGTCTAAATTCACCAATACCAAGTTGTCAACCAAACATTGTATGCCTGTATCTCTTGTATAAGTAGAAAGATCGAAAAGATACCGGTCTCAGTTATCAACTTAGGCAATGGAAGAAGCTAGAAAAGTGGAAGAAGGTTTAGCAGGACATCCATCACTTGTAAATGAAGATGATCGTAAATTAGTTAAGAATAGTACGGAAGAACACGTCGGTGTTGTCAAAGAAGAAGCTGAAGGAAAGGTTGAAGAAAAGCCACTAATTAAGCCAAAAAGCAAAAGAGTTGCCACCTTAGATGCATTTAGAGGCCTCACCATAGTGGTAATACTCCATGCTACTCTCTTCCAACTTTAGTCATATACATAGAATAAAAGGTCACTTCATATTTATCCTTTTAAATTAGCTGATTGTGATGTGGTGTCTTCAGCGGTGAACTGGATTAGAAGCTTACCATATTTTGCTAACATATTCACGAATGTGTGTTCCATTTGCATAATAATGGTTATGCTCAAAAGGGACATGTACAGATAGTAATACTATATGTTTGTTTCCTTGAATTGGTTCATATATGTAGAATATTACAGCCCAAGTCAAAACTACAAGTTTAAGATTAGATGGTTTTAATATTAACCCTTACGGGAGCTTTTATGGTCCCGTCGATAGAACCGTCCAATTAAATCTAACCATTAAAATAAATATAGTAATCAAATATTAACTATTTTAGTGGTTCGATCACGATTGATATAGTGAGCCATTGGATAGTGATAGGACACATAATTTTCCTAACCTTTGTATACTTGTTATAGCTCTACTCAATGTTCGCATATGTGTATATTATTTACACAATTATGGTTATATTCACAGGGACATGTGTAGATGATTTATTTCCTAAACTAAACTATATGTCTGCAGTTGATGATACTTGTTGATGATGCTGGAGGAGTTTATTCTCGCATCGATCACTCACCGTGGAATGGATGTACATTGGCTGATTTCGTGATGCCTTTCTTTCTGTTTATTGTGGGGGTCGCAATTGCTCTAGCCCTTAAGGCAAGTTCCATTCAAAATTCTCGTGTTGAACTTTAATTGAAAATGTTCAAAACCACTTAATGCATTTGATAGTTTCGATGCTGCAGAAAATTCCCAAGGTCAAGGATGCCATAATAAAGATAGTGCTAAGGACACTGAAGCTTGTCTTCTGGGGAATCCTGTTGCAAGGTATATTCCTAGTATTCAAATCTTACATGTTATGTAGTAATTGAATCTTATTCTTAGAATATCCCCTTTGGTTTCCTTGAATCAGAAAACATGTCCTTATGCTCACAACACCGAATTTTCCTAAAAGTACGACTAATTTTTTGTTGTACTTTATATGCCTGTGTAGGAGGATACTCCCATGCGCCAGATGATCTTGCCTATGGTGTTGACATGAAACAAATTCGGTGGATGGGCATCCTTCAGGTTCTTTTTTCAGATACATGATTATTTAAAGTCATTCGAGTTCTCTGCCATCATTATAGCTTATCGAAAAACGTCATGTTCATGACCTTTATTTTCTTATGTATGGACAGAGAATTGCTCTGGTTTACTTTGTTGTAGCCCTGATAGAGACTCTAACCACCAAGCGCAGACCAACTGTCCTGGAACCAGGACATATATCGATTTTCAAAGCATATGGTTGGCAATGGTAATTAATATAGCTGATGATCATGATCCTAATTCCCAAATATGCTGTTCAGGAATCTGATTATCGGGCAATTGCTGCCTGTGAATTTGATTCTCTCTCTATATATATACATGTGCTAGGATCGGAGGATTTGTTGCTTTTGTAATCTACATGGTAACAACATTCACTTTGTATGTGCCGGATTGGGGTTTCACGGTAAATGAGAACCACAAACTGAAGAGATACACGGTGAGTGCTAGAGGATTTACTTCTCAAGTTATCAGGTGAAAAATTACATGTTGATGAAATCTTTTGGCTTGTACCAGGTTAAGTGTGGAATGAGAGGTCACTTAGGCCCTGCTTGCAATGCAGTTGGCTCTGTGGACAGACAAGTCTGGGGTGTTAATCATCTGTATAGGCAACCCGTTTGGTCACGATTAAAGGTTCATCCAGGCAGAAAAATTCATATCTGCTCTATAATTAGTATAGTGATTGATATATCTTTAGCCATCTTGATAACAATTGATATGCATCTGTGTTGGATTTGAAGGCTTGTACCCTTAGTTCCCCAAATTCTGGCCCCTTGCTCCCGGATGCTCCTCCTTGGTGTCGAGCACCATTTGAACCAGAAGGCTTGTTGAGGTATGGCATTCAAACATCATGCACAAAAATAAAAATTTTCTTTCTTCCAAATGAAACAGAATAAAAATTTAAGTCTTGTGTGTTCTGTTTCATTATTGTATTTCCAGTTCGATTTCAGCATTCTCTCTAGCACAATAGGAATCCATTATGGGCATGTTCTCATTCACTTCAAGGTAAGATCAATGTCTATGATGAAAAATCACATATTATGCACTAGTTTCTAGCCCCATCATCCCCATTGTAGGGTTAGAAATGATTTTCAGGTGAACAAACATTAGATGACAAAACTGAAAAAATTCCCCATGCAGGGTCACCATGAGAGACTTAAACATTGGGTTTCAATGGGTACTTCTTTGCTTGTCATTGCAATGATCCTACACTTTACCGACGGTAAGACGCATAAGTAACTAGCAGTGTTTTCTGAAATCCTTGAAGAACAACCCCTTGGCATATTCATATCTTCAGTGTCCTGTTTGCAGCTATTCCTATAAACAAACAACTGTACAGCTTCAGTTACGTCTGCTTCACAGCAGGTGCAGCTGGTGTTGTGTTTTCTGGTTTCTACATGCTGGTAATTTCTCCTTAAAATTTTCATTCCAAAATCATCCTAAAACAAGCTAGGAATCATCTCGATCTGAACAACCCAGTTATGTTTTCTTCCTGATGATTAAATAGATTGATGTCTGGGGATTCCGAACACCGTTCTTATTTCTCGAATGGATTGGAATGAATGCCATGCTGGTGTTTGTAATGGCTGCTCAAGGTATCTTTGCAGCATTCATAAACGGGTGGTACTATGAAGATCCAGACAATAACCTTGTAAGTAGTATGTCCGAGCAAAATAACATATAAATTTACAATTAAATTAATCCCAGTAACTGAAATATATACATATTCACATAATCAGGTCAATTGGATCCAGAAGCATATTTTCATCAACGTCTGGCATTCGGAAAGACTAGGAACGCTCTTATACGTGATATTTGCTGAAATTGTATTCTGGGCAGTAGTTTCAGGAATATTGCATAAATTGGTATCTACTGGAAGCTTTGAAGACCAAATTTTTTGAAAGGGTTATTCTACCACTCTTAAGCTTGTTTATGTACATGGCATTTTCACATAATCTTGCGTAAGTTTCTCTTTTTTTTTTTTTTTTTGTTCCACATAACCTATGTAATTTTCATTTTCCTGTTTTTCTCCGTGCATATATTTTTGCATGGCTTGTCAAATATTGTTTATTTATTTTCATTAAAATGGGATTTGAAGAAGAAATTTTTTTCAAAAATTGAGACCCAAAATTACTTATAGTATAGGATTCAAAGCTTGCTTTAGCTGAAGATGGATTGCTATGTTTCCTCAGGACAAAGCAGAGTAATTTTTCAATTTATGTCTTGTGATCATAAATTTGTTATATGAGCAGTCTTGTTAGTGACCAACACTTTTATAGAAAACATAGTGACTATATTGATAGTTTTGAAATTAAAGGTATAACGTTCTATGATAGAAACTCATAGCGATAAACTTAATAATAAAAAAGAATAAAACCCCAGTATTACAATAATATATATAAATATATATATATTGCAATTATATACTGAAGTTTTAAATTGTTAATTTATACATAAGTCCGTTGCAATTTTTTATACCTTATCTCCTTCTACTTTGTATGGATGATGTGGATTGTGTTATATAGTAATATGACTTGGTATGAGTATATAAATATAACATAAAATATTACAGGTATCATATTATGATTGCTTGTTCGTGATGATAAAAATAATAGTAGTTAACAAAAAGAGATAAGTAGTAGCTATTAAACATCTAATTAAGATAAATTAACAATTTAAAACTCTAGCAGTATAACTTAACAAAAAAGACATAAATTATAGAATCTGACTTGCAGTTACGGCAACCGAAGAAAGACGGGATAAAAGATTGTGAATTTTTTTTTTTTTTTTTTTAAAGTGTATGTGTGTTCCACAGGCAATTACGAAAGAAAGTTGAAAAGTCAAAGTGAAAGTCGATTTGTAATCTTTGATTTTCACCAAAAAAAGTCAATATCGTAGAAGAGAAATTTATGGCAATCGCTCGTCATTTTACGGGCTCGCAAGTGATAATCAAATCAACAAAGCAACCTATAATCCTTGACCTATGCTTGATTGGGCCGGTAAAGTACGATTGTGATAGAACTTAACTGTTGGATTTGTGGAATGAAGTAATTATCTATTTCGTTCTTTATCAACCTATGCCAATAATTCATATTAAATCTATTAGCTAGGCGCTTCTTTCTCTAGTTGTAGAGAGAAAAATCCTATGTTGTGGAAAAATCTTCACCCGTTTTGGTGACCTTTGTGGCTTCTTGCCACACCACTTGCATGCGTTTTTTTTTATTTTATCCTATGATGCCTCTTTTTGGTACACACTTAACTATTTTCAACTTTTGGACTATACATATTCATCACTCATTTCAAATCATTTTCCATATTTCACCCACTTTTATGTTACTGCATACATACCATATTTGTGTTTAAATAGTTGTCAAAATCGTAATTTTACTATTTACTAAAATATATAGAATTGATAAAATCACATAAAATCAGTAAAATCATAAACGTGTAGACTTATACATTTAAATTTGTAATTCTTTATAAAGTTCGTATTCAAATATTTTTGCATTTATTTTAATTAAGAAAAAATATATAAAATCACAAACTTATAGAATCATACACTTGACTCACTATTTTGACAATTGTGTGTTTATAAGTTCGCACATTGACCTATTTTCAACAATATGTATTCATAGCTCTCGATTATTTGAATCAACTCATTGGTCTTGCATCTGGTAAGTGTGAGCAATAGTCTATGGGTCTGTTTGCATTGTCTGTTTTTCATCTGTATCTGTATTTGTATCTTTTTTAAAATGATATGTATAAATATATCCAATTTGCATCCAAATTTTATCTATATTTGTTTTATTTGATCTTTTGATGAGAACTCAACTTTTTTTTAGCTGTATCTATTTCTTAATAAATAATTTGTTAGTAAAAAATTTGAAAAAGTGTTTTATCCACCAAAAAAGCCAAAACAAACAGACCCTATATCTCCGTTCTTGTGTATTATTCTATTTTGACGGTAATAGTTTTATTTTATTCACATAGTATTTCTCCTATGTCACTCTCTCCTATCATTTGTTTTTCTTCTCTTGTTCAATGATCTAGCCACAAAGATGTTGTCATGGTAGGTAGGGTTTTCTTAGATAAGGTGATTAATAGACCAGTGGTGAGTGTCACGTCCTGGATGATACCCTAAGCATGACAATCCGCCACATACAATATTAAGACTTAAGAATGACTATCTTAGTCATGCAAAAGTCTCGATATCATATGTATGGCATACAATACAATAATAGGAGACACCGTAAAAAGTGTAGTTTGAGCAAGTAATATAAAGCATGCAAGGATCTAGATAAATATTAACCATAAAAATAATTTTACAAGTTCATTACATTAACCTTAGAGGCATTCCCCCGCTAAAAGTCTCCAATGATCGAATAATAAAACTAAGTCTTACAATAAAACTTAAATAATATCACCAAAGATTTTAAAGGAAATCCGATCTAAATCCATGATTGCATTTCCCCCACAAGCTCCGAAAAGAAGTCTTACGCGAATATACGAAGATTGTGGATACAAAAGCAATTGCTCCTGAGCATACAAAAAATCTATAAGGATGTAAGCTTTACTGGCTTAGTGAGAATATTCCTGGTTTACCATACTCAAAACAAAGACATCAAATAAGTTAAATTAATCAAGTAAGTGGAATGCAACAATCACGTGAGCATACAAGACATACGGTTTTTCGAAAACCATATGTTGAATGAATTCACTCCTTTTATTCGGCGTTAGGTATACTGGCCAATTATGGCCAATATTTTTACAAATAAATTTTATAGTTCTTATCGGCTACTACTCACTACTTTTGTAGTTCGTACCGGCTACTCCTCATCACATGCAGATACTACCGGTTATGCTGACTACCACTATTATGCACTTGATCCATCAAATGTATAATAGCAAATACAGTGAGACTCACTACGTGAAGTGCATGAATCAATTTAATTAAGAATTTAGCATATAATTATAATATCTTAAAGGTGATCATATAATTTCAGACAATTCAACATAATAATAAAGCATACAATTTATTCTAGGCAATTCAAGACTCGGTATGCTTAGTATGAATTCACCAATCATTATAAATCAGAGGCACTTATCAATTTTATCTTTTCGTATCTCTAGTGCCACTAAACTATAAGTACAAACATAAGTATAAAAAATAAGGGAGTAAACTCACTCGGCCATAACTTGATAATAGCTCTCCTAGTCAAAGTAGTCTTCGAGGTAAAAATGTCGTCCTCTTCGTTTTCTAAATAAAAGAAATACCTAGAATGTGTATTTCATAGAATTTCTACTTAAATTTTATAACTCTATCTTCTATTTGCGGTAAAAATCGAAATTGAAAATTTAACTTAAAATAACTATAACTTGCTCATTTTAACTCGGAATTTTATGTATAATTAGTCGTTTTATACCTACTCAATTCTAAAGTTATTTTTGACATTTAAAGGTGTTTGGATTTGAAAATGGGCTGGTACAGCTTGGTCATGAAAATTCCAACCTTCAAAAATAATTTTTCTTAAAATTTATTTTATCCAAAAACCTATAGCAAACACATAGATATTTATATTGTTGAAAATTATAAATATATATAGACTCATATCATATACATGATTTTAGTAGTATTGTCTCAACAATGATTTTTCATAAAGCAATTTACTTCTAGCGGTTGAAAAATGAAGTTTTCAAAATTCCTCTTAAGTTGTTGGAGGTAACTAATGTTTTGAGCTAGGATAAATGTATGTTTTCTAATCATATTTACATTTTTCTACCTTTTAAAAATAATTTTGCCATTTTTAAAACTTAATTTCTTAGATTGTTGACAAATTTTATTTCTCTATATTAGTTTTTAAACTAGTGAGTTGATTTTTACCTCGACTTGAAAACTTGTCTAGTTCTTAGTTTTTATTAAAGTGTTAGTGATAATCTTAATTACAAGTTTTTAAGAAAAAATTGCATAATAGAGAATTATCAACACTAAGGTTGAAATAATAATTTCTATTTTAGTAGTTTGAAAAGAGAGTATGTGATGAAACTACTAACTTAAATATTTGGCAGAATCTAGCATGATAACACTATTAAAATCCATGATGAACTTGTCTAAATTCTTAAAAAGAATTTCTATAAAAACATAACTTTTAGTTTTTTTATGAAAAATTTTCCTAAGTGATAAAAATTATTTTAAAGAGAGTTTAGTCTTATTTTCTTTATTAAAAAAAAAAACTCTTTTTTACTCCTTAAAGAAATTTTATTGAGACAACATCATTATAGTCATACATGAAAATGATTATGTAGTTGTGTTAAAGATAGGAATAACTCATATAAGGAGAGAAAGAGATATAAGAATCAAGTAAGCATATATATGAAAGATCAAGTACTAAGAGCCTTAGTTTGCATCAAGGCTTCCATGAACTTAGAATGGACAAGTTCCAAAAAAATAAAAATAAAATAAAATAAAAAGAAGAAGTATAATAATAATAAGAGCATGATAATAAGATGTCGGGTTAGTGAACTTTTAGGCTCTAAGAATACACACACACACACATAATTATATTTAATAATATGTAGAGCTAGATTAGGAGAAAAAATAGCATAGCAACATAAGAGCATAACAATAGAAATTATACATGAACAAAAACAAGACATAAACATACTATTGCTTTCTTAACACCCATAGGTTTTAAAAACATACACTATGGTTATGTTATATTACATGAACAAAAGAATATTTTGAAAACTTTTACTTAAGGTTATGTGAAGATGAAGGAAGAAGGAATGTATTGATGGTTATATGGAAATAGTGATGGTGAGGAAGAAGAGAGAGTTGGAAAAGAAATTTTTGGAGAGAAATTTTGTAGAGAGAATTTGGGAGAGTTTTGTTATGTAAATGAAGTGTGTGAAAGAAATGGAGGGAGAATAGATATTTATAGATAAATGTGAAGGAAAGTTAGTTTTAATTAGATAAAATGAAAAAGAAAAAAGTTAGATGAAGGGCAATGGGGTGGCATTGGTTTTTGCTTGAGGAGAGAGAGGGACTTGATTTATTTGTATTTTTATTGATGAAAATAAGTAATGTGTAAGATATGAAAAATGTAAATTAGTATTGGAAATCTAAATGATAAGAAATAGGTATATATTATTAACAATACGTAGTAAGAAAAAGTAGAGATGATGAATAGTAACTTGAATAGCAAACAAGACAAATTAATATCGGTAGTGAATAAATTATGCGTAAAAGTACAATATGATATTTTTAGTTATCGAAAAATTACGAAACTAATATTTTATGAATCCTCATATTATTAAAAGTCTAATTGTGTTCTTAGGATGTTTTCACTGTTTAGCGTGACCGAACCTTGACTTCAAAAACTGATCCCGTTCAAGTTCGAAATAAGTGATTTTTGAACGAATATGATCTTTTTAAGTTATAAGGCATTATTTACGACTATAATCTATAGTTATCTCATTTTAATTGTTTTAGAGTTTCGCGCATGGCATTGCTAGATCTAAACACTAGGGTTTATTATAGACTTTATTGACTTTTAGGGTTTCCAGTTGACTTCGATTCTAAGGTTTAAGCATAAAACATATCGTAAAATGTAAGGATTTACAGTGATGAATATTCTATAGAAAGCTTAAGAGAAGAATTGGAATTGTAACCTTTAATCCTATAGGTGTGAGGTTTTAGTAGATGGACCTTAGTTGGTTCTTAGACATTTATTCATTTTAAATGAATGGAGATTTGAATGCAATGCTAAAGAAATTGATTTGAATTTTATAACCTTTTTGGTGAAATTAAATGGTTTAAACTTGACCAAATGACTAAACTTAATGCCAAAATTATTGGTACTTCCTTGGGTAAGGTGATGGAGTGGGAATCAGTGGATAAAAACTTAGGATTATGTGGTGGTTTTTGAGGGTAAGAGTGAAGATTGGTTGCACAAAAACCTTTAAAGAAAGAAATGTGGATTTATAAACCTACTGGTGATCATAACAAGATAACTTCAAGTATGAGAGATTATCAAAATTTTGTTTTGTGTGGAAAGATGGGCATATCGCAACAAATATCTCTGTGAAGTAGTGATATAGTACAGTTTTAGGCTTAGGTTGAGGGATGCACCAAAGATAGATGGCTTCTAGTCCATGAGAGAAGTGAATGGAGTTTTTAGGGAGTTTTAGAAGCGAGTGGATTCAAGTGTTATAATAATTAACAAGAATTCTTGCAACAACCAAATACCTTACCTAACCAAGCTGAGCCTATTTTAATGCTTTAACCCCAACAAAAAACTTTACCTAGAAAAATAACCTAAATATACCTATACCCTCAAACCATGAAAAAGCTATTGTATCTTCCTTAACCAAAACACTAATTAAATCAATTTCCAAGCCTTCATTTGTTTCACCTATGAAAGCCTAAAAAGTTTCTTCACCATCAACTTACATAGTTGAGTTACCCCTAAAGGATGAACATATTAATAACCAACTTTCTACTCATACAACTATGAGAAATCCATTTGAACTTTTGTGTTCCCAATCATATGGTTAAAGCACTACAAGAACTTAACCTAAAAAGAAGTAGGATTGATTAGGAGGAGATAATGAGGAATAAGTTGTGTGTTGAGCAGAAAGAGTTTAAATTGGATCTAGAGACAGCCTTACATGGTAGTGAAAGAAGGGAAGAGTAAATGTTAGAGGATTAGGGGTAAGTTGGAGAAAGGCAAGTCCCTTGAGATAATGGCATGAAAAATGTGTTGATAGACGTAGTAGTTAAACAAGAAGAAGTGGTTGATTTGATAGGCAATAGTAGCAACCTTTAACAACCATAAGGGGGCCATGAAGCTAGTATGTTGGAACCATCAAGGGCTTGGCCGAACCTTTTCAGTTCATAACCTTGGTGGGTTGGTTAATAATAATAAATTAATGTGTGTGTATTTTTCAATAGACTTAAAATAGGAGGACCGATACATAGACAGGCTTTGGAAAAAAATTTAGACACAACATTCACATTATGTTGATCCTATTACTTATGCTTAATGAGATATTGTTGTTTAAATCATGATTTTACCATTCATTAGAATGTATATAATCGATAGAATAGTATGAATCGTGCAAAACTAATAAAATCATAAACATGTAGAATTATGGACTTAAATTCATAATTCTATCTAAAGACTGCACCTAAATAATTTTGCATTTATTTTAATCAAGAAAAAAAATATATTAAATTATAAACTCGTACAATCGTATATTTTACTTGTGATTTTGATAATTATGATTGGCATTGTGTTGATGTGGGAAAATTATTGTTTATTTTATTAAATCGAGTGGATATCATTTTGTCAAAGGTGATATGTGCTGATAAATCTTGCTATGTTTGGTTAGATTTATTCTCCATCGGTTTTACCTTAACAAGCTGCTATGGAGAGAATTAGTTTAACTTTCAAATGCAATGCTTGTTGCATCAATGTGTGTACGTGATTCCAATGAAAAACTTGAGGATCATGAAAAATGTAGCGATAAACAAAGAAGTAAGAGACAAATTGAGCAGTTTAGAGACATGATTTCTTGTCCTAACATTAATGATATTAATTATAAAGGGTAAAAATAAATATACCTTGTTTAATAAATAGTTTGATGGTGTACTTTTTAAGGAAAAATTGATAGAGCATTTGTATTAATGATTGGCCTTTGTGTTACTTGAATATTCAAGCATGCATAAGTCAACCGTGGCTTCAGACCACTCTAATTTGATTATTTCTTTAACAATAACTTACAAAAGGAGCGGTAAAAGATTCCGTCTTGAAAAATTTTGGAAATCAATATAAAGATCTAATGAGACTATTGTGAATTGTTGAAATGTATAAAGGGAGTTAAATCCTTTGCAAAATTTCATGGGATAACGTTAAAAATGGTACCTAAATATTCACAAAAGTTTAATTACGTACTTAAAGTTTGATTTTAAACAATTTGGTACTTGATTAAAGTTTTATGGACTTTTTTCATACCAAAATTTTGGTTTTGACAATTTGATACCTGAACAAAGTTTTTGCAAACTTTTTTTACACACCTGACTGAACTTTCTTCATGTATAAAAAAAGTCTATGAAAATTGTTTGAGCATCAAATTGTTCAAAATTAAACTTAAGTACCTAATTAAATATTTTATGAAAGTTCAGGTACTATTTTTATCATCAATCTAAGTTTCATTGGTAATTTGGAGTGCTGCAACGAGCAATTGAAGGAGTAGAGTAAAGTTTTTATGCTTAACAATAAAAGGCAAATTGAGAAACTCTTGCAACTATTGAATGTTCAAAAGAATAATAATGGTCATCTAAAGGAAGTAGAGCATTGAATTTGTGTGTTCAACGCGCGTTTTGATGAGTAAATTGGCTGCATAATTAACCACTTAACTATGTTAAGTTACACTTAATTGGTTGAACGAGTTTGATCAATAAAATATTTTTTTTGGCCTCTAATCAATAAATATTGAAAATACATATTTATATACATTTTGTTTTTGGTTTGTTTGTACTATGTTCTATTTTTCTGCAGGATTACAGAAAAATGTACCAACAAGCCGTACAAGTGCATCACCAATGGAGCATTTTGGGCAATTTTTAAGGGGTCAACATGTCACCCCACCAGTTCACTGGTGTGGAGGAAATACACACAAAACATGTGCACCAATAAGCTAGTAGGATTTGGACCAACAAGCTGGTACACCTAAAACTAGCCTTTGAGGCATTTTCATCTTATCTTTGAAGGTCATTTTAGGTGGCAACAGCTGGGTTTTTGGAGTTGTTATAAATAGGAGTTGTTGGAGAATTAAAAGTGGATAGTTGAGCTTATTAATTGTACACAAAATCTTGTAAATACTTTCCACATGATTTTTGTGTAATATGTAATTGTGAGGAAGAGAGTTCAGTAGTGCTAATGTTCTTTTATCTTGCTACCTCTTTTAAAGCACATTGCTTGTGAGTGTGAATTAGTGAGGTTTTAAGCTGAGTTTAGTGTGTTTGAGAGTTTCTTGCAAAGACTTAACCCAAGTAATTACGTTGTTGAGGGTGGTGAAGTCCCCTATTAAAGCATTTTGTTTGTAGATACATTGGAGCAATTTGTTGTTGTGAATGAAGTCTTCCTTGAGTGAGGCATTGATTGTTGATTGTGGAGACTCAAGTGCAAACCGAACTCCACATTAAATTTCGGTATGACCATCTAATTTATCTCCTTATTTATTGTAATTTAATTGTTGTTGTTTTTCATTTGTTGAATTGCAATAATTGGGCTTTAAGTTTGAAAAAGAAGCAAAGTTAGGCATAAATCTCATTCCTTAAGTGTTACTTAGTTTTTACAATTGGTATCAAAGCAAAGTTAGGATTCACATCTAGAGTATAAGATCATGACTAGTAGCAGTCTAGGATTCATGGAAGGACAAGCTATAAATAAACCCATATCCTAACCAGCGCTAATTATGCATATTAAAAGTGTAGGATTGCCATTTTTTTAAAAGCACAAAATTTGCCTTTATAGAGGATAGTTGAAAATGGTCCAATTGTTATAGAGGATAAAGATGAAAATTTATACAAGGGCAGAAAAAGAAAAAGTGTAATTAAATGAAATAGCAATGAATATACTATATTGTGGTTTAAATAAAAGTGATTTTAGTAGAATTTGCATGTGTAGATTGACTAAAGAAATTTGGGATAATTTGGAAAATGCTTACGATAATTCTACCAGGGTAAAAAATACAAATAGTAGCTTTTTATCTGGAGAATTTGAAAATTTTAAAATGAAGGCTAATTAATCTATTGATGATACACATGATAGATTTGTGAATATTTTGAATCAGTTGTCAATCCTTGATAAGAGTCTTACTAACTTGGAAACTTACCCTAACCTTCTTAGGTTACTATCAAAGGATTGGGAGGCTAAAAGGACCGCCATTGAAGAGGAGTATGACTTGAGCAAAATGAACAAAGAACAACTTTTTGAAACCCTAAAAACTCATGAAATAATTAAGAAGAATAAAGAGAAGTCAACCAAGAATGAAGTTGCATTAAAATCCTCTTATACAAGCTCAAGTGGAGAGGAGGAAAGTAAGGAAGATGATGAGGAGTTGCACAAGTTTACTAGGAAGGTCATCATGTTTTTTACGGTGAACAAGAAGATGAATAAGAAAGACGATGCCATCTCCTCAAAATCCAAGAAGAAAATAATTACATGCTTTAAGTGCAACCAACCTAGCATATTCAACGATATTTCCTAAATGCAAAGAAAAGAAGCAAAGGAGAGAAGAAGAAAGCATATATAGCCACATAGAGCAATAAGGACTCATCCAACTCAAATGAAGATATTTGTCTAATGGCTTTAGATGAAAGTATATTCCACTTCTTCACAAGTTTCCTATGGAGAGATATCTTATATGTATGATAAAGCTTGTACTAAATCAAGTAAAAAGTATAAAAAGAATAATATCCTTAAATCATTAATGAAAAAATTAAGAGATGAATTGGATGGGTTTAGAAATGATCATGATAAACTTAAAGTTGAAAATGATAAATTAAATGAAGAAATAGAATACTTTAGATTAGAAACTACTAAGCTTACAAGTAAAAATGATGATTTAATTATAGTGAATGAAAAACTAAAAGTTGAAAATGAATTGTTTGACTTAGAAGTTAAAACTTTAAAAAATGATGATAAGATCAATTTTTGTGGTGGTGGTAGCAATGGAGAGATTGCAGAAATGACAAATGAGCTTAAAAAGGAAAATAAAAATTTAAAAGCTAGCTTGGATGAAACAAATGTAATCATAGTCAACTACTTCAAGGATGAGAAGAGGTTGACTACTCTCCTTGGAAAGCAAAGAATTAGTTTTAATAAGTATGGAATTGACTATGATATGAATAATAGTGGCAAGAATTATAAGACGTGGTTTTAAAAGCTACTTATGGTTCTTATAACTATTATGACACGCTTGGTCATATTGCTTACAATTGTGCAACATGGAAAGTAATGCATTTAGGCTACACAAGCAAGTTTGTTTTGGTTCCGTGAAGGGAAATTCTTGCTTTGACTAACCCAAAAGGCCCAAGCAAAAATAAGTATCTAAAAAAATAAATTTGCTTTTGTGGGTACCAAAAAGGATTCCAAAGGCATTAATGAGGTATAAAATTTGGTTAGTTGGTTGATTTCTTATGTGTTGAGCTATTTGTTTATGCATATAATGTGTTGATGTGTTTGAATATGCATTTTATGTTTAGATACTCTTTGGCATAATTTAAGCAATTTTATACTAAAATTGGGCTTAAAATACATAAAATTGGTTTTTCATGAGTTTGGTGCTAAAACAATGCTTTTTCATGTTTAATGAAGTTAAATAAACCTGTGTGAAAGTTTAGATATGCATGAAAATGTTTTTGGGCATATTTGTACACATTGTTCACAAAAATTTATGCATTTTATGACTTCAACTTGCATAAATTTATGATGCAATGGTGGGAATGAGTTTAAATTCTTCCAATGCATTCAAACTAGTTATTTAAACTTGCTTAAAGTGTTAGATGTGCTTAAGCATGAATTCTTTGATGATATTTTGATTTTGTGTAGGTTTTAAGCTTGATTTGTGCTAAAATTTGGTTTTGAATGCATGCAAATGGATTTCATGTTTTTGGCATAAACAATATTTAGACATATTTAATATCACTTTTTAGACATATTTTTTTTTCCTTATACAAGCTTTTTAGACTTGTATGAACGAATGCAAATATTTGAAAAGCTTTATGGGTAAATTTGTGCATTTTTAGAAATCATACAATGCCTTTTTGACAAAACTTGCAGAAATTTGTGATGTGAGCTTTTATATGAGTTTGCTTTGCTCAAGCAAGTTTAAAACATATTTCAGAACTTGTATGTTATTTGTGCGTTTCTCTTTTTATGGCCTATTTTGAGTCTGCCCTTTTTGATGAGTCTATAAAGAATAAATCTTATGCATTTGACATATTTGTGTGTGTATGCATGAATGTTTTGTGTTGTATGATCCTTGGTATTTGCAATTAAATTGAAACCATTTGAGGAAACGAAGTTGAAGTTTTCAAAATTGATAAAACTAATATGTTATGCAACTTCGATTAGCAACCAACACTTTGGCAAGCACACCTACCAAAGTAGCATAAAAAAAAATATTAGGTCAGTCCTAAGGAAAATGGTGACAACTATCTTACTCACTCATCTTCCGTTATCTAACAAAGAAAATTTAGAAGATCATGATGAAAATCAAAGAAGCTATACTAGGTTAGACTATTCACAGGAAATTTTCATGGCAAAATAAAAGATACGTTTGTAACTATGCAAGAGAAAGCTTAGGGATTGCTTCATGAACTTCCTATTATGTGATTTCGATTCAAACTCAAATTGAGTATTTGCTGGTGTATTTGCACCGTCAGATTCACGAGTGTAAACTACATCCTCTCTCGTGCTCAGTAAATCTAGAATTAAATCCAGACTGTTACTCTTTGGAGCTAACTATCAACGGCCCTAAATCTGCAAAAAGTTCAACAATATATTGTTTGAAAACCCAATTGGTGTTAAAAAAAGTGAAAGAAAGTTTCATGGTTACTCTCTTAAGCTAACTATGATCAACTTCATCAATAGCTTTAGATCTTATTTATTAAAATCTCCTCTCGATCTCATTTAACGAATATCAGGCATGAATCTAATAAGATGCACCACATAATTAGACTCACTCGTTAAACTCAGGCTATTGAATACAAATACCCATGTAATAAACATAAATGTCCAATTAAAATCACATGAATCAGAATTTGGATCAACAAACCTTAAGTCAGGGAGATCACTCCTCCATGAGTTCAAACATTATGATAAAAATATTGCAGAAATGAACTCGATCAAATAATAAATTCAATTAAGTGCAATATTCTCACAGGGAATTACAAACATAAGTTTAAAGCAATTTACCTAGAAAATTCGAGAAAACCCATCAAGAAGAAATTGATTCTTTCATTGAGAGCTCTTACTACGCTAAAACTAGGTTAAAAACTATACATATGATTACATACATTACAATGCACCTATCGTGCTTATTTATAGTCTTATTCTAGAAGGAAATCTTTCGGATTCTTATTTGCCTACGGAATATCTCAATAACGGTTTTGCCCTCTCATAATTATGTGCACATACAAACCAAAGAAACACGTGTTTTATTTATGTCGTGGGTTGGTCAAGCTTTCTCTCTAGGACTCAACTTTATTCATTAGGAATCGGCTTCTTTGTGATAATCTTCTGTCCAAAATCATTATCGTGGGGTGAAATAGTGTTTTATCAGAACTCGATGTCAGGGCTCGACTTTACTTTAGCTTCAAAACTTCCAAGTCGTCGATGTACATTGTCACGGGGTGAGTTTTGGCTTCGATCTCAGGATGTGGCTTCACATTTTTTGCTTCGACTTGATCTTTTCTTCAAAATGTTAGCCCTTGAAGGTTCTGTTTTGCCCTCAATAGAAGTCTAATCTTCTGCAGCTGTTGTTTTTTTTCCAAAATCTAATCCGAAACTTCTTTATTTCTTCACTTCTTCATCTTAAGAGTTGAAAACAACAATTAAACATTAACAACACATTTTTGCAGGAATTTAGTTAAAATGTATCTGAATTATGGCCAAAATCCTATGAAAATAATAGAGTAAAAAGAACTTATCAGTGAAGGTTTGATAATTAAGTGTAACTTAAAGTTTCCCTTGAGTTAAGCATTAAACTTTTGAAGCATATTTGCTAAAACTTCTTTAAAATCGAGATGCTCAACTAAAGGAAGTTAATTTTGCATGATTTTACTCATAAAAAAGGGAGAGATTATTGAACTTGTATATTCAATAGTGTATTGATGAGTAAATCAGTTGCATAATTAACCATTTAACTGTGCTAAGTCAAACGTAATTAGTTAAACAAGTTTGATTAATAAAATGTTGAAACAATATATTTATGTTTATGTTTCATATTTGTTTATGTTAGGTCATTTTTTTTCTACAAGAATTGCATAACAAAGTGTAATAAGCCGTACAAAATAAACCGACTAGCTGTACAAGTGCATCACCAACGGAACATTCTGGGCATTTTTAAGGGGGTTACCATGCCACCCCACCAACTCAACTATATAGAGGAAATACACACAAAACATGCTCATAGATGATCTACATGATTTAGACTAGCAAGCTAGTATGTTTGAAACTAGTCGTTGCGCTTTTTCATCCAGCTTTTAAATATCTTTATGGGGGCAATGACTAGGTTGTTGTTATAAACAGGAGTTGTTGGAGAGTTAAGAGTAGTTAATTGAGTTTATTAATTGTATACAAAATCTTGTATAATTTGTATACTGAGAAAGAGAGCTTATTAGTGCTAGTGTTATTTTGACTTGCTACCTCTAGTAAAACACTACTCAATTGCTTATGAGTGTAAATTAGTAAAATCTTGAGTTAAGTATAGTGTATTTGAGAGTTTCCTATAAAGACTCAACTCAGGTATGATGAAATCCTCTTTGGAGGCATTGTTTTAGTAGTCCATTGGAACAATTTGTTGTTGTGAATGAAGTGTAAAGTCCTCTTTGAGTGAGGCATTGATTGTGGATCGTGAAGACTAGAGGCAGGCCTAACTCCATATTAAATCCTCGTATGATCCTCTCTAATTCTATCTCCTTATTTATTACAATTTAGTTGTTGTTGTTGGTCATTTGTTAAATTGCAATAACCAAGCATTAAGTTTTGAAGAAGAAGTTAAATTAGGCATAAATCGCATTTATAATTGGCTTAATTATGGGGATCAAAATACTAATTTCTTCCATCAAACTATAGTAAATCAAAGGAGAAGGAATCTACAACTTGTGTAGTGGATAAACATGCATGATGGGTAGATGAGAATACCAGGTTGAAAGAATTTATTAGATTTTTTTTTCTTTTTAACTCTATAAGCACAAAGAAAACAAGCGCCTAAGACTTGTTTTAGATTAGATAAACCTATTTTTTCCTACAAATGCTAAATGACGATGCCATTTGTTGTGATACATCATTGGAATGGAGTTTAGTATGGGAGACCTAAAGTCTCTAGGTAGATATTTCCTAAGTGTGTTCTATTAACACTTTTAGGATGTTATTGGAACTTTAGTTGTCAAGGCAATCCAAATTTCTACCTCATATATGTTTCGTAATATTATTGATTGTATTGATATAGTTTTGATTCTAAAAGTCCCAAAGTCTAAGTCGGTTAATCACTTATGGTCAATTAGCTTATATATCATTTTTCTATCAAATCATTTCTAAAATCATTGCTAATAGATTTAAACCATTACATGTGATATTGTTTAAAAAACTAGAGTGCTTTCACTTCATGAGGTTGATTCAAGGTAATATTTTAGTAACTTATGTACCTTTTCATTTTTTGAAAATAAAAAAAAAAGAGGCAAAAATTATACTTTTGCTTTGGACTATGATATGAGTAAGGTCTATGACCATGTCGAATAGGATTTCTAGGGGCGAGCTCTGCTAAAATTAGGACATGATGGATGGGTCCATGGGGTAGATCTTGGTGTGTGCAAAGATGGTGGAATATGTGAAAATCATAACATGTTTCTAGAATGAACATGATGAAATCTATCCATGGCACTCATTATTTCTCCATGATGCAATAGGGCAAAATAAGTGTTTTATTTCAACAATTTTTTATACAATAAAAAGAGAAAGTGCATATAATAGGTAGTTATAGACCACTAAGTAATCTATAGAGCCAAAACAACACAGATACAAAAGCTCCAATAGAAATTGACATGTAAACAAACTAAAGAATAAATAATACACTGCAAATATTGTTCATAATTGTTCTTGGAATATGATGTCCTAGTGAATGAAAGGGTTAAAGCATGTTAAACCTACAAGAGGTTTGAGACATGGAGATCCCTTGTCACTTTATCTCTTGTAAATGTGCTAATGTACTATTGAAACTATTGAATCATTTAGTCAATAAGTGTCTATTTAAAGGAGTTAGCTTGAAATATCAAAGCTTGACGAATCTAAGTATCTTATTTGACTATGTACAATAAGTGGAAAAATAGTTAACTTTGCTAAATCTAATTTTTTTTTTTTGTGAGATACTCATAATTAGGTATGTTTAAGACTATAAGAGGTTATAAGAGTAGTGGAGACTAGTGATCCAAGTTCCTATCTAGGTCTGTTGGGAGAACCAAAGATGGAGGCTTTGAGATATGCTTATGAGAAAATTGAAATAAATTACAAGGAGGAAACAAAATCTCTTAAGTTCCATATGTAGAGAAACACTAATTAAACCTATAACTTTTGCAATGCTAACCTATTCTATGGGGTATTTTAATATCCTTTGATATGGTATGAGGTAGCTAATAGTATTATTACAAAATTTTGATGGAGACAACAAAAGACTGAGGCAAAGTACATTAGGTGAGTTAGAGGACTCTCACAAGACAGAGGAAAAGGTAGTTTATGAATGAAGGACTTGCACCAGTATAAACTAGCCCCATTAACAAAATTAGCTAGGGTAGTCTAGAACATTCCTAGGGCAATGTGGATAAGATTTTTAAAAAGAGTGTATTTCCTAGAGGAGGGGTTCAAAGATATATGCAAGGAAGGAGGGTAAAGCATCATGGGAATGGTCGAGTATCTTGAAAAGCAAAGACATCTTATTTAGAGTATGGATGTGAAGGGTGAATAATGGAAAATCAATAAGAGTTTGGAAAATAAAAGGTATCAAGCCTAGAAGAGTTGTGATTATAAGATAGAAAGCGAAGGAAGAATCTTTTGCAAACAACAAATTCCTTTATTAGTTATAAAAAGAATATTCTAAGATCCTAAGGTATCTCACATTGGATTACTTTTAAATACTTAAAAGAAATTAAGGAGATTACTTTACCTCATAATGATGGTCCAAAGGAGTTTAGAGATGCAAGAAAGAAAGGTAAAGCATCATGGAGGCAACTGAGTATCTTATAAAGTAGAGACACTATATATGGAGTAGGGATGTGAATGGTCTGAATGATGGAAAATCAAGAATAGTTAGGAAGGACAAATGAAAGCTAAGCATAGAAGAGTTGCAACTATAAGACAGAGAGGGAAAGAAGGATCTTTCACTAACAATAGATTCCCTCATCAATGTGATGGAATATTTTGAGATCTTAGGGGTATCTCACATTAGATAACATCTAAAGAATTAAAAGCAATCAAGGAAATTACATTATCTTATAACAATGGGCTATGTTCTTATATGACTTTTTCAAGGGATGTGACTGTTTGACTAACTCAGTGTACTTGTTAAAAGAGGAAAATTGCAGAAGTTCACATGATTCATTATCGTGTAGGGTTGCAGCAAAAATCAAAAGTTTTTATGGAACCTTGATTTACAACCTATAATCGGTAATTTCTTATGGAGAGCATTTACTAATTCTTTACTTGTCTTTGACAATCTCACAAAGCCGAGTGTTATAATCTAAAGAATGTCATTTTTATAGTATGAATAAGACTATAGAACATGCCTTACCTTTTTGTCTATGAGTATAGGTTGTATGGTTCATTATTGTAGGAATAAATATAGATATATGATGGATATGAGGAGTTTTTGGGCTCGGTTCTATAGTTTTATGGGAAAGGCAGGAAAAGGAGTGGTGTTAAAGTGAAGTTGAGGAGTGAGTTTGGGTAGGTTGCATGGGGGATTTGAAAAGCAAAGACATCTTATTTAGAGTATGGATATGAAGGGTGAATAATGGAAAACAATAAGAGTTTGGAAAAATAAAAGGTATCAAGCCTAGAAGAGTTGTGATTATAAGGCAGAGAGGGAAGGAAGGATCTTTTGCAAACAACAAATTCCTTTATTAGTTATAAAAGAATATTCTAAGATCCTAAGGGTATCTCATAGTGGATTACTTTTAAATACTTACAAGAAATTAAGGAGATTACTTTACCTCATAATGATGGTCCAAAGGAGTTTAGAGATGCAAGAAAGAAAGGTAAAGCATCATGGAGGTAACTGAGTATCTTATAAAGTAGAGACACTATATATGGAGTAGGGATATGAATGGTCTGAATGAAGGAGAATCAAGAATAGTTAGGAAGGACAAATGAATGCTAAGCATAGAAGAGTTTTAACTATAAGACGAAGAGGGAAAGAGGATCTTTCACTAACAGTATATTCCCTTATCAATGTGATGGAATATTTTAAGATCTTAGGGGTATCTCACATTAGATAACATCTAAAGAATTAAAAGCAATCAAGGAAATTACATTGTCTTATAATAATGGGCCTGATGTTCTTATATGACCTTTTTCAAGGGATATGGACTGTTTGACTAACTCAGTGTAATCCATCATTGTGTAGGGTTGCAACAAAAATTAGAAGTTTTTATGGAACCTTGATTTACAACCTATAATCGGTAATTTCTTATGGAGAGCATTTACTAATTCCTTACTTGTCTTTGGCAATCTTACAAAGCTAAGTGTTATAATCTAAAGAATGTCATTTTTATAGTATGAATAAGACTATAGAACATGCCTTACCTTTTTGTCTATGTGTATAGGTTGTATGGTTCATTATTATAGGAATAAATATAGATATATGATGGATATGAGGAGTTTTTTGTCTCAATTCTATAGTTTTATGGAGAAAGGCGGGAAAAGGAGTGGTGTTAAAGTGAAGTTGAGGAGTGAGTTTGTGTAGGTTGCTTGGGGGATTTGAAAAGAGAGACATGTTGGGGTATATGGAGCAAATTTCGAGTCCTTTGAAAGTGGTTAAAAGAGTGGCAATGGCAATGAAGGAATGGTAGCAACTTAAGGCGAAAGAGATGAGATACAACATCAAGGTAAAAGAAGAGGCTTTTAAGATTTGGAAGTTGCCTGAAGGAGAGACTTAAAAAACAAGTGTGGATGCATCATTTGTGAAATTTCTCTAGAATGGATTGATGCTTGTAACATGGAAGTTTTTGAATGTTTTGCAATTTTAAAAGCCATCAAGCTTAGCTGAAAATCGAGCATAGGCTGATATAGCCATTAAGTTAGATAATAAAATTATTGTGGAGACTATTAACAAGGAAAGTTATTTAGTGTTTGAGCTAGTGGTGAACTAGTTATAATTTCTTGGAAGTTGTTACGAACGAAATGGAAAGTTTTATTTCATAAAAAAATCATATTGAATTTACATTTTTACAATCATATAAGTATTAGATTGTTTACCAATCTTTCAAAAATTCATATGAACTATCGATAATCCAGTGTTTTTCATAGTAAGTAAAACTATAACAAAATACCATTATTTGTAGGATAAACAATATTTGCTTAACTTCTTCTATTACTAATATGATTACATTAGATACGTGCACTCTTTCGAAACTCACCACACTATAATAACCAAATACAATCAAATCATAGGATAAAACACTAGGATAACTTCGACATATACTTTATATCTAATAGCATTTATCCCTTCTTATTGTAAAAGAACGAGCCTACATACACAAGAAATTTCAGTCTTTAAGTATTGTATATTTGTATAAATAATAGTACCTCTCTAGATGGGCTTACTAGTGTAAAGTTAATCCAATCTACAACACATGTCAAAAGTACTACTTATAAAACATAATCCATAGATTTTGTTTCAGCATCAGATGTCTCAATCACCATCCTGTAGTTCAAAAATTGCCATATCATCAATAGTTTAATGCTGCTATCATTCATCCAATAGCAACTTGACATTTTGTAAACTATCATACACTAAATGTTTGTAATGATAATATATAATACCTTTACCCCTACAACTATTACTGTCTTTGGATTGTTGACTTATGGCAATTAGACTTCTTGTAAACTCAATACTCATGGATTACATCTCATAATCTAAATGATCCATTCTCAACATATGGCTTTTTATTTATTTTTTAATAAAGATTTTCTTAGAATATATTATGGTTTCCTTCAATTCATGAAATGAAGGCACTCAAGTGCATAATGTGATCATCATCTAGTTTTTAATCAAAATCTTAATAATAATAGTTTTTGAATCATTAATTAAAATCATGAAATTCAAAACTACACGCCTTACGAATAACTTGTAACTAACTTTAAGCAAAATAATTTATAATTTTAACTCTAATTTTTTAACAATCTTGCATCCATTCATTTGTTAGTCCCTCCTATGATATATTATTTGTCATGCCTAGTTGGATCATCATTGGGTCACTCTCACATCAAGTTCTACCCCACTCATCATCCTTTGTTAACTTTAGGTTGTTGATCCAAAGCATTTTATTGAGGTTGATTAGACCTAGACCTCTTGCATTTGCACTTGCTATAATTGAAAATTAGTACAATCATCAAACTTGTCATTGCCATAGTTAATGGTTATTTATTCATTGTATAGATCAAAATGAATTATGACTAATGGCAAATAAATTATTACATTATTACATCCACACCAAATGCAAGTGGGCAATGTTATTTGTACATGGATTTAGAAATTGAATCTCCAATACAAGGATTTTCCATATTTTTTTCTTTAAACTTGTTCATTTTGTATATATTAAAGCCATGAGTTGATGATTATGGATCAATTAGTTTGTAACTTTATTGTATTAGTTGATTTTATATATATATATATATATATATATAAAGTTGTTAATATGATTTCACCAGGCATATTTTTTTCTTTTTTGAGATAATTTGGAATGCGTGTTAGATTAGAACTGTATTTGACTAGATCATTTAGGGGATTTTGTATTAACGAATTTGAATTAAGGTCAGGACATCAAATAGAAAAACTTGATTGATGATCTTGGATAATTGCTTATTTCAGGCAAATGGGTTTTGTCTAGTGCTCAATTAAATGAAACCCATAAGCAACTAGCAATGTAAACACATTATTGATTAATAGCACATATTCAAATTAAAATTCAAATTAATTGGTTCTTAATCAAAATCAATTCAGGTGTTGGAAATATCAATTTTCTCAACATGGTTTCATTTAGTTTTTAAAATTAAAATTAAAATTTATTTGTTTGCCCAGCTATGAATATGAATAATTTACATGCATTGTCTCTAAAACACAGTTCATAGATTTCCTTTAATCATCAAATGTAAAAAATTACTCATTGTCCTTTAACACAACAACGGCCATATCATTAATAATTCAACTCTATCACAATCTGGTCATTTTGTTTGTAGTAATAATAAATAATACCCCTACCCATAATCTTTTTGCAGAACTACAACTACCTTTAGACTATTGATCTATAGCAATTAGATTTTTTGTGAATTCATTATCCATGATTAACATCTCACATTTTAAACTGTCCTTCCTCGATGTATCGCTTTTTTTTTTTTTTTTTTTGTTCTATCAATAAGGCTTTGATGTAATAAATTATGGTTTCCTTTAATTTGCGAAATGAAGACACTAAAGTGCATAACACAATCATCGCCTGGTTTTTAATACCAATCTTGATATCCATATATTCCATATTATTAATCAAAGAAATGAAACTTGAAATACTTGTTTTACTGATTACCTATTACTAATCTTAAGGGAACAGAGTTTCTCCTCTCAAATCCAATTTATTTGACATTCTTGCATCCAATTATTTTGCTAATGCTCTCATAATATATTATTTACCATATTTAGCTAGGTCACCATTAGGTCATTCTCATCAAGTTCTACCCACTGATCATCTTTTATTGGTTTTGATTGTTGATCAAAAGCCTTTTGTGGAGGCCGATGCACAAACATCCCTTGCATATACGCTTGCCATAATTTTAAATTCATGAAACAATCAAACTTTTTATCAATATATTCATTTTATAGATTATGAAACCTTACATTTCTAGGGTAGGATTCAAATCTTTTGTTACAAATCATGACACATAACTCTAGTAAATACAACAAGTGAAAAAAGAGAGAAAGAGAAAAGACGTATACAATTCATCTAAAAGATCCAAAATGATCAAGGCACAAAATCATGAGTAAGACTAAATTAATTCACTATATTATAACAACAATGCATAGTAACTCATTGACAATCTCAAAACACATTTTTCTAATAATCCATATTAAGGTTTCCCATTCTTTTACTTACCATATAGAATATACATAATCGTGAATGCATATACATACATATATATATCCAAGCCCCGATACAAATTATAGAATATAAAATATATATCAACAAAATGCCAAAAAAAAAAAAAAAGTCCAAAAAACTGCAAAGTATATGACGATGCTGGTATAGCGATATGCCCATTTTATATTCAAAATACTCTTTCATAATGGAGTTATTTGTAAATTCAAGACATAAAATCATGAATATAAATGATGCACGAGTAAAATGTTGAGTCTATTGATCTTTTTTTCCCCCCCTCAACTTAATGAAACATTATTATCAAAGTTCGCACCAGGAAAATGAATCTAATTAACCTGCCTTAGGGTATTGTGCTACAAGGATGTGCCGTCGTCACGTGTAATGGTTTGCGGGCTTGAACTGAAAATAGAATGGTGAATCCGAGTTTCATTAATTATTTTTGCTGTGTTTAAAAACATTTTAAGCAACTATAACTGCAATTTTTCAGAATTAACAATTTCGATTTTAAGTTCAATTCAATTTTTCCTCTAGGGATATAATCGATCCTATTTCACTCTTATTTCTAGGAATTTTCAAAAATAGGCTTTTGACAATAAAGTCACGTTTATTTAATTCACAAATTGTTTCATTATGAATTAAGATAGAAATATCACTGTAATACGATAGTGGAATCAATGATTCAGTCGGCAATTCCAAACATAAGAATAAGTGTGTTAATTCGTTCATAATTTCATTCTATTCTATTTCGAACCATTCTTACATGCCAAATGTAACCCATGGAACAGCAAAATTGCTAAATAAATCTTTATTTTATTAGGATAAAAGTAAACCAAAGTCTTTACTTTCGATTTTTTTTGCAATTTAGTATCTTATATTTAGATTTTGAGAAATTAGTACTTGTACTTTCCAAGTTTGAGCAATTCGGTATATCTATTATATAATATTTTACGAACGTTTATTTTAATGACAAAATAATGATAAAAACTAGGCTAGAAATTGTCAAACTTGCTTGAAAATTTTTTCTTTATAAAATTTCTGTCTCTAAATGCTATTTTTCTAGTACTTTATATTTGTATCATTTGGAATATATGTAGGAATAGAGATGCAACTTGAAGGACTGAAAAAAATAAATAAATAATAATAATAATAATAATAATAATAATAATAGTTATTTCTTATAGTACATTTGAGGTTTTAATGATAGATATAAAATTATGTTAGATAAAATTAATGAATAACTATTTCCTCAATCTTATAAAGGAATTATAATTTCTCATTTTGTAATTAGAGTGATTTTATAGAATTTTTATTTTATCTGCCAAACACATGCTCAGGTTTATAGGAAAGAAAATAATTATTTTATTTCATTCATATAAATTGAATTAAACACACACCATATCTTTTGTTTATTCTCATTTGCCAAAAGTCTACAATTCTTACTGGATTAATCTCTTTTATTATTACAATATGAGGATTATGTAATTGACATATGAACTACAAGGTTGACCTGTCCAATGGCGTGTATAATGTAGCTCCACAAATCCTTTTCACCGGCATTTTTTTAAATAATCTCTTCACATAATGAGATAACTATTAAGCATACCTTGGATTCTTCTTGTGTTAAGCAAAAGGCCAAGTTGTTATTATTTGATCCAGCAATTAATAAACGGTGGTCTTCTCTATTTCCTAATTTCTTAATCATTGGTGGAAAGTTGTAGATTTTTGTATTAATAATTGACGGTATATCTACAAGGTGTCCATTGACTTGTGTCCTCTCTTGGCCAACATTGTTTATTTGTCACCATTAACGTTAATAACACCTTTGTCCTTCTATAAAAAAACACAGATACCCTAGCAATCTTCAAATCTAGCACGTATCCAAAGACCAAGACATATCTAGGGGTCTCTACAAACTGAAGCCAGAGAGAAGAAAGGCTAAGGGGGATATTGGCTTGCATTAATTTCATAAGCAAACCGTGTAGCTTAAGACAAAGAAAATGGGAAGAGCTCCATGCTGTGACAAGGCAAATGTGAAAAAGGGGCCATGGTCACCTGAAGAAGATGAAAAATTAAAGGACTACATTGAGAAATTTGGTACTGGGGGCAATTGGATTGCTCTTCCTCAGAAAGTTGGTAAGTTCCTATCACTAGTTTACTAAATATTCTCTCTCTCTCTCCATGTAATTTCTAGTGTATCCTAGAAAAGCTAATGGTATCATTAAAGGTTGTGATACCATTAGGTTGACAATTCGAGTTATCAAGTCGGATTTGTATTTGTGGCTCGAACTTGTCTTTATCTTTATGTTGAATTCATATATCAGTCACAAAATAGATAAGATCGTATGTAATTTATTGTCATAATCATGTCTATCGTATCGTGAATCATGTCTATTGTATCGTGAATCATATCTATTGTGTGATTTATTTCTGTAACCAATATTTATTATTATGTTGAATTTGTATTTGTTTAATCACCATGAGTTAATAAGATGCTGAGCTTGCTGTGTACTCATTAGGTCTTAAAAGATGTGGCAAAAGCTGTCGTCTGAGATGGCTCAACTATCTTAGACCCAACATCAAACATGGAGACTTCACTGATCATGAAGATAATATTATTTGCACTCTTTATGCTACCATTGGGAGCAGGTATAATATCACTTTCATTTCCACTATATTAATTACTAGGAGCCTATAATTGTTCTTAAAGGTTTTTTTTTTTTTTTTTTTTAATTATGTTGTCACCAAGTAGAGGATTTGGACTTCTCAATTTAATTTACCTCAATTTTCTTCAATTTATAAATTAATAATTAAGATTGTTTAGATTTTTTAAATACCTTATAGCATCACTGTAATATTGTTGTTTTTTGTAATCTCAAATGTTGATAAGACGTGATAATATCTCATAAGTATAAGTTTATAGAAACTGAAAGAAAGTAAATGAAGGGATCAATTTCTTTGTTTACATTCAAAAACATAAAATATTTAAATTTATGGATCCTTAACAAGCAATCTAGGAGGAAGTTTCCTATATGCTCATGTGAGATGATATATAATCAATGCCACCGAAAACTTGTTTATTGCTCCCCAAAAAAAAAAAAACTTAACTTGTTTCATAAAAAAAATTTTTTTTTAGGTGGTCAATAATGGCTGCACAATTGCCGGAGAGGACAGACAATGATATAAAAAATTACTGGAACACCAAGCTCAAGAAGAAATTCATAGGATGGTATCAAGCAAAACTTCCCCAGTCATTACTCACTCCACAGACACTATCATATCAAACTACGCAACCATATAGCTCTTCTTTTCAGAATATCAACAATAGTGCTGTGTTTCAGTCCAAACCTAGCTCTTCACAAGCCAGTTACCGAGATTACAAAGCGTCAAATAGTTCAAGTATTTATGGGGGTGAGCCAAGTACAAGCAATTCATCTGAGGGAAGTTGCAATGACAATATTAATGGAAAAGGTAGAGAGTTCAGTACCCACAATGATGAGATGGTACTGCATAATTATGTAAATTTTGGAGGTTTTCAAGAAGATAGGTATTTGACCAAGGCAAATGGATGTGGTAGTGGTGTTGTGGATGGATGGAATGAGAAGCAAAAAGCAGGGTGGGAAGAGCATTTTTTGGACGTTTTGAGGATATTGAGCAACTTATCAGCACTACTAGTTTTAGCAACTTGATATTAGATGAAAACTAGCAAGTTGTGTGGTTGAATAAAGTTATGAGTTAAATTACGAGGGATTATTGTAATTACATCCTCTAAAACTGTTTACCAGATGCAGTTAAACTTCTTACATGTGATTTCATATTTCTATAACTATTGAAAATATAGAAATAATTCTTAAACTTTTGTATAATCTCAAAAACATCACTATAAGTATTATAAATAGAGATGGTTTTAGGATTTTATCAATTGTTTATGGATACGTATATATTTTCAAAAATTATGAAAAGGTGAATTCACATTTTAAAAGTTAAGGATGCATTTATTTTAGAGTTTAGAGGTGTGTTTGCAATTCATAGACAGAGATTCTTTCAATTAGAATATTCTAACATGCTTTGTATTTTAAGTATTAAGATGTTTCAATAAATTTGTCTTGTTTGAATGAAACTAGGAATGTAAGGTTCCCTTTTGACACCATGTGGAGAATAATAGCCCTCTGTGCATTTTCTTCCTTTTTCTGGAATGGCTAGACTGCTAGAGTATATTCTATTGGATGGCATGATATGAATTTTCTTTCAGGGCAAAAGAAAAGTATGTGCTTCTTTATTGTCATAGTGATTGCTAAATCTCCCATAGAAATGAGTACAATTATTCATAAATGTTTTATTTTGAACTTTTTGGGGTGGGTATACTACTCTGAAGAACCTTTATTTTTCTCTTTCCTTTCCTTCTGACAATATTTATAGTTATCATGTACGTTACTTCAATAATCGATCCTAATAGCAAGTGGTGATAGCCACTATCGAAGAAAAAACATTAATGAAAATTAAAAGAATATTATTTCTACTATCAAAGGAGTTTTTTTTTTTTTTAAATTTTCCTATCTTCCTTAAATATAATCACTGTTTATATATAACCTATCACCACCTCTTTCAACTTTGAGTTTGGTGAAGTATATGCCACTAAGTACTCCAAAACCCTAGGCTCTACATTAAATCGACATCATGAAGTTATGTATCACAATTTGTTACCAAACTCAACATTTGGTGAACATTAAATATCGAGCCATAGCGTTAATAATAAGCCGCCTCTAAGGCACCTCAAGACAAGGTATTATAGAGTAGTTATAAATCGAGATTAAACGATTGAAGTCCAGTTCATTAATATATATACATATAGATATATATATATCCGCAATAGTATGCATATTTTTAGTAATTGAAAAAAGAAGAAGCTCACTGCCCTCTCATATGGAAGAAACACAGTCCCTTAAAAGAATAAGATACATTTTTTAAAGGTAAACGACGAAAAAACGCAAGGAAAATTATTGGAAGAAAATAATTTAATTCTCCAATGAGTTGATCAAATCCAATTGTTATTACGAAACTCAGATGAAAATTGCAATTGAGAAAGAAAATGAAAACTGCAAATTGTGGGAAGATTTATGAATAATAAGAATGACTACGTAAATAAAAATCAATATTGTGACACTTAGAAAAAAAAAAAAAAGTAATCCTATTATTGTCCATTTACTTGAACATAGTGAATATGTAAAGATTTTAATTAAAAAGTTATACTTTGTAAATAGTATTACCAATATTAGAGATGGAATGATGTATCCGCTATTTACTTCATCTAAAATTTTACTAGGAACAATACATTTTGCAACATTCACTTTAATATATTATTGCAACATTATAATTTGAATAGAACAAAAATTACTATCGTGCCCTAATATGATTATTTTAAATACATAAAATGTTTTTTTATGAAGGTAAAATAGTCTCAATGTTTGATTTTTTTTTCTCATCCCACTAGAAAGGAAAGGAAAAAAAAAAAAAAAAGGAAAACAGGTAACCAATGGCTTTAATTATTCCCTCTTCATTGGGAATAGTTATTGTATTTCTCCTCTATCACTTTTAAGTAAACAGTCGCTTTTGGGAAAAAAAAAACCCGGGGGGGGGGGGGTTGGGGGTGGTGGGTGTGGCGCGCGGGCGCGGGAAGGGGGAATGCAATGTTCATGTGAAAGAAAGTGAAAACATTAAAATTACAAATCATGGATGCGTTACATATTATGAACAATGTTTATGAAGTTCTAAAAAGAGAGAGAGAGAGAGAGGAAAAAGCAATGCTTATGAAATTTGTAACCATTAATAAAATCTCTAACGTGAGTTATGAGAAACATGATACACGTAATTCATGACTAGGGATTTGTAAAAAAAAAAAAAAATCAAATATTTAGCGTAACTGAATTGAAACCGAAAAATCAATCCGGAAAAAAACGGTTAATTGGTTCATCGGTTTCTATTTAGGTTTAGCATTTTTAATTTTTTCAGTTTTTAATTACGGTTTCGGTTCATAGAACTAGACACCGATGATGTTGGTTAACTGATCCATATTTGTAAATATATATAATTTATAATACTTACATAATTGATTGAGATTTTGTATTGAGCTCAACTATTCAAAGTTGATAAGAATACATGAGCAAAAAGCTATTATAATGATTATCTTAACGACACCGATATATATTGACAACTCTTTCACATGTCTTACATTCTTAATTATAATCTTTAATATAATATAAAAAAAATATTTAATTTTTTATATTAAAAAAAATGATTAACTGCAACTTTGCATAATCATTATGTTAAATGATTAAAAACCAAAAAAATGATTAATTATTAAGGTAATTAACCATTTATAATGGATCGATTTATGATCAAATGTTAAAAAACCGAATAAATAATTAAATTCAAAAAAAAAAGTATGAACTGGTTAACTAAACCATGAACACTCCTAATCATGAACATGGCCAAGTTAGGTTAGGTATGGAGGGCTACGAGTCAGATATCTCCACTTCCAATCTGCGGCTATTCATATTTGATTGACATCTCTTCATGTGCATTATAGAAATTAAGAAATCCCTAGTCTTCTCTGATCCCAATTAGGACCTGATACATCTTTGAAGATTGGATTTAAATTCCAAGCTAGTTATTTTTCCAACATACAAATAGCAACAGAAGTGAACAGGAGAGTTTCTTAATTTATAAATTAAATGTGGACACCCAAATAGAATAGTGAAAATTCATGTAAAATCAATGGTTTTATAATTTAATAACATTATCATATGTTTCTCAAGTAGGATATATCAAGTTTGAATCTCTCTCTCCCATTGTAGTTACCAAAAAAGAGAAAAATCACAAACAAAATTTAATTGTTATATTATAGCAACAATAATACAAGGTTCATACACATATAGAGCACTATATCTTGTTAATCAGATTCTTATATTTCTTGGCTCTGTTGCTCTATCAAATACACTTAGCCTAATCACTTAAAGGTTTCCTTCTTGTCTTATGTAAAACTGCTATTATAGTATTTAGTTAAAAGGAATGATAATTCATATGACTATTACGCAAAGTTATTATGCAAAATAATAAATAACAATTCATAATATTATGCATATGAATTATCAGTCAATGACTTTTTTTTTTTTTTTGTTATAAATATCCTTATCTTAAAAATATCATCTATATAATATCTTTTCTATATAATAAAAACAAAGACCATTATAGATATTTTACTTTTATTTTAATAATTATTTTATTTTATTTTTTATACTAAATAATTATTTTAATAATTACTATAAATTTATTATATTTCTATTAAATTAAAATTTAATTTCCACCTTATCATTTACCCTGTAGTGAATGAGTGGTTAATAGCGTATGCATCGAGTTTACAAATAAGAAACTGCTAATTTATACATGCCTAGCCCGGTCAACCATGTTGACGCCTACATGGCTATAGACGACCAGCGCCTGGTGGCCCTATGGAAGCCAATTATCTGCGTGCCCGCATCCGTGTGTTCATTTTCCGTTTGTTTATTTCTTTGCTAATACTTGTTCCCGAACGCAAGACAAGCGTAAAATCGAGACATATACCTCCATTCCCCATCAACCAGAAAAGGTTGTGAAAATTTGAAATGAACTTGTGAATAATAGGGGAAACACAATTTTCTATTTAAAAATTAGGTAAATTATATCGGATGGTCACAGTATTTAAGCAAGGTTTATTTGAGGTCACAATAAAATCACAATGTTTAGAAAATTGGGTTAATTAAGGTTACTATTGATAAGTGTCACAACATGTCAAAAATTTTGAGTTTAATTAAATATTTATTGTCAATGGTGTTTTAATTGATCAACTTTTCTAATATTATGACCTTAATGAACTTAATTTCAAATGTTGTGACATTTTAGTATAATTTATCCTTTGAAAATAATGAAATTTTGATTTTTTTGTCTATTTTCACATGGAGAAATTAATTACATAAATAAAATTTATATTAAATTAATTACCAAATTACTAAAGTAAAATCACATATTAGACATACAATTTTTCTTTACACAAGAATTGCATATTTAACATACAATTTATATCATGCTATGGATCAAAATATGTGGACTATAATCGCTGATGAAGATTTGATTTGTTTGAACTAGTGAACATTATGGTTTCAAGATGAATGGTGCAACTTTTATAAATCACAATCTTAAATGTGAGTTTGGTTTTTTTTTTTTTTCCAATAATTACATCGCTTGCAAATGCCATTAATAAATAAAGACAAACACAAATACTTCAAGGAAATTATAATTAGTTAGGAAAATTACGGAGATAAACTTTTGCAAATGATATTTGATCTTCTTAAACGTTATATTTGTCCACGAATTTGAAGAAGAATTACTGAATTTCTTTTTTTTTTTTTTGTTATTACAATAAAGAGAAAAAAATCGAAATTGATATCTCTCAGTACTTGTGAGAGTTACTAAACTATAAGTCATGGTATTTTTTTTTTCCATTTTAGACAAGTTACAATTTACATAATATACAAATTTTATACCGTGCTCTATGAAAAAAGGTTTAAAGAAGTATTATAAATTTTCTTATGAAAAAGAAAAAACCTAAAATTGAACAGTGCGTTAACCAGTATCCCTTATCATGGGATAATGTTTACCTAAATCAGAAAAGAGTTACTTATGGTGCGATTAAGCGATAAGAAGAAGAAGAAGGAGACACTGCTAAAAGACCAAACCTTATGCTAGGAATGCAACCAAGTTAGATTTGAAATGGGTTATGTAAAACCCAAATCTAACGTGGTTGGTTATAGGATCATCAAAAACCCGAGAAAAATCTTTTTCTTATCATTCTCAAAACCAGACCTATAAGTTTTTTGCAAATCCAATCTCAACCCATCCCGACCCGATTGAAATTTTATCATTTTTTTTCTTTTATTGAAATGATATAATTTAAAAAGTAAACCATAAATTATATCACATGTTATAATCTATATAAGAAATTTTAAAAAATTAGAGTTTCATTTAATATAGAAATAAAATTATAAATTTGTAATCATATATGTATATACATAAAATTCTTAATTTTTTGAAATTTTATTATATGTTTATGCCGAGTTGGATTGTTCCATCAACTTATATATATGACTTAAAAACCGAAACCTAATCCAAAACCCTATAGAGTTTTAATATGATACCCAAAACCCACCTCAAAATCCTATAAGATTTTTAATGGGTTCAACTACTCGAATATGCCATAACAACCCATCCATTTACATCCATCACCATGGCTGGGAGGCAATTTCCATCAACGATCAAGGAACTTCCCTCAGGTAACTCCATTGGTTATTGGATCTTCTCGAATTAAAACTTGCTCCATTGAAGCTCTTTAGCTTAACTTTTTTCATTTTATTCTTCTTTTTTAATAAAGTATAAACATGATCTTTTGAATGGGTCTCGTTGTCTCAGTCTCATTGTGATTTATTGATTGGCTTGATCAACCATACATCTATCCTTTATGCAATGTCATCAAATGATCCATTATGAATTTATACTACTTTATTCATGTATAGAGAATAACAAATATATGAAATTATATATTTTGGTAAATACAATTTTTTTATATACATTAGTTATAATAAAAGAAGAGAGACATTTTTTTTAATGATCATCTAAATAATTTCTTTTTAATTATAAATATTTTTTACTATGAAGTTTATTAATTAATATATTATTTATATCAGATATTTATAAGACATCAGTCCAATCCATCTACTTTAATATAGTAAATATATATAATAAACGAAAATCATATGTATTTTCTTTTTTTTTTTTTAATTTTTTTTCAATTTACATATATTAGTAGACGGCGGCCTATGTTATTGTCCACATCCACATCAGGAGCAGGACGCATGAACGAGTAATGCTTTGACTTAGGTAAAAGGGCGGTTTCCACTAACTTCCTCATAAAGTTAACGCTTAATTGTCAGAAGGCAAGGATAACTTTTCTAGATGCGGCTCTTCCAAGTTCGCATTTGAAGAATAATTTATCACCATTTTCTTTTAATCTAGAAGCTGTGACTTAGGAACAATGTTAAAATCAAACCATGAAGTTTAGGTGATTTTTTTTTTTTAATTTTATACACGAGATTTAAAGTTGCCCCCATCCCTCCCCTTCTAATTTTTACTTCTTAATAAAGTACTGCTACTTTAATTACCTAACAATGAGTATTTATGACACCATTAATAACAGGCAGCAAAAGTTTGCTATATTTGAACTTCAAATGTGAATTTTCCTAAGTAAAGACTTTATTGGATATTCAAATTTCAGATTTGTAAATTTATTAAAAAAAATCCTAAAGGTTTTCTTTTTTCTTTTTTTTTTTTTTCTTTTTGGCCAATTACAATGAGAGAAGGGGAATTTGAACCGAGGACCTTTCAGATGAAAGACCGGGAAGATACCACTTGGCTATTGACAAAAAAATCCTAAAGTTTATGGAGTGATTTTAATATTATTTCTTTCTTTTAACTCCTATGTTATCGTAGGCACTATAAGTAGCTCAATAAGTTTTCATATGTTTAAATGTATGCATTAAGTATTTCTATTTAACTATCTAAAACTTAAAAGTGTAAGCGAATACTATTCAAGAGAAAATTCGACATAAGCTTATAGGTCGGAAAGCATAAAATTTTAGCATAGTTGGACGACATATACTAATTAAACCCTTCAATGAGGGCACTATTGGATATTATTTGCAAGCAGCTTCCTTACCTGCCAATATGTTGTTGTGTATTAAGGGTCATTTTGGCATCCGGCATATAGTAGGAACTTTTTCTAAACTTTTTCTAACAAATTGTTTGTCAAGAAATATATATATATATATGTATATAGATTAAAAAAACATATGACAATTTTCTTGAAAATATCAAATAGACCAAATACAGATAAAATATAGTTATAAATTGGACACATTTACACATAAAGTTTAAACACAAATACAGATATAATATAGATGAAAAACAAACAATCCAAATAGACCCTAGGAAATGGTATGTGACTTCTTTTAGGGGTTTAAAAAGGATAAACAACAGTTCTGAGGCATACAATGGGTGAAGGTACCAATCCCACAACATTTGGGAGGAGTTAGTATCTAGGATTTGAAGCAACGTAATAGGATATGTTTAGCAATTCTTACTTGGAAATTGTAGACTAAGAAAGTGCTTTGGACATCTTTAGTCCAACACAAATGGAAGAGGAGAAGGAGTCTTAATGGCTTTTCGAACACAATCAAGAAGGCACTATAGGTGGAATAGTTGGCTTAGAGCTATTGCATAATTCGGCCCTGTAATAGTAAATCTTCTTATTTCTGGACTTCTTTTTGGTCTAGTAATGGTCCTATCAGTTCTTGGCTATATGGTCCTTTCATTGCAACTGCTTTGCACTTGACCTCGGTCAAAACTTAAGTAGCTACCGAACAATGGCAAGAAGACTTGACCGCATATCCACTCGATGACAGTATTTGGAACCATCTAGGATCGACTCTTTTGGACACTACTTTTTAGGAAGAGGATATTGTCTCCTAGAAAGAAGGCTTGAGTGGTGAATTTTCAACATAATCGGCTTATGAACTTCTATGCAAAGAGGAGATGGGGGATCTTATGGGTCATATTCTTATAAATAGATTTGGAAAACCCCTTGTCATCCTAAAATTTGATTATTTATATGGCAATGTGATCAAAATGCTCTCCCTACTAAAGATAATCTCTCCAAATGTAAGGTGCATATAGATAGAACTTGTGTACAATGTGGACTTCACAAAGAGTTTATCAATCATATATTCATGCATTGCCCCTGGACCTAAGCTATGTAGATGCATGTCAGGTAAGGAGTCCCTAATTCTTTCTCCTTGTCCATTTCCTTAATCAACTAGCTGAGGTCCAATGCAACAGTTCCATCTAATAGGAAATGATGCAACATCACTCCATGGAAATGTCATATCCTTCTTAGGGGCCTATAGAAGGAATGAAATAAGAGCGAGTTTGACAAATCGCAACCAACCCTTATGTTAGTCCTTATTGCAAAAACTTTAGATGTTGAATTTTTGACACATAATCTCAAGCATGGTCCAACAACCCATCAATGATGGCTTAATATTACTTTGGATGAATATAATCCTCAAGGCACTTGCATTTACAGTGATGGTACTTTCATCGAATCTATTTCCTTTGCAAGAGGGGCAAGCATTATAATTGAACCCAATAGTTATTGTAGAGGTAGCTTTGTAAAGAAATTGTATGCTCAATCTCCCCTTGAAACAAAAATCTAGTATCTTTTTTGGGCTGCTAAATATGCACTTGAAAATAATCTCTCCAATTGCACTATTTTTTCAGACTGTATGGAAGAAATTGACAAGGTATGTAAGCCTAATATTAACTTATTCTAAATGAACTTGTCTATGAAGCTCCTATGGTGCCACTGGAAAATGATAGAGTTGCCCATGTCCTTGCCTCTTCAATATGGACAAATCAACAAGATTAGATGTTTATAAATAATGCATCTCTCGTTTTATTATCATGTTTGCCTCTAGAATTTAAGCTTCTATTGGAAGGACTAGTTTCCATTCTTTGTTCTTTGATTTTCATGTTTTGTATGATGGCAATATAGTGGATACTTGCACTAGCAGCAATATCCTCCTCAATTTTGATATTGTTGATGTAAATACCCTTTTTATTTAATATAAGTTTGGGTTCACTTGAAATATATATATACACATATATATGTTTTAAGAAATTAATTGTCAAAGGTTATTAACAAATGGACACATTTAATTTCAAGTAGTTACTTCATTGATGAATAAAGTTTAGGTGTGATGGATACTCTTTTTCCTACCATATGGATATGGTGTACCTTCTGTATCATAGATTCGCCTTTCTACCCAGAAGGGATTAGAATCAATTAAGGACAAATTAATGGAAACTGAGATAGAGAGGATCTATTTTTTATGAGTAGTTAATAATTTTTTTTTTTTTTTGTTTCCCAAGATATTCGGATATAATAATATGCCGCTGGTTAATAGAAATAAGAACACAATAAATTCCCTTTCAATTAATTAACTTTTGTGAAGAGCTGCAGAAACATATTTTGAACGTCACACACAGACACACATCATTATATCTCTGTATATAAAACTCTATAGTATGAACACAATTTAGACCGATAATTTTGATTAGAAAAACTCTTATGAGTAGAAAAGTGGTTTATATATTATGTATTTCGATCTTTTAAACTGTATGTATTCATATAAAATTACAGCTAACCTTATCGATCTAAATGTAAAAATTAAAAAAATATAAAAATAAAAATATAGATATATATGATTTATAGTAAATTAGGATGGTAAGCGTTCAGAGTTGGATGCTGTATGCCTCCTAAGATCACGCAATTTCTGTACTTATCAATTATTTGATGGCCATTTCACTTCCATTAGATTAATTTAAAACCATGAATTAAAAGAATAAAGACGTGTTCGACATGGTTTCCACATAAATTTAATTAGAGGGAAGCAGCATCTGGTGTAGTATTGTCCCTGTGAGCCACAGCACGTTTGGAGTCAACACAGCATAGATGTGAACACTAAACACATCCAATTATTGAGGGGATACACTTGGCTTATGTTGCCAAGTTCTATCCTAAGTTTAGGATGCGATCTGAGCCATTGGATCCCACACGATTAAATTGTGGCCGTCAAATTTTGATAGGCTAAAAAAGTCATATTTTCAAGATGATAATTTCATCGTATTTTGATAAGTTCGTCCGATTGTGATAAGTGGTAAATTTATCGAATTCTAGTAAGTTGGTTGCATTCTAATAGTTTGTTTGCTAGTTTTATCTTTTAGTACTTAATAGTAGTTTTGTCTGATTGTGATAAGTTTATCCTATTTCGGTGGATTGATTTTACACTAACTTTTGGAAATGGTAAGTTCGTTATATTTTGGGAAGTTCATCCGATTGTAGTATGTGTTATTTTTGTTGAATTCTGATAACTTGTAACATTGTAATAATTTGGTCTGATGTTGATATCTAGTAGATTTGTCATATTTTGGTATATTCGTTGTATTCGGTAGTTTTGTTTGTTAGTGCTAAATGGTAGATTTGTCGTAGTCTGATAAATTTATCGCATTCTAGTAGTTTATTGATAGTTTTGTTTTTTTAGTATAAGTAATAGATTTATCATACTTTGAAAAGTTTATTACATTTTGGTAATGTGTTGGTAGCTTGTTTTTTAGTACTAAGTGGTAGATTTATCATACTCTAGTAAGTTTGTCAAGTTTTGGTAGTTTATCTAGTAGTTTTATCTTTTAGTATCAAATAGTAGATTTTTCTTACTCTTGTAAATTTATTGCATTTTGATAGTTTATCTGTTAGTACTAAGTGGTAGATTTGTTTTATTATGATAAGTTTATCATATTTTGATGGGTCAATTTTATGAAAATTTTTGGAAGTGGTAAGTTTGTTACATTCTAGTAAATTTGTCCAATCATAATTTGTGCTATTTTTGTTGGATTGGGTAACCACATCATATTGTGGTAAATATGCCTCATTTTGGTATGTAGTAGATTTGTTACATTCTAGTAAATTCATTGCATTATGACGGTTTGTTTGTTAGTACTAAATAGTAAATTTGTCAAATTTTAATAAGTTTATCGTATTGTGGTAAGTACGTATTGTTCATAATATTTATACATCGTAAATTTATCATTGTTATAGTTATTTGTCATATTGTGGTTACTTTATCCTATTTTGATATGTGGTAAATTTATTATATTTTAATAATCTTTTTATTAAATCATGATAGCATTGTACGGATTATGCCAATTTACCTAGTCACATTCTAAAATTAAGGTATAATTACGCGATTTAAGCCATGTCTTCTCCAATTATTGACGTGTAGATGATGTCTCGATGAACCCACGTGCATGAATACTCATGTGTCACGTCCAGTTTTTCCCACAAGAAAAGTAATCTCTTGGACTTAATAAAAGAAAGGAAAAAGAAATCGCAAATAGACCTTTTACGTTTGTTACATGTATATTTAAATTATATATCTTTAAAATTATGCAGTTAAACTCTCAATTTATTATTTAAAAAAAATGCTTATTCTGCCCGCATATTTTGCCTTTTTAAAAAATAATTAAAAAGGTGTTCTTAGTTTTTTTTTTTTTAATTATTCTATCCAAAGGCACACTAATAAAAGGGGGACTAAGAATACCTCTTATAAAACTATAGGGATTTAAGTGTAAAATTTAAAAAATCAATACTTTACATACTTTTGTTTTTTTGTTGTTGATTCCAATAATTACCCATTAAAACACTAATAAACATTTTAAAAACATAAGCATTTATCTTTTCAACCTGGTCACAGGCTTCATAAGAAAGAAAATACATGGAAAGATGCAAAGCTCTCCCTATGCCTTTATCTATTTATTTATTGTTAGCCATCCATAAAAATTCATGAGCCATGAAGCACCAATCTTCATTTTCCTTATAAATTATTTGTAAAACATGAAACAGAAACAGGTCCCAAGATATATAATCTTTGAGGGGGCAAATTTAACAAATGCGATCGTCCCCTAGCTCCAATATGGACCACTTTTTTCAAGGATCAGTTTATTGGCAATTATTGTTCATAATAAGGCATCGTATTGATCAACGGACATTTGCACTATTTTGTTTGATTCTCCGAATTATATCTAATTTATCGGTTTGCCAGCTATAAGCAATAATATGAGGAAGCTATGGTATAGACAAAATCGGCACAACAACGTCTGAAACGAGGAATGTGCCTAAGGTCAAAAGTTGTGATACCTACCGAAGCGATAAACGTTACGCAACTTTTTGTGATATTAAATCTACGAAAACGACGGATCATTTTTTATCTTCGCCAGATTTTATCTATTTTTTTGGTCATTCTATCTTCTCAAGATTAAAATAGACCGTTTACATGGACAAGTGGTCATTCTAGACATTTTGTGATTAGTCTATAAAGCGAATGCATTATCAAGATAGAACCAGAGAAAAATCATGACCTACCTTTCGCTGGCAATGCTTTTTTTTTTTTTTTTTAATTTATGGCCAATGAATAATGCAGAAATGAGCTGATTCCTAGGCTGGTGAAGGGTGGAGAGTATCTATTGGCTATATGAAGATTGCATCGATCATCCGGATGGATCATATTTTCTTTCCCATTTGTTGTTCAAATGCTTCTGGATTTCTGTATAGACAACTATTATTTCTTCCTAGACGAGCTTTGGGGAGCACCTGGATAGGTATTGCCCCATGAGTGAAGCAGTACAAGCGAATGGATATCGCAAACCATTGAATCACACACGATTGTGTTTGAAACTTCAAAAATCTATCAATTCAAAAAATACTTAGGTAATTGGTATCAAATATCAAATCTAAATCAAAAGATTTGAAATTTAGGATAAAGAGCAAAGCGGCTCTGTGAAAATTTAATTCAAAAGATATGAAAATTGTCTTTCATATGCCCTAGGGCTTACATTATAAAGAAAACAAAAAAAACTCAAAACTAAAAAATTGCAAAAATCTAAACAATAAAGGCTAGTGGCTTATAATTGTACGTTGACGACGTACATGACAAATGTTGGCGGCCTTGGATGATGGCTTTTAAAACTTTGAATCTGTGAATGTTAAAGGCTGGATGAAGGCTGGTGGCCTAAAATCCTATGCGGCAGCGTAAATGTTCAAAGCTGGCGGCGACAGGAGCTGCCAATGTTGTTTTAACACTTGTTCTTCCACTCCACCCTATGCCAATTCTCTAATTAGTTATATCCCATCTCTTCCATTGCATCATACTCTCCCGGTTTGACAAAATTCGCCCTCAAATTTTAATTGTGTCATGCAAGATCCATTTGAATTTAACAAAATAAACTACCTGGAAAGGGCAAGATCCAGTACTATGGATGACAGCATGGTCATGTGCAAATTCAACTAGATTCACCTTTTGATTCCAACGTTTCACATGTTCACCCACGAAGCTCCTTAACTCTTCCACAGCACGAACCTTACCACCCTCACGTGGCAAAGCTGCATATGACCCTTTTTCACCTATTGAAGCAAACACAATATTAGAATCACAAATCTCCTTCTCGATTGTCTTAGGAGTCATACATGAATTCCTAACCAGTAGATTCACTCTGTCATCTCCTAGCACAATTTCTTGTTCATCAGCATAAAAATCAAAAAACTAGTTCACTAATACTAACATGCTCAAAATGTCATCCTTTTCATCATCAACATAAGTGTCAAAGATTGGCTTTTCATCAACCTCAAATACATCTTCTTCTTCACCATGTTCTCCATCATAACTTGCTGCTTCAAAGACAACATCATATTCTTCCTCCTCAATTTCATCAAAAATAGGTTCTCATCCCCCTCAGCCTCAAAGGCATTATCAAATTCTAGGACCTCTACTTTCATCCCTATTTCCTAACGACTACTATCTTCCTCAAGATGCGGCCTATCCTACTTGCATGGTAATTCATCAAAATTACCCTCATTGACAAAAGAGGAATCATCATCCGCCCCCTCAAAATCTGCATTAAGCCTCGAATTAGGATTAGGGTTAGGGTTAAGGTTCCTACCTTTATTCTGATTCACCATAAGCAACTCCATCTTCTCTGACATTAGATTAGGGTTCCTCTCGCACATGAGGTTAGCATTACGCTGATTTCCCATTAGTGCAGTCATCATCTAAATGAGTTGATCCATCATCCCACTAAATCGGCATTCCATTGCATACATTCGTTCATCGATGATCTATCTGATCCATCTATCTAGGTCATCATCCACTGCAGCATGATGTTGATTGCCTTGTCTTTTAGGAGGCATCTTCCCTAGAGCAAACTCTCCCATAATGAACTTGGCTCTAATACCAGCTAACGCAACGTACAAGTGAATGGATATTGCAAACCCTTGAATCATGCACGATTACCAATTTGAGATCTTGAAAAGTCTATCGATTCAAAGAATACTTAGGCAATTGGCATCAAATATCAAGATCTAAATCAAAAGATCTGAAATTTGGGATAAAGAGCAAATTAGCTCTATGAAATTCAATACAAAAGATATGGAAAACTATCATTTCATATGTCATAGGGCTTACATTATAAAGGAAACTAAGAAAAACTCAAAAACTAAAAAATTGCAAAAATCCGAACAATAAAGGCTAGCGGCCTATAATTGTAACCTGGCGACAAACATGAAAAACAGTTGGCGGCCTTTAAAACTTTGAATCTGTGAATGTTGAAAGCTGGATGAAGACCAGTGGCGTAAAATCCTATGCTAGCAGCATAAATGTTCAAAACTAGCGACATACAAAAGCTGCCAGTGTTGTTTCAACACTTGTTCTCTCACTCCACCCTAGGCCACTTCTCCAATTAGTTATATCTCATCTCTTCCACTACATCACTAAAGATCAAGAAAAACCACCTCTATTGGTCTTTCTAACACACTTTCAATTTAGATGATGTCTTTTGGTTTTTAGATATCTATGATATATGTTTTAGTTGCGTATGATTGCTATCTTTTCCAATATAATTGAGAGAATAATAGGAGTGTAATATGATAATTTGATACCAAAAAGGAGAATTGATATTTTATAGTAAGATATAGAATCATTTAGAGATATTGGATTTTTTACAAGGGCATAGCAGGATGGACAAGTAAAGACTAAAGTTATTTGTAATATACAAATTAATGATTTATAAAGAAGGGTAAGAGTGTCATTTGATTAAAAATAAAAGAGTTTTATAGTTAAAACCTAAATTATATTTATGTTTTATCACATGACAGAGACGTGACGAAAGATAGAATGTAGCAACACAAAAGTTGGCTTGAAGGCTACCGGTGTTGATCTATTGTACTCCCCTAGATTTTATAATACGATTATGTTCAACCCTAAATTAAAAGTCAGTCGGAAACCCTAAGATCAACAAATATGCCTCAAACCTTAATAGATTAGATTCGGCAATCCCATGTTCTTAATCCTGAAATAACGAAGTTGAGATAGTAGTGGATAATAGTTCATAATAATATAAAGATGCATAAAAATATCATATTCGATAATTTTTTGTGTCTTTCGAATCCGAATAGGATCAATTTTTGAAAACCGTGCCCTGATACCCAAGAAGGAAAAAATATTCCGATAATACCAATAAACTCATAAAAATATAAAGATTTCAAAAATATCAGTTTTATAATTTTTCGGTATCTAAAATATCATATATAGCTTAATTACGCGTATTTTCTTTACTACTGGTATTAATTTATCTTATCTACTATTCATAATATTATTTATTACTATTCATCTATCTCTACTTTTTCTACACCTATTTCTACACTCTACCATACCTATTATCTACTTTTTACTTATCTCATACATCTTCATTCGCATCAAACTTTACATCTTATTACTTTTAATTAACAAAAATACAAAACAAATCAAAGTCACTCCCTCTCTCCTCTCCAAGCATCACACCGGCCCTCTCTCTCTTCCATACACACACATTTATTTTTCTTTTTCAATTTATTTAATTCACACAATTTTCACTCCAAAAATTCTATAAATATCTCCTCTCCCTCCAATTCTTTCACACAGTCATTCACCTTACTAAAACTCTCCCAAACTCTCTTCTCAAACACTCTCTACCAAAATCTCTCTTTTCTTTCTTTTATAATCCAAATTTTCTACACAATTCCTACACACATAAACACCATTCAAGCTTTTCTTCCACTACCACTTCCACAATTTCTTTTACGTAAAGTTCTTACCCCTTTTAACATGACCATGTTGTATGTTTCTTAAACATTCCAATGTTATAGAAGCAACACTATGTTCATGTTTTGTTCTTGTTCATGAATAAATTTTATATTATGTTGATTTGTTATTATGTTGTTATTATGATCATTTTGTTATTATCATGCTTCTAACCTAACTTCATATATATGTTACTATATATTTAATATATATCTATATATTTTAGAGCCTAAATGCTCACTAACTCACTAACAAGCTTATTATTGCTTTTTTCTTTTCTTTCTTTTTTTTTTTTTTGAGACATAGTGTCGGGTTGCCTTGATGAAGTTAAGGCTCCCAATACTTGACCGGGTTGCCTTGATAAAGCTAAGGTTCTCAATGCTTGACCGAGTTACCTTGATGAAGCTAAGGTTCCCAATGCTTGACTATAATATCTTGCTTATTATTGCTATATTGCTTACTAATATTATCTTGCTTTTTATCTTATATTTTCATCATCTACATACTACATTCTCATAATACATGCATCCACATGATGATAATGTCTTAACTATATTTAAAGAAGAACTTTTCTTTAATCAAGGAACTTGAAACTAAATTCTCTATCATGTAACTTGTCATTAAATAATGGAGTATCATCAACAACATAGGAATGGAATTATACAACGTTTTCTCAAGTTTTCTTAAAGTTTTCTCAAATAACAAGATAGTCTTACAAAGGACATAAAAGAAATAAACACCTTCTTTTCATAATATGGTAGCCTAAGTCTTAATAAAAATAATTTGTTGGTATTCAAAGTTTTCACAAAAAGCTTAAGACTAAAGTCTTTTCAAACTCCATAACAAAGATAAGAAGCAAACTAGTTTTCAAAGTTAAAATGAAATCAACCCATAAATTTATAAACCCACTTAGAAAAACCATGATTTTCAAGTTTCTAAAGAAGGAACCTATTTTCAAAGAATGACAAAGAATACAAATACGATAAGATCAAAAACAAATGATTTTATTAATAAAGAGGATTTCTTTTCAAATAAAATTTGTAGAGGAAATAAAAGACCAAGTTTTAGAAAATAAGAGCCTATTTTAAAGAGTTAATAAACAAGAAATATAAGAAGAAAAGACTCATTTCTAAAACCATTCTAAAGGAAAATTTATAAATAGGTTATCAACAACTTAATAAACTTTTGAAAACTTTGCTTTTTTTATCACTAGAAGTAAAAATTATAAAAGACTAAAGTTAAGGGAAATTTATTTTGTTTGGAAAAAGGAATGAGAAAAATAAAATAAGAATATAATCATTATAATAACCTAAGAAAATATAAGTTTCTTCAAAATATTTTGAAAAGAAATTGTCAAGTTTAAGTTTCAACATAAATTGTTTTATGAAATAAATTGTTGAGACACTACCATTAAAATTTTTGCATATAAAATGAGCTTATATATATACTCAAAAGATTTTTCAACCATTTATATATATATAATATATAATATATATTATATTTTGCCAAAGGATTTTTGAATAAAGTTGAGTTGGAAAATTGTTTTGCACAATCTAGAAAATTTCATTTTGAATATGTACTGAGGTTTTCAGCAACTCAAATGACCTTATATGTAGGAAGCAACCTTAGAAATGGATAGATCTTTTCGAGTAGATAGAAATCAGTATATAATACGCGAAATTCCGAGTTCAAATGAGCAAGTTATTGCCATTTTAAATTGGAATTTTACTCTACGTGAATTTTGGCAAACTTACTTGAATATAGTTGCAAGTTTAAGTAGATCTTCCAATAAATACTCATTTAGGGTATTTCTTTTGTAGAGGTGACATGGAGTTGGATCTACCTTACCCGAAGGACTATTTCGATTAAGGACCTTCTGATATGGCCGAGTGAGTTTAAATTCTCACAATTATACTTATGTATTTGCTTATAGCCTAGTAGCACTAGATTTAAGAAAAGATAAAATATGAAAGCACGTGTTTTACTTACATGGCTGAAGTTATGATAAGTATATCGAGGCAAGAATTGTTAACTGATCATTGTGTGAATTAGTTTAGTATTGAATGTCTGCAAATTCTATGATCATTTATAAAATGACTAATGTTATGCCATGGTTACTTAAATTAAATGATTCATGCATGACACATAGTGAGTCATATTGCATTTATTACCATGCCCTTGGTGGGACAAGAGCATAGTAATGACATCGAAGACCTGAAATCATAATCTATGACTTTGATTGTCTGAAATTAAATGGTGAGTCGACACCTAAATCAACTACATTTTAGCGATTAGTAGAAATATGTACAAAACTACAAAATATATTATTTGCGAACTATGGCTTCATTGCCCAGAATACCTAACCACCGAATGGAGGGGTAAATCCATCAAACATATAATTCCCGGAAAATCGTATGTATTGTTTGCTCATGTGATTGCTTGTATTTCATATGCTTGATTAAACAACTTGATTGATTATTGGTTGTTGAGTACTTTATTTGTGGATTTAATTCTCACTAAGAAAATAAGCTTACCCCCCTTATAGATACCTTTTACAATTTCCCCATTTATGGTTGAAGCCCCGGGGATATTTCTCACAGGTATTACCTTTTGGCTTAAGGAGTTTTTGGAAGAAGTTAAAGACTAAATGTAGACTTAGACTTCTAAGTAAATCTACTTGTAATTATTCTGTTTAGGCTTCGCTAGGCTATGATGAACTATATCTTTTAGCGGGGGAATGCCCCTTTGATGATTGTAAGACCTTTATATAATTTCTTATTGCAATTTATTATGTTATGATTTCCATTCTTAAACTAATATATGATTGTCTTCTGAAACAACTTGTTTCAAAGTTGGTCCTTTATGATAGTGAACAGGCGCCTTACACTCAATATCGAAGCTTTTGGGATGACGGAAGTAGTCATACTTAAGCTTTAATATTGAGTATGGTAGACTGTCGCATTTAGGGTATCCTTTAGGGCGTGACATCTATGCCCACCGCCCTTCATGGTCAAAAATTACATTCGAGAGCAAATGGCCACCAACTTTTAAATATACGCTACTAACTTTCATTCAAGGCCATAACCTTCATATTAGCTTATGTGTATGGAAATTGACGAGTTTTTTATGTTTTCTTTATATCATAGGCTTTCCTCTTTTTCAAAATTCATTCCTAAACCTAGAAATCTCTCTAAAATCTCTTTGATTGTGATCCTAGCATCAAAGGAAACCAAGAATTCAAGATCTAAGTGAATTTTCAATTCTTTAGAGACTAAAGGAATGATCTCTTTCTAAAATATTCATTTTGTCGAAAGGATTTTGGAGTAAACCTTAAATAGCTTTGGAGATTTCATTTAGCTCCAAGGAGATCAAGAATCAAGGTTTAGGTAAATTGTCTTTTTCAATTCTTTAGAGAATAAAAGGATATGATCTCTTTCTAAGAGTGTTCTTTTGGTTTCAAAGGGAGATTTAGAGAAAAATCCTATTCCTTGTGGGAGATTTGTATTTAGTGATCAAAGGGAACTAAAATTCAAAGTTACATATGTATGAATTTTTTTTTTATCTTTGTAATATTATAGAAGTGATCTTGTCTGATTTCGCCCATATTATATTGAAGGGGATCATTATTTGGAGGAATTTTTGGAGAGATTATGTTCTGTTGGAGAATTTGTCAAAGGAGAAAGATGTATAAGTTTAGGGTTTCTAGTTTTTTTTTTTTTTTTTATTATTAGGGTTTATAAGATAAAAAGAATGTGATGATTTTATGAAATCATATTGAGAATGAGAATTTGCTTATGTTATTAGGTATTTTGTGGAATTAGAGTTTTGTTCCTAAAAAGATTTCAGGTATGACCTTACCTTACTTGTTGTTAGTGCTTGTAGGCTTAGAGTTATAAGTTGACCTAACTTTTATCTGGTTTAAAATTGAATTTTTGCTGCTTATGCTTGGCTGTGGTTAGTAAAAACCAGGTAGTACTGTGATACTAACACGACACCCTAATGATCTATATGTGAGGTTGTCCAGAGTGGACTCATGTATAGAAAGGATTCTAGCAGTTAAGAGTGGTGCGAAAACGGTACCTTGGATGTGTGGGACTTCCCAACACCAATATACATATATATTGCTTATTTTCTATATGTTTGTTTTTACGAAGGCATGAGCTACTACAAGTTTGGAACTAGATGCATATGGTTATGAGATGTGGGCTTGTCTGACTAATTCAAGATAATAAATTGTGTTTAATGCATTAGCTATTAGGTTGTATGTGAATTGCTGAATGATGTTTGTTCATGTGCATTTGCTTGTGGTTTGGCATACTAGGCCTTTGTGCTCATTCTTTTATTTTTTTTTTTTTAAGAATACATGAGGATCAAATGGTGTTTGATTTATCAAGATATGACATTTATGTAGATTATGAGGAGGATTATAGTGAACTTGATTATCCTGCTGACTTCTAGACATGCTATGGATTAAAGATAACTTTTGGAAGACCTTATGAAGTGTTATATTTACTTTTAAGGATTTTAAAGGTTTTATAAGATGTCATTTCAGATGTTTTAAGTTTTAAAATATGTTGGCTTTGGTTTATACCAACTAGGTTTTATTAAAGATTATTATATGAGATGTTTTAAACAGGTACACCTTCTATATGAGAATTTGATGTTATTTTTAAAGATGTGGACTAGTAATGTGATAGTTTTAGCGTGTCCATCTTTAATAAGGACATGTGGCAGGTTGTAATGCCTTCAAGTTAATGCATTACATTATTTAAAAAGTTGATATAAGTAAGGTGAGAAGTTCAATCGGACTCACTACGGTTGGTGCCCAAAAAACGAACCAAAGCTAGAAATTGTAATATCTTCAAGATTTGAAGTGTTTGAGGTGAAAAAAAAAAAGAAGGATATGAACACAAATGAAGTTAAAGAAAACATACTAGATTCAAATATGGGCAAGTCTAAATCTAACTTGGTGTTTGATAATTTATTGAGTAGTACAAAAGACTTGGGGTGTTAAAGGATTTCATATCCGTAAGATATACGTTGATAGTTTCACTAAACTTAAATAGATTTGTATAAACATGGGATTAAAGAGGATACTTAATTATTATAAAAGTCTTTAATACATCATAGAAATATGAGTGTGACATTGAACTCTATAACTACCATAAACCCAACATAAAATACCCAAGACATTTAATCAGAATAGTAAAAAAATCCAAGTTTTATAAAACAAATGGTACAAAACAAGATGTATTGGAGCATTAAATTAAGAAGGCTCAAAAGATGGAGACTAGGGCCATATGAATGGTATCTAATGCCAAGTAGCTTTTCCAAGTTAGATAAATGGGAGTAAATTAATGATCTCATCCGATGGCTTGTTTTGAGGGCATGGCCAATTTGGATGTCACGGATTGATCCGGGTCCAAAACCAGACTATAGGAGCTAATTCGATTCTTATGGTTCAGTTCCGGTTCCTCTAGAACCAGGAACTGTGAAATTAAAAAAAATATTAAAAAATTCAATTAAATAACTTTACTTCATTTAAGTAAGAAAAAATATAAAACAAACTTTTAACTTGAAATAACATTTGGCATAATAATAATTATTTATAGCCCATTAGTTAAAATAATTTTCTAGTTATACATTTATTTATATATAATTACTTGCACTTTTTTAGTTGTCATGTTAGCAATGTGACACTATAAAATATTTAAAATACAGATAAATCTCACAAACACAAAAACAAATCCCACAATGATAAGAAAGATAAGTCTACTTTACTTAGAAGTTTATAAAATCAATCACATATAATTTCAAATATATTTATTACTTATTTTGTTAATAACAACACATTAAATATCGTGAATATAAAATAAATTTTACCAATTCAAATGTATAAATTTAAATATTTATTTTTTAATGATAATGCTTTTCTAATTTTCTTTTCTTCTTTTGCCCTTTCTTTATCTTTTCTTGTGTTTTGTGGTATGAAACCATGAGAACCGATGATCCTACTAGTTCTCTAGCCGGTTCTTGAGCCAGTAATTCCAAAACAGTAAGCTCAAGTTGTTTTAGGGGTGGAACCCGCTAGACCAACCAAAACTAATGGGTCTTTAGTTGGTGCGAACCCATCATCCCTAAACTGGTTCAGAAACTGGTGGTGACGATTTGGGTCAATTCCCGATTCAAAACCGACCCATGATGACGTCTAGGTTGGTTAAATAGTGACACCATATCCAATGAGATGACCTACCGCAAACTATTTTCTTTACTTGGCCAAGTGAAAGGGTATATACTTTCATTCGAATGGAGCATCAAAGCAACTCCAATGCTTATCTTCTTGTAAGGTCAAGTGTATGAAGACTTGAAGTTAGTTAAATTAGATCCAATATGCAACCAAGTGTGTTAGATTGTAGTGCCACATTCGAGTCTCCTTTTGTACATCATATCCTAAGCTTGGCCTAATTTTCAATCTATTAGCTAGAAGATCAACTTCATGAGAGTTACTTGGTGTTAAATCTCCTCTTAATATGAGAGGAAAAGGGAGTTTATAGGGTCATGGGAAGTTCTATATTAATTGTGGATGAATGATGTGAACCTTGCTTGATGGAGTCAATTTTCATACCTATTACTATATCTCCTAACTGGAGTTCACCTTTTGAAAGACCTTAAATATGAAAATTTAATATGGGGATCAAAGAGTAATTACAATTTTAGAAATAAAGAAAAGAGTGCAAGCACTATAAAAATTTAAAAAGAGACATCGGTTCACCTAATGTATAAAAATGTTGGAAACCAACAACTACCATCACTTTTCACAATCGTATCGTATCCATCAAATTATTTTCTTCCTTTCTAATTGATATTCAACAATCTTGAAGATTCATAAGGGTTTTGTAATAATTAAAAATCTCTTCTTTCTTTTCTTCATAGTTTTCAATAAAGTGATTGTTAGGATATTGTTTTCTCATAGTTTTAGCGATCGTTGTAATTAGTATAGGAAGTAATGAGATTTGAGAGTGATTTTGATAAATCTTCAAGGGAAGAATTTGGAAAGTGAATTAGATGAAGGACTAATTGGATTCATAGTAAGGTAATGTAAGTTTAGGTGAAAGTTTTAATTGAAAAGATGAACAGGCATATGAAAAGTATTAGGTTTAAGTTTAATTGAGTTTTGGATGTTTGTAACAAGGAAAAAATTGAAAGTTTTTAGATTTTGTACAATATACCCTATGGTAGTTATATATATAACTTCCTACACAGCTTATGTACAATGATAATTACATTCTGCCTCCTATCCCCTTTCTACACAACCTCCCTACATAACTTGTATTGAAAGTTGTGTATATTGATAAATAACTTCTACCTTCTATCAGCTTTCTATATAACTTTATATACAACTTGTGTTGAAACTTGTGTACAACATAACTTTTTTGAATCTCAATTTATCCTTCTCAAAAACAGTTGACACTTATTTAACCTACTTCTTTAAAACTTATTACTACTTTTAAAAACCAAGACCTTGTTATTCCCAAGTTACTATTTTCCTTATTTTATTATAATTTAAACCTTTAAGATCTATGTGCAAATTTCTTATACAAATATCCACAACAACAGTAGAGTGAAAGTAAGGATTCCAAGGAATGTTATCTAAGAATGAGTTGGAAAATGTAAACGAGTCTAAATACTTTTTATATGTTCTAATCCATGTTATAGTATTCTAGCAATTGGATTAAGCTAAGTTAACGATCCAAATACATATATACCTTGCTTGTGATTATGCATGTTTAGGATAGAAACTCAAATGGACCAATTAATTATTTGACTTTAATAATATGTTTATTGTTGAAAACCATGTAAATTTTTGACCATTTACTTAGTGATTCAACTTAATCAAAATTCTTATTTTTAGTTCTTAAACTCAAATTGATACTCTCTGAACCTTGACTAATAATAAATCAATCGTAGGAATGAATTAGATAATTATAGTATCTACTGGATATTCATAGGGTTTTAGGATTTATAAAGATCAAATCTTTTGCAATGAAATTCAAAAAGAAAACCCTAATCCAGTATCCATGTGTTTTTTAGATTGAAAAAAAAAAAAAAACAAATAGTTCGAATTTATACCTTTAACCTTAAAGCTTGAAATCAATTGGAAAATCGGATTTATAGGTACCGTGAATTTGTAATCCCCTCTGCGGTATCCATATGAATGAACACTCCTTCAAATGATCCTTCACGTGCTTGCATTATCTAGAACACTTCTAGATCTGATCAAGAAAATTTTACTTATGACTCTCATGCTTCTCTCTTTTAAGGTTTACAAAATTTCTCTACAAGTTTAATGTTGACAACACACATCGTTTACCTTATGTAGACACCCAAATTTTGCCCAACTTAAAGGCTTTAATTTGTAATTAGAATTAGTATTGTATCAAGCTCACAAAAAATGAAAAAATCACAAAAATCAAGAAAAAGGCAAAAAAAGTCAAGAAAAAAGCAAAAATTCAAAAAAAAAGAAGAATTAGTTAAAAATGAGAGAAAAAATGAGAGAAAAAATAGAAATTATTATTTGAGCTTGATATATACAAAATTCTAGTTATAAGTTGTTTTAAAGTTGATTAAATAAATTTCAAAAATTATTTGTTTAATTAAACTCATCATTTGAAAGCCTTAAGTATTGATGAAGTTGGCTAAGTGATCAAGGCATAGACTAAATGGCCTATTGGTTAAACACATTGACCCAAACACACACCTAAGCTCAAGGACCCAGGTTCAAATCCTAGTAAAGGCAAATTTTTGCCTTTTTATCATCTTATTTTTTGCCTTTTCATCTTCCTCAAAGTGACTTTTCGCATTACTTTGCATCGATTTTTAACTGACAAAACATCATTAATTGTTGAAATTGATGATGCCATTGCAAAGTAGACATGAAATATGAAAGATCAGTACACAATTCATGTGTAAAAGCAACCCAAAAGTCACAAAATTCGTGCTGGAAAAATTGGAAAAAAAATGCAATTTATGAAGCTTCAATTGTCCATTAATGGTGATTTACAAGAATTGATGAAGTTGGACGATTCATCTACCCAAATTAGATGATCTGATGAATAATATGAAAGATCAATTATCAATTCATCGGTTTAAAACGAATTAAACACGAATTATTGGATTAAATTCGTGCAAATGAAGAGGCAAAAATAGATTGGTTTCTGAAGAAATATGAAACGTCAAATTGAGCTTGCAATCTATAAATAGAGGATACTAGGATCAAAAAGCACAAGTCAATTCGATGAAACACTCACTGAATCAGATAGAATCGAAAGCTTTCGTAAATCTTAGAATTTGAACAAAATTGTCAAATTCGAGGTTGATAAGCTGAAATTAATCAAATTAAAGTGTTTGGAGAGCTTTAATTGAGAGTGTGTGAGGTCTTTATCAGTTTAGAATTGATCGAATTAGCCAAAGGAAAGCTCTGCAAATTTTCCTTCCATCGCCGCCATACACCACCGCCAGAAACCACCACTTCTGATGGTTCTGGGTAGAAGCCACCACCGCCAGGAGCTGCCCAGCCACCATCCACGTCGGGCTGATAAGCTCCCAGAGGCCGCGCACCACCACATCCATCAGAATCAGCCTCGAAAACCACCTCAATCTTCTTCTTTGCGCCGATCGAGTTAACGACCCGACCAGATCCGACCCGATCCGAGTCAAAGTCCACCCAGGATTCAGTCAACAAATCTGATGGTTGATATTGAGTCAACAAATCCAATGTCCCAAATTGGTCATCGCATCTGATGGTCCAGATCAAATCAATCTGATCCAGCGCACCAAATTAAATCAAGCAATCAAAAGGTCTAGATTCAAGTCAACACAGATCTGACGGCCCAAGGTAGTCCGCAGATCTGACGCTCCAAATTCAATCCGCCTACATTTAACGGTTGGGATTCGATCACGCGATCAACGCCTCAATCAAAGACGATCCAACGGCCAGATTTAGTCCTCTGATCTGACGACCAAGATCACATCCGCTTCATCCAACGGTCCAGGTTGGTTCGTATTTATAAAATATGTATTTTAATTAATAAAAATTACAGAAAATATAGAAAATTTCCAGAAAAATAAAAAAAAATTCCAGAAAATTATGAAAAAATCATAAAAATATTTTTATGCATTTTTAGACATATTTTAATATTTTGATATTTTTGTGATATATTTTGTATTTATATGTCTAATTACACACACTTGTGTTAGGATATAAAAATTCAAAAAAAATAGAAAAATGAAAAAATATGAAAAAATAAATACTTTCCAGTATTGATGTATGATATATGTGTGATATTGAATTTTCATAAATAATTTGTATTTGTTTATCTTGACTTAAAAATGAATAAAAGCATGATGAAAATAACAAAAATATGAAAAATAATTACAAAAATCCTGTTTTCATAAAAATTAAATAAATGATTAGATCTTTAAGATCATCATAAAAAAAAAAGATTTTTTTATAAAAATAAAAAATTAAGGAACTAAAAGTGAAATAGTTCCAAAATTAAAAACAAATCAACAAATTAAAGTTTTCTGAAAAAAACTACATTTTGTCTGATCTCGATTAGCGAGTATGTAGGCACCTACAGAAAGACATAAAAAATGAAAAAAAAAAAAAAACATTTTTGGTTTATTATTTATTTGTTTATTCTTTGTAGATATCATAGTTTTCTTTCTAAAGAATATAAAAAGATAAAAATTATTTGATTATTTATCCTGTATAGTTTATTCAGCTAAATAATAAAAAAGACAAAAAATGGTAAAAATGAAAATAAAAATATGAATTATACATATTGTTGATAATTGTAAATATTAGAACAATTGAAGGATATTTAGTAAATTTAAAATTTTAAAGTGGTAACTGTTTAGGTTTTAATAGGTTAGCCCCTTGACCCAAGATATCTGGTTTTCAAATTTTGATTTTCTAAATCAAATTTTTTTCACAGACTAGTAGCTAATTTAAGATCAACCGACCCATTGGTCTTAACTTTTATTTTTTTCTCGATATATATCGGGTGGCAACTCCAAAACATTTTTAAATTAAATTTCTTTTAATCCCTAGTCGATGATTTATGTTAAATGGGTTAGGGTTTAATATGAATCGGATTAGAAGAAATTAACCAGATAATGAGAAAAATCCACGCTCGACACCCTAAAAGAAACCTCTTATATTTTATTTATAATAATATCAATATGAATAATGGCATTAGTGCCCCTAATCTTATTAAGAATAAATTAATTATAAATTAATTTATTAAAATAAGAATTCCTAGTCTAATTAGGAATTATTATTGATCTTAATAAATCATATTTATTTATTATTCTTAAAAAATTAAGATTAATAATAAATAAATTTATTATTCTTATTGGACTTATTTAAATTTAGTCCATGATCCTTTTTTTGTTCATTTTTTTGTGTGTGACCCTATAGGTTCGCTTAATGTTGGTCATTGACCTAAAACCATTTTTATCAACAAAACATAAGCGGTCTTTAGCAAGACATTATGTTTACCCAAATTAAGTAAAGATCGATGATCTAATGTTTACCTGATCCATAACTTATGTCATTATTCTTTTGTCACATGATATATAGGTTAAACATAAAGCATGAATAGTATCATTCGTATATCGTTCCATCTTATCATTTCTCAATCTCCATGTGAATTGATAAAACAAATGAAATTGATCGCACTATCAATTCATTTGAGCACAGCCATGCATTTATTAGTTCCACTTATCGAAGGGCCCGGATATGTCCCTTTCACAATGAGAGGAACAAATCCCATCTTAATTACTCAACTTCCTTTACATACTTAATTTCAAACTTTATAATTATTCGATTAAAGGCAACATTTGATTAAGTCAAATCATAATGTTCCTCATGTTAGAACCTATGGTGATTTCGTATCTAAGGATATACTGACATTGTTATTGTGAGAATCACTTATGACATTAATCCATATAATGATATTATAGCACGTCAGTCTAGTACACGGTCCTCTAATATGTGCTTGTGAGTTTGATTTGTATCCCCATACAAATAAACATCTCATGACTATCAAATAAAAACTCATACTAGATTTAATTCATTATCATTCCCACAATAATGGGCATCTAGGGATATTTAGAATAATTAAATTATTCATGGATCCTATTATAAAGTAAACATGCAAACAATATAATAGAAATTTCTTTGTATCAATAATATATATAAATGACAATATCCAGTAATTAGCCTAGGGCACAATCACTAACAACATCATCAAAACGAATGAAGATAAATCACATGATATGTCTAGAAAAAAGCTTAAATTGCATATCATAAGATTACCATTTATAGACTTCGCATAGAGTTTGCCCCATATCAATAGATAATGATTTTAGTTTATCAATTAAGGCAAAATATTAGTAGTAATATGTGCAAACTTTATCAACCAAATCCTAAGAAATCATCTAAACACCAATTAAATCCAACTCATTAAATCACATTAAGACAAGACCAAATTAATTTTCATTTCTCAGAATTAGGACTTAGCCAAAGGATTGCCCATGTACTTTCACTAAGACACAAATGTTAACTTTCAAATAAGTTACAAATGAGTAGATAAGCTTGATTTGGGGGAAACTAGTACAATAGGATCAACTCAAGTACAACTAAATCTCCCTAATCCTACTCTTATATATGTCTTCCTTGCCTAGAATATGGATTAAGGATCTACTAAAAGATCTTAAAAATCTTATTTTCTTTTACTTCATTTTAATCCCTCCTATCTCTCTCTCTTCAAATTGTGATCCAACTGCTACTATTGTTTCATCTTCCTTTCATTTGCTTCAGCAATGTAGTTGCTATTGCATTTTTTCTCCTTTTTTTATTTCTTCCCTAACCCAAGTCACAAAGGGCGTAAATCTGTACCATGTATGATCTAACCGATAGATCATATGTGTTTACTCATGTGGTTGTTGCATTATATATGTGTGCTAATAATTGTTTGACAACCATGCATGAAAGTGTAATATGAGAGGATATCACTTGGTTGTAGCTAACACCTTTTCAAATCTTTACTATTGTAGGATTACCTATGGGACACACTCGGATGTGAGATGCCCTAAGAAAGTATTATGGGCTTTTGGGATCTTGTGGGCAGATGGAGTGACTGAGAGTAGGATCACCTATTTGATGGACCTTTACTTATACTCATGTTGTTATGACTAGACTTATGGACTAGTGATACCATCTACTTATGTTGATCATAGATGTTTTGTGTGATACTCATATATTTGTGAGATACACTAGTATGATGGTTTATAGTGTGGGGCCTACTGTTCCGACTTTGTCCATAGTATGAATTTAACCATATTTCTCTTAAGTATTATGTTTTAAAAATCCCTATTATAGTTACATTTTAGGTTAGACATTATGACGCCATATTCAGTGGTGCCCCTGAATAGTGAGCATGCCTTATACACAGTATTAGAAGCTGTTGAATGATAAGGGAGTCATTCCTAAGCTTTAGTACAGTATATAGCAGAGCTATCATGAATAGGGTACCTCTAGGGTGTGACAATTACTTGTGCGTGGCTGCTCGTAATAGATGGAGAGTATCCACTCTATTATAGCAGCAACTTGATAATCCATGTATGGTGTTGTTTGGAAGTGGAGTTATTCATGGAAATTATCAGGGTAGATCTAAGTGTTTTGGTTTTAAATATTGTAGAGTGGCTAATATTCAGTTTTAGACTCATCCCTAACATCATATATATGAATTAAATATTTACATGTGGCAAGATATTGAATTATCTTCATGTTGTTTGCTCTTAAAATAAAGATAATACAATGTTAATTGTAGCTTTTGTACTAGATTTGTATGTGAATGTGTCCAAGTCAAATCAAGTGTATGTGTTTGTGGCTGATACACTTTTGACTTGAAAGATTATTTTTATAGCGTAAAACTATTGGCCAGTATACTGGGTACGTAGCAATAATAAAAGCTGGTGAGTACTAGGTCAAATCCGCAAGGAGCTAATTGACTAAGTACTAGATTATAATGATTTTATTTTAGTCTAGGCAACTGAAAAGGAGTTTTGATGGTTCTAAACTAATTAAACTACTTCTACCACAACGAATTACAACTAATCTAACACTGAAACCACTAGGTGAAACTTCTTCAGTAAAAAGGTGTGTGATTACGTAATGATTTTGGTTAAGATTTCCATTTGTTGCTTTGCAATTATAATTGAGTTTGTTCATTTGGATTTTGATTAAACTCAAGAGAATTTGCTTCCTTTTCGAATTGCAAGATTTTGACCATAATATAGATATCCCTCTCGAGTAACCTATTTATAATCATCAATTAAATAACATTCCGCTTACAAGCTATGTTATTCTAGTTGAGCTTATGATTGAAGCATGTTTTCGTGTCAATAAACCATAATTTCAACCGTATTAAGAATGTGAGTTCTACAACTTGAGACAAAACAGCACGTATCCGTGTCAGTTTACAAGTTGTATTTTCTATTTCAATCAAGCTCTTGAATCCCTCTCGAGTATCTTAAGCTCTAATTTATAAGAAGTTCATAAATAAAATTTTGACCTTATAGATCAACTACTAAAGAAATCCATAAGCACATCATATAATCCCACTGAAGAAGTCTAGCTTATATTGAATAATGGAATTTCATTCACGTAAATCTGAACACAATCCATTATAAAAGATAAAGGAGTGATATCACCTAAAAATTGCAAAATCTCTTCTAGTAATTCTAAGGATCCGACTCCACTGTGAATATTCGGAATGAATAGTGTCAGATGATAAGGTGAAGTGAGGTCGAGGTTAAAGTCGATAGAATAAGGTCGAGGTCATGTAGTGAAGTGGATAGATGGAGAAATGGAATGTCTAGACCCAAGAGGGCCAGACTAAGGGCCCTCCAAAAGTGACAATGGAATTGGTATATATAGGGTCTTATGGAAAGTAAGTTGGTAAATAAAGGTATGGTGATATGATGGTTGATTGAGTTTGGTAGTTATGATGTGATAGGTATAAGGAGAGGATCCCTAAAAATAGCAAAAAGGTGCAAAAGAATGATAAAAAGGTCTTAGAAAATATTTACAAAACAAAATAACAAAGAAAAACAAAAATATTAGGTTGCTTGATCTCAATAGCTTGTTAGTCAGCTCGTTTGTGAAGTACTCGGTTCAGCTCATTCTTCTAGATAAGATGAGCTCAATTTCAAAACTCGAGCTCATGGACATTCTAATTTGTTATGTACTCCATCAACTTGGTTTGGTGATCTGGTGAGGTTAGTATAGTAGCTTAGGTCAATGCATTGAGATCAAGTCATTGCATTGAGCTCAGGTTGATGTATTGAGCTTAGATCATTGCATTGAGCTCAAGTTGTTTGCTTGTTGTTTCTCAAGTCGATGTGTTGAGCTCAAGTCAATGTATTGAGCTTAGGTCGATGCATTGAGCTCAGGTCGAGGTGTTGAGCTCAGGTTGTTTGCTTATTGTTGCTCCGGTCGATGTGTTAAGCTCAAGTCAATGTATTGAGCTCAGGTCAATGCATTGAGCTCAGGTCGTTGTGTTGAGCTCAAAATCTACTATTGCCACATAAAAATTGCATCTTTTTTACTCTTTTAATCATATTTGATCCACAGTCATACAATTTATCATTTCCTAGCATAAATTCATCATAAAAATAGCCAATTTATGCATGAAGTTGCAAAATAAGTGTAAGATAAATGTGTATAAAATACACATTTATCAATAGTATACAATACTGGCTTCAACTCACTCTTTTCTTTTTTAAGCACATGCATTGTATTATAGTTTTCAAAGTAAACGTAGTCGATTTTGGAAGGGCAACGCTAGAGTTGGTATACCTCAAGAAGACCAATATTCTATAATATGTTAGTATGCAGTGCGGAGAATTAATAATTTTAATTGATATGTGGTTTAGTATCTCCTTATTTGAGCTTAGATCATTCAATTAGTTAGGATGTGTCTTGACTATTTAAAATTAATTGGAAGACTCAGTAATCACTAGTGTTATGTGTTTCATTACACATACAATTGTTATAATTACAAATTTAGTGCTTACTATTATTAATAAATTTGGAGATGATTTCCCTTTTCACATCTATATTTAATATGAACACGTAATAGATTGTAAATATCCTCAAATTTAAGGTGTTACACTTTTTGAGTGCAAGTATGATGCAATTGACTATGTTAAGATGAAGAATGGAAAAAAAAAAGTGTATGTAATTAAATATGTAAGTAAGACCTTGGTTAATGCTCAAATGGATTATGCTACCATAGAAAAAGAATCAACCACCAACAATAGCTTTTTTGCTTGATGTATTTCTACCCTATGTTGTAGCCTTCACCATAATTTACATCAATTACTTAACTATTAGGTATTCACTTGTAAAGAAAGACTACAATAGAGATGGATTTAATGAATATTATTTTTGTTAGAATTTGACTTCAAAATTTGAGATAAAGAGGCACTAAAAATATGGTCGATCGTTTGACTTTATTAATGGTGAGCATGAACACACCAATTAATGAAATTTTATTGATGAACAATTGTTTGCATCATTTGGCCTCACCTCATTATTTGTAGATTTCTGTAATTACCTAGTAGGTGGAATTCTCACCTCAACGGTAGGGGAAAAAAAAACACTTATGAATGATGAGAAATATTATTTCTTGGAGGAGACATAATGTTTTAAATATTTTTTCGATAAAATTATGTAGAGGGTGTACTTAAAAGTGAAGTTAAGGTAATCTGCTCTTTTTTTTTTTTTTTTTTTGTCATAAGTTAGGGTAATCTTAGTATGTGTTTTTTAGAATCCAAAGGTCAATTAGTGCTTTGCAATCTATTTTAAGGTTTGATACTTAGAGTTCTATCAACTTACAATATAAGGATGCTAAAAGGCTTGTGAGTGTGTCGTGCCTACATTTTGATTTTTGATTTAATTTCCTTTAACTCGATTTACATCAAACTCTAACCTGTTTGACATAAATCTTTGATTAAGAATTAAAGGAAATTTTTAATTTAAAAAAAATTGAAGTCGCCACTTAACTAAATCCAGGAAACAATAAAATCAAGACAAATAGGTAGGTTGATTCTAATTTTGCTACTATTCTGCAAAAAATTGTCTTTTTAAAACAATTACCATAAATTCATGAATCCATAAGTTAACCTCTTAAAACCTAAATGATTACCACCTTTAACTTTCTAATTATAAATTGTTCCCCAAAATATCCTAACTTGTGCTTTTATGTGATATTTATTAAAAAGTATTTTCCAATTTTATGAATATTGACAACATTGATCAAATTTCATAAAATAAGAAACTATTATCTACATGTAATAAATTAAACGATGACATGTACATCAAGTTTACAAAAAATATTTTTTTTTCCTTTTTTAAAGTCACCTATTAGGTGCCTATGTCAAGGACCTTTAAAGACGGGCTGAACACATGATGTTCATCAAAGCCCAACATTGCCCAAGGCTTGTATCAAATGTCAAAACAAGATCTAAGAAGGTTCCAAAAGGAGCTAGAAGACTCTTATGGTCTCTAGAGAAATCTTTCTTGTCCAGATTCGATGTATATTAGTAGATAGAAGTAGTAGGTAGGATGGTAGGTGAAATTGTATCTTAGCCATTAGATCGCAATAATCTTAGCCATTCATTCATGGAGACATTTTGTATATGTATATAATATATATATATATGGATCTCCCTCATTTGTAAGGCAAGGGATTCATTAGTGATTACTTCATTCTCCTCAGAGCTTCTCTCTCTACTTTCTTTCTCTAAAGCTCTTATGTGTGGGTTTAAAGTTGAACTTAGCCTTTGTGTGTGAGGAATAGAAGGTTAAGTGTTGCACAGGAATGATTTAAAATATCAATCCCATGCCAACTGGTATCAGAGTTAGGTTTTTGGGAGCAAAAGTAGAGATGCTGTCGGATGAGGAGATCCATGATTAGGCTATGGGAGACGAGACCATTTGTGATGATCACCCACTTAATAGGCAGTAGGGTAGATCAAGAGACAAATTGATGGCATTTAGTGCTAGGGTGGTAAAGGCGAAACTTTGCATTGCCAAGGTAAAAGAAGGATTGGAAGAGTCCTAAACCCATATGGAAGAGTTAGGGGAAATTCTCGAGGAAAGTGGCAAAGGGACCTTAGCCAAGCGAGAGACGACTTGTAGGCATGAGACAATGTCCTTGAAGCCCAGATGGAAGGCTTTAGGGCTATAATAGGTAAGGTGGAAGTTGAAACCGATGGATGGAAAAGAAAATAGATACAATGTTTCTAGCTTTGAGAAAGGAAATAGAGAATCTCAAGCCCTAGTTGGCAGGCTACAGGGCTGTATTTGTTAATGGAGTGACTTTTCAGTTAGCATTCGGGGTAGATGTGCCAAAGCCGAAGTACTTTAAAGGAGTTCGATCAGCGACAGAGGTAGATAATTTCCTTTGGGGCTTGGAATAATACTTTACAGCTATTAGGCTTATGGATTATGGAAGTAAGGTACGTATTGCAACATTATACTTATGAGATTCAACCATGGTTTGGTGGAGAAGAAGAGCTAACGAGATTATCTCTTGGGTAAACTTCACTACTAAGTTTAGAGAGATGTTATCCCCACAAAATGCTAGAAGTGAGGCTAAAATTAGACTTCGCCATCTTACTCAGAAGGGCATTGGAAATAGTATGTACAAGATTTTCCAGAGCTCATGTTAGAAATACCAGACCTCAAACAAGATGATGCTCTTCTACTGCTTTTAGATGGTTTGAAGCCGTGAGCAAAACTAGAATTAGAGCAATGTGGTGTAGAGAATATCTCAAAAGCCATAGCTCTTGCAGAAGGGTTGGGAGAATTTCAAGGTAAGGACCTTAAGTATTCTTCTAGGAGTAAAGCAGAAAAAATAGGAGGACGGTGAAAATAGCAGATCACCTAGTTCACTAAGGAGGGAAAGTAGAACAAATGAGGAAACAAGATAGATGAGGAGGAGCCAAGAGTTAAAATGATATTTTTGTGATAGACTAAATTATGCTAGGGAGTGCCATAAGAGGGGACACATAACAACTTTATTTACGGAAGATAAGTCAGATGATGAGGAAAAATGATGCCTTCGTACCAGAGGCGGCTCAATGCCATGAAGACCAGAAGTGATGAAAAGCGTAAAGGTTTAATGTATGTTGAGGTAAAGGTGGCTAGAAGAAAGATGAATGCAATGGTGGATACAGGAGCCTCATACTTGTTCATATTAAAAGATATTGCAGATAAATTAAAGTTAAGGGTTGAAAGGAGCAGGACATAGTTAAAGATAGTAAACTCAAACGAAATCCCATTGTCTGGACCTGTTGGGGCTGTGGAATTTAACTTTGGTAGCTAGCGAGGGAAAGGAAAACATAGAAGTTATACCTATAGATGATTTTGAGTTTGTTATCGGTATGGATTTCTTAGATAGGATTGATGCAATCATTATCCCAAAGTCAAATTCCATTTATTTGATAAATTAAGGGTTTCGGTGCAACGTTCTAGTGATGAGGAAAATAGGACAAACAAAGAAACTTATTACGGCGATGCAACTTGAAATTGTGGATAATGGACTAAGTTAACCAACTTTGGTGGGGGAGACTTTAGAAAAGACCGAATATAAGATGGAAAAGAAATAAGAATCAAAGGAGTCATTAAAGCTTATAACTGATAAGTTGAGTCAAAGAGGCGAGGTAATAGTTGGAAAAATCCATGACAAAATAAATGAAGATGGAACTAGTAGACATATGTGGAAGAAAAGGACTCATAGATACTCAAGTTGGAGTGAGTGATGAGGTCGTTATAGGATTAGGTGCGGGGAATGTCGCGGACCTTTGAAGATAGGCCAAGTACATGAGGTTCATCAAAGCCCAACACTGCCCAAAGCCTATATCGAATGTTAGAACAAGAACTAAAAAGATTCCAAAAGGAGCTAGAAGACTCTAGCGGTCTCTAGAGAAATGGTCCTTGTACAAATTCAATGTATATTAGTAGGTAGAAGTAGTAGGTAGGGCGATAAGTAAAATTATATCTTAGCCTTTAGATTGTGATAATCTTGGCCATTCATTCATGGAGACCTTGTGTATATGTAGGGAGATCTCCCTCATTTGTAAAGTAAGGGATTCATTAGTGATTATTTCATTTTCTCTAGAGCTTCTCTCCCTTCTTTCACTCTGTAAAGCTCTTATGTGTGGGTTTTAGGCTGAACTTAGCCTTTGTGTGTGGGGAATGGAAGGCTAAGTGCTGCATGAGAATAGTCTAAAATATTAATCCTGTCACACCTACATACCCGCTATTTGGGATCAAACATCATGTAAATTTTCAAGCAAACATGAGTACATACTATATCACATATATCAAATCACTCCACATGTCATCAAAATTAAAATTCCTATAAGGTTCATCAATATCAAACATGTTAATTTTAACAAGACAAGCTCGTATAATCATATTCATTAACATAGTTAAATTTCACACATCACAACATTATAACAAGATCTTAATTTATGACATTATGAACGTTATATATATATACATGTAATGATGAAATTAAGTATTTGCAAGAATCAAAGCTTTCAAAAGTCATGGTATCATAGAATATATTGCATATCAATTATAACCTAAAGCTTTAGTCAAACATCATACATTTAATACATCATGGTCTAAACAAAATTTTCATGTCAAATTCACAAATAATATTAAGAGAAAAATATGAAATAGTTCCATGAACACATACAAATCATCACAGGATTATTTATTATGACATAAAGGAATTTCTTTTAATGACAATTTCAAAAATTATCACGTCAATTTTGTATATTATAAGCTTAAAAAATATTATAAGACATTCGCTTATTAATTTTTATTTTATAAAAAACACAATTACTATTATTGCATATGCATTAAATATATATATTTTAGATTTTCAAGAGCACTAACACATTAACTACATGAATATTAAATATGAGATTTTTTTCTCTTTTTAATTATTTTTTATTATTTCTATATTTTTATTATATTATTATTTTTATTGTTGTTATTATTATAGTTTCTTTCTTAATACTATAAATAAAAAATAAAATTACTTACCTGTTCCTCATGTGCAAGGAAGAAAAAGTGGGTCAAGTTCTAGAGCTAGCGGCAATTCACGTTGGGTTTAGGCCTGATAAGCATAAGTTAATCATGAATTCCTTGGGATATTATATGCAATTCGATGCTTATTTAGAGAAATTATTTAAGAATTAGCGCTTAATAACTACATATATTCATTTCAGATTATTTAAAACAAGTCAAAGTAAATTATCCACTTTAGAGTGAAGGATCAAATCAACTATAGATGATCACGGGCATTTTTAGGAGACATAAAGTTTATATGAAGCCCATATGTCCATCATAGCTGTTACAAAGGAAGAAAAAGATTATCGGTGACCATCACAGGTCAATAACGGGCATTATGGAGGATAAATCAGAGGTCATCAACAGTCACAGGGCATCTCATGGGCATGATGGCTTGTGATGAAGTTAAATGGCTTTCTACAAGTCAATAACAGGCGTTATAGGGAAGAAGTTGTTGGTCAGAGATCACTACTCCCTCTGTTACCTCCGTGATGAAGGGTGTAATCGGCCTTATTTAGTTATTTTAGAGTCCAAACCAATATCTTTGAAGAAAATTATATTTGCAACTTTACCTAGAAGAGTTATGTCCAAATGGGTACATTATTGAAGGTATAAATAGCTTACACCCTTTAGGACAAGACATAAGTAGTTTAATTATTTCAATTATAGATGGTGCCCATTGGAAGCAAGAGATAGTAGAGAGAGAAAGTGTATAGTTAGGAATTCTACCATATCAAAGTATGGTTTTGTGTAATTTTCCCTACAGAACTCGAGAGAGAAGACAGGAATTCGTTCTTCATATCATTGTAAAAACTTTTGTTGTAGTAATCCAAGAAAAGGTTTTTCTTCTATCATCTTTTCTATGAGTATTCTGTTTATAGTTTTTCTTTTCTTGTTTACTTCTTATTTCATCATCATGTATGAATAGATAATAAGGTTTGTTCATTAAATTAACATGAATGGTTCTTAATTGCATCAAGTATCTAATTGTTAATTAGTTCAGTAAGTTGAATTGAATGAATCTAAGAATCAGTGCATGTGCAGCATAGTTCTTAGTTAGATTTCTTTAGAATGCATCGAGAGATGATTCCACTGAAAGGATCTAATTTACTAACAAATCACTCATAATGATAAAGATATCATGGTGAGATTTTTTGCATTTTCGTAGAAATTTAATATGAAATAGTCATTTATGCAACCACTGAGTGTTTGTTAAATTAGGAAGAGATTCCGATTAGACACATTTATGGTTAGGTATGAATAATTATGAGAAGAACATTCGTATAGATAATGAATTTCTACAAATAATTAATGATTAGAGGGTTATTGGTTGAAATTCATGTTAAGGAAATGAACAAATCAGTTTGTTAATATTGTATTATGTTATTGTGTTATGTTAAGCAATGTAATTTAGTTCAATTTCTAGTATTAGATTTGTAGTAATAATTCAGCTATTCTTTTATTTGATCTACTAGATAATAGGAAGATTAAAGAGTATTATTGCTTGCATTCGTTCCCTATAGAGATGGCACTGTACTCACTCCATACTAACAAACAATAGGTACACTTAACTGTCAAACCGGGTAAGAGATAGAATATAGGATTATAAAATTTAAGACTTGATAGCTCTAATTAAAGCCGATCAAGACTGCTTAAGGGCGGCACAAAGGCTGAGAGTTCGTCGGATAGGCTATTTTTGGACCTGCTACCACTCCTGTGGTACTAACTCGAGGCAAAAGAGCCAGGTAGTAGCATTTATAGGGTAGGAGCGATGGCAAAAGTAGAAGTCATTGGAGGTTCTCCGATGATGGAAATCGACGATGACTTGTCCAAAGGCCTAACATGGCTTTTCAAATGCTCCGAAGGTGTTGTATGAGTTCAAAGACTACCAGGACATGACGGTTGGTAGATGGCAACAAGGATATAACCGGTAGCATGCGATGATGGTTACCTAGGCTCTGTTGATGGGGCTTTTGGTAGCTACACAAAGTTTTCAATCTGCCACAGCTTTACCACATCTAATTCACCCAATATTGCCTACAAAACAACAAATTTGAGTTAAGAGCTTCAAAACCTTAGTTCACAACTTCAAATGCAAATTGAAAAAATCATAGCAAGTTGAGAGAAAACCTTGTTAGATTTTGATGCTTATAACCTATTAATAGTGCTATGATTTCAATTACGTCCTCAAAACTTGTTAATTTATCAATTGACATCTAGGGTTCTTTGGGTAAGTTCAAGCACGAATCTTGGGAATCTCTTAAATTGAGACGTAATTTTCCAATTAAATGTGATGTTAGATGCTTATATCCGTATTAGAGGTGTCCTATATCTTTTAACTTACCTAATTTATTCAAATTTGATGTAGATTAGGATTCTTTAGTAAAGTTCAAATATTATTTTTTTCCCCAATTTCCAAGCTCATATTTGATCCAGCAAAACCCCATAGAATATCCTAATTTTGGTATTAATGGAAACTATGCCAAGTGTAGTTTGTAATTTTGCTATACAAACCGAAAATGGTTGAAAATGGAGCTAAATGAGCTTCAGTGAGCTAGTCATGCACTTTTATCTTCTTGAGGAAGAATATGATGATATCAACATCCAAAATTATTTTTTTAAAAGCTTATAATTTAGGACTATTTTCCTAAGTTAAGTATATGATAAAATTTTATATTACATTAAACTTAAAAAATATTTCTAAAGCTTATAAAAAATGAATTTTATGACATTTGAAATATTTTAATTGTGGAATTTTTCGTTTAATATAATATTTTATTTTCCCATATACCAAAATATATAAATATTCTTATTCATATATTTTTAAGCTTAATTAAGTAAAAATGGGATCTCTATAGAGCGCTTATATAGATGCTACATGTTGACAATATTTCCAAGAAGAAGAACAAATGCATCAATCTAGCATTCCATGTGGTAATCTTGATGTGTATGGAATTGACATCATGAGTTTGTACTATCAATCATTAAGGTTGTCAATACATCTTATTATTGATTAATTGAGCATCCAAGTTGGTGAAGACATTATAAGCCCCACTAACGACACAAAGGTTATGCTTAACATCTAAAAAATGATCATCTCTTCTCAATTGGAACACAATAACTAGTATGGAGCCTCATAATTTTACAACAAGCTTTTTGGAAGCTGTCACGGTCCGAAGGGTACCCTAAACGGCAGCCCGCCACATATAATATCAAGGCTTAAGAAAACTACCTTAGATGCGAAAGCCTTAGTATTATATGTAAGGCGTCTAGCACGATAATAGGAGACGCTTTTGGGAAGCATAGTTTAAGCAAGTAAAATGAACATACAAGAATCCAGAAATAAAACATAATTATATCATTAATAACTAAAGGTCTATTACATGATTTCTTAGGGCATACCCTCGTTAATCCCAAGGATCGATGATACTCTTACAACATCCAAAATACTACATTAAAGATTTCAAAGGAATTCTAATCTAAGTCTTCGAGTAGATTTCCTCCAAAAGCTTCAATATATAAAACTTACACAGATACGGGGAGGCCCAAGGCACAAAAATAGGTGTCCCTGAGAATACAAATACCTATAGGGGTGTAAGCTTATGGGCTTAGTGAGTAAATCCCAAAATTCATACTCAAAGAAAATTATCAACCAAGTTTATTATTCAAACATATGGAATGCAACAACCATGTGAGCATACAAGACATATGACTTTCCGGGAATCATATGTTGAATGAATTACGCCCTTTATTCGAGGTTGGGTATTCAGGCCAATTACAGCCACAACCTTTAAAAACACTTTTATAGATCTTACCAGCTCCTATACACCATCAAAAACTTGTAGTTATTACAGGCTCTTACTAGCCACCAATTTTGTAGTTTTTACCTGATCCTACTTGCCACTTACATGATATACCGGTTCTGCCTACCACCACTATTATACACTTGTCCCACCAATTGTATAGTAGTGAATGAAATGTGACTCAACATATGACGTGCATGAATAATTTCTTAATTAAAGTCTAGTAGTTACATTTAACTTCTTTCAAGTGATCAACCAATTTCAAACACTTCAAGATATTAATGCACATACAACTTTATTACAAACAAATCGAGTTTCAATATACTTAGTATTCTTTCAACATATTATCATACACTTCCTTTTGATTTTGCCTAAATTCTAGTGCAACTAATTTTACAAGCACAATCAAGAGTATGAGAAAATTAACGGGAAGTAAACTAACTCAGCCATGATGACACCTTTTCTTGAAATGGATGAGTCGTTCGGGATTTCCACTAATTGTAGTAATCTTCGGGATATGAACAATCCTCCTCGAGATTATCTAAAAGAAAGAAGAATACCTAAGATGAGTATTTCATGAACTTCTATTCTTGAAGATTCTAATCTTTTCTTAAAATCACGGTAAAAATCGTATAAAGGGAAATTCCAACTTAAAATGGCCATAACTTGCTCATTTTAACTCGGAATTTCGCGTATAATATACCTTTTTCTACCTACTCGAAAAGATCTATGCATTTCTAAGTTTATTTTCATAAAACAAAGTCGTTTGGGTCCCAAAAAAGCAGCGAGCAAATTTGCCACGAATTCGCAAAAACTTGTTTTCCTTCTTGTACACAAAGCTCATTTGAAGAGATGAATATTTCAAGTATTTTGTAAACTTTTTGAAAAGTATATGCATATATGTAATGATTCATAACAAATGTATGAAGTAAATGGAGTTGTCTCAATTCATGAAAAAGGTAAAGTCTTGAAAGATTTGAACTTGAGAAAATTTTGAAATATTTATTTTACTCTAAAAAGATCTTGAGCTACTTTGAAATGAGTATTTAATTTCTTGTAAGTATTTTAAAAGAATGATTTTTATTTTTCTAAGCTTAGTTTCCAACAATTTGTAATAATAATAATTTTCACAAAAGAATATTTTAGTTCCTTGGTTTCTTGGAATCATTTTATTTTAGTGAAAAGGGGTTCTATTATTTAAAAAAAAAAAAAGATGAAGTTATTGTAAAACTCTTGTTTACTTCATAAATCCTTTGTATGTTTATAAAATTTCTTGTAAGTTCCTCTAGGCTTGTTTAGGATGACTTCTTAGTTTCTTAGGGAAAACATTAACTCCATACTTTTATTTCTAGGGGAAAACTTTTTATCTTAAGAAAACATTTCATTTATTTATCTTGTTGAGACAAGACCATTATGTTCATACATGAATATGAATCATAAGCTATGAAAATATGAAAAGAACATAATAACTTAAAATATAAAGAAATAAATCAAGTATTGGGACCTTAGCTTCATCAAGGTACCCCGGGACTAAGAAATGACTAGTCCCGAAAAGAAAAGAAAAAGAAAATGTTTTGACTTGATGAGGACAAGTCTAAGACTAGAATGACTAGTCTTAAAAACAACTTGAAATAAATAAATTGCAATGAAGTAAATAAATTGCATGAAAGGTAAATAAATTGCAAAATATTGAGCTTATATGCTCTAGATAATATATATAGTTATATAGATACTTAGATAGTAATGAACATAAAAGAACACAAAGGAGTAGGAGATTTTGAACAAAAACAAAGTATGAACCTATTGTTGCTTTCTTAACCTTAATGGTTTCAAAAAACACACACTAAGTTCATACTAAGTAGATGAACATAGGAATTTCTTGAAGGCATATTACCTAAAAGAAAGAAGAAAAAGAAGAAGAAGAAGACTTCTTGGAGAGATTTCTTGAGAGATTTTGAGAGAGTAAATTTAGTAAAGAAGTAGTGTGAAAGAAGTGAAGGTATGAGGGGTATTTATAAGAAAATGTGGAAGATAATTTGTGTTAATTAGATAAGTGAAAAATAAAACAAATTGAGCATCATTTGGGGGGGGGGGGGGGGGGGGGGGGGGGGGGGGGGGGGGGGGGGGGGGGGGGGGGGGGGGGGGGGGGGGGGGGGGGGGGGGGGGGGGGGGGGGGGGGGGGGGGGGGGAGGGGGGGGGTGTGAAATTGTATTGGAAATGAAAATGTGTAAAAAATAGATGTATGGGTTGTAAGAATAGGTTATAAGAAAAAGTAGAGATAGATGAATAGTGTAGTGTAGAATGGTAGAAAATAGTGTAATGTAAAAGTAGACATGACAATTAAATACCGGTAGTAAGAAAATACGCGTATAAAAGCGATATCTGATATTTTTAGCTACCGAAAAATTACGAAATTGATATTTTTAGAAATCTCATATTTTTACGAGTCTAACGGTATATTCGGAATATTTTTCCTATTCCAAGTTTTCGGACACATTTTTCGAAAACTGTGTCTGATAGGGTTCTAAGGACACTCGAATTCCTCCTATCTGATATTTTTATGTAACCTATAGCTATTACGAACTATTATAGCTAACTTTTCCAACTTCGTTTTCTAGGACTTGAGAAAACGGCAATGCCGGACTTAAGCGGTTTCGGTAAACTAGGATTTTGTTGACTTTGAAAAATTCGGTTGACTTCCGATTAAGGTTTAAACTATAATTCGAATCCAAAAATTTTGGGGATTTACAGAAGCCCTTAAAGAAATATAATCTTTTATAGAATGTAGCATTCCCCCATCATCCTCAAATGAGAGGGCAATCAAATTCCTAATCGAGAAATTAAAAGTATTGTAGCTTTAATAAGGATTAGGCTAAACAATTAAATGATACTTTATATCTAGGGAAAGTGCAAATCATCCCCTTAACATTTACTTAGGTGTGAATTCATCTCCTAAACTTTCAAAGTGAGCTTTTTAACCCCTTAAACTTTAAAAAATCGGCATAATCAAGGATACTTAACATTTTCCATTAAAATAAAATGGGAAAAGTTGCAAAATACTCCCTTGAACTTTTGCCTAATGTTAGGTTTTTATCATATAAGATGCTCAATGAATACTCGACTCGATAATAAAATTAAAAAAATTATAAAGACTAAAGCTACTAAAACATAACCCCTTTCACTTATTGTATCTGATCACATACACACTTCACACACATCTTATATTCTAAAATTAAAAGAAACACAAACAGTCAAACACATAAGAGGATTAATTTAACTATGTTCTTAAGATATTATGCCATTGTCTAATTCTATTATTACTAGTAATGTGCCATAGGCTATATGAATTCTATGTCATTTGAATGTTTATTATCTTTATAATAAGTCTTTTTCTTTAGCAAAGTTATTATTGACCTTTTTACTTTGATGAAATGTTTTCATGAATTAATTAGTTATTCCTTATGCCATTAAGGTATGTGACTTTAATAGTAAAACCATAAGACAAGAAATAACTTTATTCTAAATTATCCCTAATCATTCATTATATGGAATAATAATGAATTAAGACTATTATGTTAGTTGAATGATGATCAAGTTTTACTGATCATGGATATGAGATATTGATTCATCACATAGATACATGTAAGAATACATTGTATTAGAATGACCAACTATGAGAGTATTACACAGATTAATATGATAAGTATTTCTTATTATAATGTTGTTTTAGTCCTTAGACCTGATGGCAACATGGATTCCTACATATCAAATTCTGTGTTTTAATTCAATTCTTTATCATCTTTAATCAAGTGATTATAAGACTATACTTGGACATGGAATAAGCCATGCAGAGGAATATGTGTACTCATGAAGGGAATTCGTTGCTCTCATTAATTTGAGAGAGATACCTTTTGGGCCCCACTGAGAAATGCATGGCCATTCTCGAATGAATTGATAAGGAGTTATCGATGACATTTGCTTAAGTCGGTCAAACTTTGGATTCAAGAGATAAGTGATTAGACAATATAAGAGTGTATCGATCCATACTCTATGTTTAATCATAAGATATCATATGACAAATGGACAAAATAACTAAGCGTTTAATGAGTAGTTAGATCGCCGACCTTCATTTAATTTGGGTAAGCATAATGTTTTACTAGAGACCAATTATGTCTTGTAAGTCTAAAAAAGAGTTTAAGGCCTACTACCAATATTAAGTGAACCTATAGGGTCACACACAAAAAGAACGAACAAAATGGGTTACGGGTTTATATTTAAACCTATAAGAATTATAGTATATGTTTTTCTTAAATGGTTTAAGAATAATAAACGATTATTAGAGAAAATTAATAATTAATAAAATAATGTACTTTATTAATGATTGATAGCAATTTAGACTCATATTTTCATGCATATTGAGTCATAAATTATTATTGATTTTATAGAAATTATAAGAAAGTGGTACTTAATTGTGTTTATTGTGATATTTCAGGTCTTTGAGGACTTAGAGTGCAAATACAAGCAATTCAGAGGAGTTTTATATAACTTAAGGAAGTGTGAATAAAATAGGTAGGTCAAGTATTAAGCTACAACTTACACCTGCTAAGTGGAGATAAAGGCTCCAGGCCTTGAGCCAACTTATGTCCATTTAGAGCCTTCCTTTGTTTTTCCCTATAAATACTCCTCATGTGGATGATTTTGAGGATCTTTTGGCAATTATTTGGCTCATTCTTTACTGTTAAATAGACCTACAAAGACTTGAGAATAAAATATAAGGCACAGAATAGTAGTTAGTTTTTTCTTTTTGCTTTTCTTTAGAATTCCACACCGGGATTAAGTGGAAAATATTATTTGAACATGGATTTGAGCATGGGATCCCTATTTAAGGTGATTTCATTCCTTTTTCTTTAGTTTCATGTTATGGATGTTATCTAAAACTCTCTCCATATGCTCTTATTAATGGTTTTGAGTTAATGTTCTGGATTATCCAGTTGGTGTTTATTGTTGTTGATTGATTACGTCTTTATATTCAAGTTGTTGATGCTAATTCACCAAGCATGTATTTTGGGTTGATCTTGGAATACATGTTAGATTAAGATTGTAATTGAGAATTCCTTTCTAATCAACTCTATGATTAGCTAATTTGAATTAAAAATCACATAAAATATAGGTTTCGATTCAATTAAGGTTTAGTAAATTAGAAAAGATTAGTCAATTAATCAATGTCCTAGGTATAGGGAAAATTAATTGGTTGATTTAGGGTAATCATTCTCGTTGGGAAAATGAGTTTTTACTTGGTGCTTAATTGATTGCAAACACTAAACCCATTATCAATTTGGATTTGCAAGCATATTTTAGTCAATAGCATACATTCAATCAATCTCCAGATCTTTTGACTCTAAACCTAATTCAATTATAGGTGTTAGAAATCGCAACTATTCTTAGATTAGTTTTATCTAAAAATTCAATCTTTTCAGTTTACCTAGCTATGATTAGGACTAATACACTGGGAGCTAGTCCTCATTCCCTATGGACACGACTCAGTACTTACCGAAATTTTATTACTACACACGTACCCCGTATACTGGTCGGTAAGTATTTATGTTTAAAAAAAGAGTTTAAAAAGGAGTTTATAGAACAAGTGTAACCAATTAAACATTATTAATTTTCAACAATTCTTTCATTAGCGTTTCATGTTTGTGTGTGTGTGTGTGTGTATATATATATACACAGCCTCTCTTAGGGTTTTGGAAGACATTATGACGTCAAATTAGACTTGCAGAGAAATTCTGCAGACCCAAAAACGAGAAAAAAAGAAAATTGTTTTAGAAGATAATTCCTACATAAATTAGATTCATGTTTGAGTGCTAACACACATATGATAAGATCATATTTTATACAAATCTTGATGATCAAAAGAGATAGAATGGATATTTGTTTTGATTAAATTTTATGTTTCAGGATTAATTTGGATAAAGAAATCAAAACAAGAAAATTTGAATCGAAAATAGGAAAAATTGAAGTCAAGGCCGACAATTCAACATTCAAAGCCGCCGGCGTTCAGACGGCTTACACCCAAGGCCGTTGCAGCACTGCCAGCATTGCCCAGCATAAGTTCCAACTACATTCAAAGCCGCCTCAAAGCTACCGGCGTAGAAGATGAAGAAGCCAGCATACATGAAGGCTGGCAGCTCAGAAATGAAACATCACCAGCTTTGAAGCAGTTACATTATAAGCCGGCATTTAAGCTGCCAGCTTTGAGGCAGCGTACAACACAGATCTGAAGCAACATGAAGATATCAAACTCTTGGAGGAAATTGAAGAGACAAATCTGTTGGAGTGTCTACGCCGGTGTCTAAGTCGTCAGCTTAGGGACAGCGTCCGAGCAAAATTGATGCAACAATTCATTTCTGACCACATACGCCGGCTAGATCTACATCTAAGCCGCCGGTGTAGAAGTGGCCTACATGTGTAACTGATATTGAAGGCTGCCAGTGCACTGCCTGCACAAAGGATAATTCGAAGATACGCCGCCTGTAAGCCGCCGGCGTAGGATCCATAACTGCCGGCGTACAATGTGAAACAGCAAAGTTCATTTAATGTTTTACACAAAATTTTTCCTATAAATAGGGGGTCTTCTCCTCACTTTCAGAATCATCCAAGTAGCTCTAAATCATACTATAATACATAGATTAGAACTAGGCATTTCATAGAGATTTTTGAAGAGATATTTGAAGTTATTCAAGAAGTTGCAAGTGAAGCTTTGGTATTTTGAATTGGTGATATCTAATCTTATTTCTTTTATGCAATTCATATATCTGAATATTTTGATCATAATGAAATCATTTGCAATTTCTTATCTGATTGTTGAATCATCATCCATGAGTAGCTAAATTCTTTTTGTGGGAAGTTGATGAAACTTTAAACATGCTAAAATGATTTTTGAATCCATGTTATAAGATAGTTAGAATCATGAAATATTCATATTGAATTCTGATTATTCGTCATGCTTTTGGTGTATAAGAATTCTAATAACTCGGAAGGGAAATTAGGGCTCATATGAATTCATAAATTGAGATTAAATTACAATTGCGGAAGCGGCGTAGTTTAATCTAATTTAGATATTGTCCATGAATATTAATGCAATGTTTTATATTAATTTTTCACTAAGGAATTAGGGGATGTTAATATAAAGTATTAGTCAATTATAGAATCGGAAGGTTTATAATGGTAATTTTGATTCCACAAATAATTTATTTAGCGGAAGTTATTGAATTATTTCATGGTTTAAAAGGTTTTTAAACTCTGTTTTTAAATCTTAACAATTTCTTATGAATGTCCATGAATCTAATTATCATTATAACATGAGTTCAAGTTGATTGGCAATAGTTTAAAGTGGATTCTGCTCCTTCCCACATTTTTCCACCATATCCCTCTCTTTAAAAAGCTCATTTCATTCATATAGATAATTAATTAGATAAGTTAGTTTAATCTAATCATTTTAAAAAGATCAAGTGCCTAGATATTAGTATTAGTTAATAATTGTCTAGTAGTTAATAAATCTCTGTGGGATCGATACTTGACTCATGCTATATTACAATAGAAGGCCCAGTACGCTTGCTGGAAAGATACTTTAAAATTCAATACTAATACAGCACATCAACATACACCTCAACCCTCTTGGATGTTCATTCACATGTGGATACCATAGAGGGCGCTTATGAGATCACAACACCTGTAGATTCATATCATTGTAGAATCCAAAAAGCACTTAAGGAAAAAAAAAAAATCTTAATTCTGATTTGATAGAACCACATGGATCCATTTTAGGAATTTAGGCTTTTTTATTCATGATAAAAAAAAAATCCACTGCAAATCTAATATTAGAATTGCTAAATTCCCAATAGTGGTATTAGAGCCACGTAGTGTTTTCAATTAAATTGGTTTTCTATTTTGTATGTATGTGTAATACATATGAACGTGTTTTTCATGGATTTTTCAATTTTTAAATGAGCTTTTTGTATATGCGAATATATATGTGTTTAGAAAATCAATTCAAGTTTGTGATTTTTCATTCTAGCGCCTTGCTTAGAGGGGTTGAACAGATCTAGTGTAATTAAGATTGCAATGGATTTGTATGTTGATACATATGTTCTCTAGTGTTTTTGTTATGGGGATTAATAAATTTGATTTAATTTGACCATATCGGACTTATTATGTTTAATGTTGTTAAACACAGATGAAATTCAGTTGTTTGTGAGGTCAAGCAGATCTACTATAATTGGATTATAGAAGATCATAGATTGTGTATTTGTTGAACGGATCAGTTTTGGTCTTGTGCAATCATGTATGACACGATTCGATGTAACACTATCATGTTGATGTCAGTCCAATACGTTTTTTGTGAATTGAATATATAATAAATCAATTTTGAAAATCATGATGATCTACTGTTTTCAAAAAATCGATCTAAATTTTATTACTATATATTAGTAAGAATTGTATAGAAGAAGAGTTTTGAAAAAGGTTTTTTTTTTTCTTATGCTATATTTGAACGAATTATCAAAGAGTTTTTCTTAACAGTTTTGAACCTAAATTAGCACATTCTAATTGATAGATTTTTCATTAAAATTCTATTTTTTTCAAAGGACTCTATCCCTTTGACCCCTGCAAGGGGTGTTGTCCCCTTGACTACTCCAAAGGGGTACTGCCCCTTAACCACCACAAGGGGATGCTATCCCCTTGACCCCTGTAAGGTACGCGACCTCATTCCATAAGCACTAATAAATAATACTTAACATAAAATGCGTTTTTACAGTGTTTTCAGTTATACGTATGTTTCTTGTGTGTGCTTATGTTATAAGTATGGTGCATAGGATGGCTCATAAGACCTATATGATTGGCAGGTTTCATTCCTTTATTTCATAGGTTATAATTTCATAAATACGGCTTGCATGTCGTTTTTTTTTTTTGTTTTTATTTATTTTTTGCTAGTATTAGTAGAACCTTTTGTATCTTTTTCATTATTGTAATGAAGATATAGAGATATAATGAAGACCTTTCTTGATCCATGACGATGGAGAAGTGAGGACCATGATGAAGATATAAGGAAATTTTTCAACTTAATTCCATGTTAACGATTTTTCATCTTAGGATTGGATCATTGATCTTCATACTGGCTTGTGAAGATCAATATAGATTAAGAGCCATACCATGACATGATTTTATTTATTTTATAAGCATGATATATCATGTATGATATATATGTATATATATATGTGATACCATGTATACAAACATATATGCTTAATATCCATTAATTGTGACAATAATATGAAAATATAACTTTTCAAAATCCCTCACATAATATTAAGTCAAAAAATGCCTTTCATGGTTCAACACTTATTGAGCTTAGATCGTCCAATTGTAGACTCTGGCATTGCAAAGTGCAATAGACTATCCTAGTCAGGGAGGGTAGATAATGATGCTATCCACATGTCCTAATGGTTAAACTTATAATATGTTATCAAAATGGTTTTAGGCCTATGCATTGCATGGGATTGGTAGGTCGGGACATGTGATGTCAATCCCATAACAAGAGTTGCATAGGATGTAACTAGAAAGGGTTTCTTAGTAAAGTAATTAAATTTTGAGTGCCATACCACAACTGACTCAATGTTTAGTGAAATATGGATCTTGACCCACTAAGAAACATTGTTTTTAAATGGTTTCCAAATTAATATTGGAGGGTTATTAATTTGGTTTCCAAATTAATATTGGAGGGTTATTAATTTGATAAACTAGTGGGAGCATGTAAAATGGCTTAAATAAAGATAATTAACTTTGCATACCTCCACATGTTGATAATGGCAACAAACGGCATAACATTGTGATCAATTCTTGACAAAGAAAAACAAAATAGCACAAACTTCCTTGATTGGCATTGTAACTTAAGAATTAATCTTAAGCATGAGAGGAAGTTATATGTGATTGATGAACCAATCCCTAATGTACCTGCTGCTGATGCTCCCAGGGCTTAAAAGAATGATTATAATACGCATAAAGAAGACTTTTTGGATGTGACTTGTATCATGCTTGCTAACATGGATCCTAAGTTTCAGAAGCAAATGGAAGACATGTAGGCATGAGATATGATCGTATACCTTAAGGAAATGTTCCTTGAATAGGCAAGACATGAGAGGTTTACAGTCACAAAAGAATTAAATTATTGCAAAATGGCTCCATGTAACTCTGTGAGTGTACATATACTCAAGATGAAGAGATATTAATAGACTTGAGAATTTTGGCTCTCCAATTGCCAAGGAGTTGGCTACTAATATTATCTAGCCTTTTTGCCTCTTGGCTATGATCAATTTGTAATGAACTATAACATGCACAAAATAGATAAGTCTATAATGGAGCTACATGGGATGCTAAGAATGTTGAAAGAATATTAAGACAAATAATAATGTTCTGTTGGTTCAAAAGAAAAGGGCAAGAATAGGAGTGCCAATGACAAGGGTATAGGCAAGGCAAAAGGTGAGACCAATGCTAAAAGGCCTAAGCCCCATCCTAAGGCCAAGCCACCCAAGGAAGGGTTTGCTTTTTCTGCAATGAACTAAGTCATTGGAAGAGAAATTGAAAACTATATTTGAAGGATCTAAAAATAAGAAGGGTAATGAAACTATTGCTTCAGGTATTTATGCATACAAGTAATTCATCTATTTCTACATCATGGGTATTAGATACTAGATGTAGATCTCACATTTGTGTATCTAAGGTTTAAAGCAAAGTAGAAAATTGGTTCAAGGCAAAGTGGAACTACGCATGGAAAATGGAGAAGTGTTGTTGCATAACTATTGGAACTTTTGAGCTAACTTTACCTTCTTGACTTATTTTGATTTTAAGTAATTGTTACCATGTGCCTTCTATGAGCAGCAACATTATTTCACTTTCATGTTTAGATAAGGATGGTTTTAGATTTATTGTTGAGAATAATATAATCTCTATCAATCATGAAGACATTTTTTATGGTTTTGCTCATTTGATGAATGGTCTCTATGTTCTAAACTTTGATGAATCTAATAATAAGTTCATCTATAATATTAATACCAAAAGGTTCAAATCTAACCATTTGAATCCGACTTACTTCTGGCATTGTCACTTAGGACACATTAATGAGAAACACACATCTCATCAAGATGGGTTTTTACAATCATTTGATTTTGAATCATATGAATCATGTGAATCTTGTTTAATGCATAAGATGAAAAAGGCTTCTTTTACAAGACAAAGTGAGAGAGTTACTGACTTGTTGACCCTAATACACACCGATGTGTGTGGACCATTAGGTTTACTTGCTAGAGGAGGTTATTTGTGCTTCATTGTTTTTACTGATGACTTTAGTAGGTATGGATATGTATATCTAATGAGGCATAAATCTGAATCATTTGAAAAGTTTAAAATATTCAAAGATGAAGTGCAAAACCAACTTGGTAAAAATATTTAAAAACTTCTATCAGATCGAGGTGGTGAATATTTAAGCCAAGATTTTTCTAAATATCTTAGAGATTGTGGAATAATCTCATATTGACCCCAGTAGGAACACCATAATGGAATGGTGTTTCAAAAAGGAGAAATCGAACTTTATTAGATATGGTTCGATCAATAATGAGTAAGACAGATCTTCCAATATCCTTCTAGGGATATGCCTAAAATTGTTGCATTCATATTGAGCAGGTTCCATCAAAATTGGTTGAAAAGACACTATACAAGTTATGGAACCTGAGATGTCCTAGTTTGTCTTTTCTAATGATATGGGGCTATAATGCTTATGTTAAACATTAAGTATCTGACAGGTTAACACCCAAATCTGATAAATGTTTGTGTGTGGGATATCCTAAAGAAACAAAATGATACTACTTCTATAACCAATCTAAGAACAAAGCGTTTGTTGCTCGTAATGGTCATTTTCTAGAAAGAGAGTTTGTCTTTAAAGGAACTAGTGGGAGCAGATTAACTCTAAGAAGTTCAAGACCCTTAAACTAACATAGAACCCATGATGGATGTTTAATCAGACTGCAATTAGTGCTGAGCCTAAACTAATAGCTGAAGGCCCACATAGGTTTGGTAGGAATCGTCATGAGCTTGAGAGATATATTTCTTGTACTAATAATCATGATGTGATGCTCATAGACCAAGATGAGCCCACATCATACCAGAAGCGATGAAGGCCATAGCTCTAAGAAATGGTTAGCAGTCATGAAATCAAAAATGCAATCCATATGTGATAATCGAGTATGGACTTTGATTGATCCACATGATGGTGTTAAAACTATTAGTGTAAATGGGTTTTTAAGAAGAAACTAACATGGATGGAAAAGTGAATACCTACAAAGCGCGACTAGTTGCAAAAGGTTTTAAACAAACTCATAGTATAGACTATGATGAAACCTTTTCACCCATAGTCATGCTCAAGTCTGTTAGAATTCTTCTTGCTTTCTGCATATTATAACTATGAAATATGGCATATGTTAAAACATCCTTTTTGAATGGAAACATCATCGAGATGTGTACATGACACAACCTAAGAGTTTTGACAATTCAGGGAATTCACATAAGGTTTGCAAACTTCAAAGGTCCACGTATGATTTAAAGCAAGCATCTCAAAGTTGGAATCTTCATTTTGATGAAGCAATCAAAGAGTTTGACTTCGTCAAGAATGAAGATGAACCTTGCGTTTACAAGAGAGTAAATGGAAGCGTAATAGTTTTCTTAGTGCTTTATATAGATGACATATTGTTTATTGGAAACAATACTCTCACATTACGGAATGTCAAAACATGGTTAGGAAATTATTTCTCAATGAAGGAATTAGGTGAAGCTACCTATATTTTAGGCATCAAGATCTATAGAGATATCTAAAAGGATTATTAGCCTAAGTCAAAGTACATACATTGACAAAGTAATAAAAAGATTTAATATGAAAAATTCCAAGAGATAATTTCTTCTAATGTCACATGAAATTAAATTGAGTAAGACCCAATGTCCCGCTTCAAAAGAAGAATGAAACGCATGAGTAGGATTCCATACCTCAGCTATTGGTTCATCATATGCCATGTTATGCATTCGACCAGATGCCGCTTATGTGTAAGCATCACTAGTAGGTGATCAGATCCAGGTGAGAGTCACTAATAGTAGTAAAAAAACATTCTAAAGTACATGAGAAGGACTAAGGATGTTGTTTTGACATATGGAGGATAGGAATGTGATGTTGTAAATGGTTACACAGATATCAGCTTCTTATCTAATTCAGATGATTTCCGATCGCAATCTGGTTATGTGTTTTATTTGAATGGAGGTGCTATAAGCTGGAAGAGTTCCAAAAAGGCCATAGTTGCAAATTTTACCTCAGAGGCAGAGTATATAGCAGCATCAGATGCAACTAAGGAAGAAGTTTAGACTAAGAAGTTCATTAGTACTTTGGGAGTTGTTCCTAGCATTGCAAATCTAGTGGACCTCTATTGTGACAACAATGGGGCCATTGCACAGGCTAAGGAACAAAGATCACATCAACGATCCAAATACATACTCAAACATTACCATCTCATTCGAGAGATCATCGATAGAGGAGATGTCAATATATGTAACGTACGTTCATATGACAATGTTGTAGATCCATTGACTAAGCCTCGTCCCTAATCTAAGCATGATGGTCATACTAGATTATTAGGCATTAGACTAATAATCTAGGTCTGCTGCAAGTGGGAGATTGCTAGTGATATGCCCTAAGCCATATGGATTCTATGTCATTTGAATATTTATTATCTTTATAATATAAGTCATTTCCTTTATCAAAGCTATTATTGATCTTTTTACTTTGATGAAATGATTCCATGAATAAATTAGTTATTCTTTATGTCATTAAAGTATATGACTTCAATTGTAAAACCATAAGATAAGAAATAACTTTATTCTAAATTATTCCTAATCGTTCATTATATAGAATAATAATGAATTAAGACTAGTATGCTAGCTGAATTATGATCACATTTTACTGATTATAGATATGAGATATCGATTCAATACATAGATACATGTCAAAGTTCATTGTATTGGAACGACCAAATATGAGAGTACTACATGGATCAATATGATAAGCATTTCTCATTATAGTGTTGTTTTAGTCATTGGACCTAATGGCAACATGGATTCCTACATAACAAATTATGTGTTTTAATTTAGTTCTTCATCATCTTTTATAAGACTATACTTGGACATGAAATAAGCTATGTAGAGAAATGTGTGTTTTCGTGAAGTGAATTTGTTTCTCTCATTATTTTAAGAGAGATATCTTTTGGACCTTTTAATAAGTAAGAATGAGAAATGTATGGCCGTGCTCGAATGAAGTGATAAGGAGTTATCAATGTCGTTTGTTTAAGTCAGTCAGACTCTGGATCCAAGAGATAAGTGATTAGACAATATAAGAGTGTATTGATCCACACTCTATGTTTAATCATAAGATATCGTGTAACAAATGAACTAAAAACTAATTGTTTAATGGGTAAAGTCGGATCGCCGACCTTCACTTAATTTAGATAGGCATAATGTCTACACCTTATAGGTCTAAAAAAGAGTTTAGAACCTACAACCAACATTAGATAAACCTACAAGGTCACACACAAAAAGAACAAACAAAATGAGCTACAGGTTTATATTTAAACCTATAAGAATTATAATATCTATTATTCTTAAATGGTTTAAGGATAATAAACGATTATTGGAGAAAATTAATAATTAATGTAATAATGTATTTTATTAAACATTACTAATTTTCAATAAATCTCTAATTTGGGTTTCTTACTTTGTGTGTGTGTGTGTGTGTGTAGACAAGCTCTTTTAGGGTTTTAGAAGAAGTTATTACATCAAATTAGAACCCACAAAGAAATTCTGCAGACCCGAAAAGAAGAGAGGGAGAAAATCATCCTAGGAGATAATTCTTACATGAATTAGATACATTTTTAAGTGCTAACACACATATACCTCAACCCATTTGGGTGTTCTTTTGCATGTAGATACCGTAGAGAGTGCTTGTGAGATCGCAACGCCTATAGATTCATGTCATCATAGAATTCAAAAGGCACTTGAGGTTAAAAAAATCTTAATTTTAATTTACTTGAAGCACATGGATCCGTTTTAGGAATTTAGCGTTTTTTATTCGTGATAAAAAAATTCCGCTGCAAATATGATATTAGAATCACTAAATTCCCAACAATTATATGAGACATGGTTACAAAAGTAATATATTAATGCTTTTAAATGTTGAATCATAAATGTGATATGCCATATATTCTATTAATTCCACATGCATCTTTTCATTTTTTGCTCGAATAGGAAATGTGTATCATAAGCATCGACCTTTCTTGAATTTATTATTTAAATTTGAAAATAAGTTGGAAAAAAATAGAGTTATAGAGTCGGGTTTTGGGTTCTAAAGCAAACCTTATAGGTTAGGATTGAATATAACATGAAAATTTTATAAGGTTATAGAGTTAGGTTTAATAAATCTTTTAGGGTATTGGATTAGATTTCAGGTTCATATGATCCATACAAAACCCAACCTAGTTGCATTCTACCCATAAGACATTTTTCCAATATTTTTTTATAGAAAGGTTTGTCATTTATGTTAGAACTAGATTATAAGACTTATTGGATAATTAATAGCGAGAAAAGATCATTGGAACTGAGTTAAGGAACTGACAATATACTCTATGCAATCGAAATTTTCAAATATGGACATTAAAAGTGTAGTGACTACGAAGAACTAAGCCAAACGATTAAATGATACTCTTAATGGATGTGATGATATTCAAAGTCCTAATGGCATGTTTCTTTGTTTATTTATAGAAAGCCTTGTAATCTGTCCGTGAAACTAGAGCATAGGACTAATTAATAATCAAGATGGAAGAGCTATTGTTGACAAAAGGTTATTAGAACCAAATGGGTTGGAGAGTTTAGGTTAAACATCTAGGGAAACACTAGGATATTTTAGGAATGAACTAAAGCGTAGCATGATCGGGACTTTGAATATCATCATATATCCATTAAATGATACTCTTAATGGATATATTCTAATAGCAATTGAAGTGTTTTAAGACCCAAAAGCACTCATGATGACAACTTGCTCAATCACGTTGCTGAATGATTAATACTATAATATCATCCTTATATCTAAGATATTTAATATAGTTGTAATATAATTTTTATTTATTAATTTTTCTTTTAAATGAATATATTTTATGGAAAAAAAAACCCTATTCTAATGTGGAATTATTATTTAGTATTGAATGTTTTTAATAAAAATTCTTTAGTTAACTAGATATCGCAAAAATAAGGAATAAAACTATAATAAAATTATTGTTGTAGTCAAATAAACAAACATTTAATGGTAGGTTTAAGTTAAAAAGAAGATAAATAAGCATGAAACGATAAAATTTCTGACCATCGAATATTGGCCACACAACGGGCCAAACTTCTAAAACTCACATAAGCCCACCGTTGTTATTGGTTCAAACTCCAAAATAAGTACCTACTTTATAATATATGTGCAGATCGTGCATTTAAATTATTTTAATCAAATCAATTATTCTAATAGAAGATTTTAGCTAAATATTCTCGCTTTCTCTCTCTCTCTCTCTTCCCAAATTGAACAACATTTTAAGCAATAATTTTTCGAGCACATTTGTTCCAAGGATATATCTGTAGCTATTAGCCCCACTTAACACAATCTAGGGAAACATAGATGCCGACGAAACAACTCCACAAATATATAGTTGCAAGGTGTGGGGAAACATTTCTATTAACCTAGTTCAAATCGCCCATGACCTAGTCTAATACCAACAAAACGCGATATTTGCTTGTATACATGTTACCTTATGCATATTGCAAAAGTGCAGGCAGACCATAAAAACAAGACTAAATATATAGTTTACGAGCACATAATAGATCAGTGCTCATAATCATATAGAGTATAGATACAAAATGAATAGGAGGGATTATTAACATACAAGTTTCAATCTATCCTATAATCCTTGTGGCAACCTTTCTGCGGTTAGACATGAAAAAGAAATGATAAAAACACCGTAACATGGCAAGATTTGAGAAAAGAGGGAACTAAGCCAAGGCCAAGAATTGTGGTGCCCTTCAGTGGCAACCAACGTACATGCTTCAGGATGTGTCCACGGTCGTTTCCAACACACGGCCAGAATCAATGTTGAAGTTTCATGATATTAACAGGTTAATATATGACTGAATACAGTATATGAATTTTGTACATGGGCGATCAGGAATGCTATTTACAGATGTACAAAATTCACCAAACAATGGTTAGACCAAATTAACGCACATCCTTTATAGGAAATCCCACTGCCAGGAAACTTTTTCTACAATCCCCCGCCACTCCGAACAGCAAGGTGGAGTGTTTCAGATGCTGGAGGAACACCCCAAAGTAATGGGACCGCAACTGTCATTGTTAGCTTTTCATGCAAACCTCCTTTGAGTTTCTTCTCTGCAGCAACAACCTGAAATCATACTCATCATTTTATCTAAGCTTCTAAGATATAAGACAGCATAACTGAATAGTGACATGAGAAGACTAGAGAGAGGGGGGGAGGAATCGCCAATTAGTTATTCGGCAAGTCTAACCAAGATAAAAGGAAGCACTGCAACATGAAATAATATTACCATGTAATCATTTCTAACTGAAACATGAGTCAATTAAATAGAAGTTAAACTCAACAAAACAGTCACTTTTCAAGCATGTAAAAGAAAAAGAGTAAATGCCATGTTTGATACCTCAACCTTGTCCAATTTTTTAATTAACTACTCAACTTTACCCATTTTTGCAATTAACTACCTAAACAAAGTTAATTCAGTTACTATCAGTGACCTCAAAATGTTTATAGGTTCTATACTGACATTTATAAACTTCAACAGATCATTTATAAAAATAGGTAAAATTTAGATATTAAATGTGACGTTTACTTAAAGAAAGGTTGGGATAGCGAAACAAAGTGGAAACAGAAGGCCAAGCAAAGGAAAACACTATTTTCAAGAGAGCACATTTAGATTGATATAAATGTTTGTGAAGAAATAGATACCAATGACAAACTTATAGTTTTACTCATAAACAAATCAAATTGATACGACATAGATATAATATAGATAAGTTACAGATATAGATCTAAAAATTAGACAATCCAAATAGACCCTTAATATATCATCATTAGAGCTAGTTTTCCCTGTCATGTCCAGATAGGTACTGTCTATTTGACATACCTCTCCACCATGCTCCACAACAATATCTTCAACAACATCACTAAGCATCTCAATTGAACGGCAGAACCCAAATATACATAATCTTCTGCCCGCATCAAGTCCCTAACACCATTAATAACCAAATGCCTAACCTCAGTTGCCAGAAAATGAAGAAGAAAATGTGTTTAAAACGAGTACAAGTTTCTTACATTTGTTGCAGCAATATCAAAAAGTGCCCCCAAACACAGCCCCTGATCCGGATCCATGTAATCACTTTCTTGATATCGCTGAAATCTTTGAGGTGTCCTTAACTTATCTTGCTTCTTCAATCAACAGGAAACATTGAATGAGCTGGTAAGATTTGAAATTGTGCAAAGAGACGCACATAAAAATAGCATCTTCACAATGCACAGATGGGTTATATCTGATAATCCCTATTTTACAACTCAGATCTATAACTACAGACCTAAATAAAACCCATCTCTAATTTCCATTTATTAAATTACGTGGCTTGGTTCTCTATTGACGCTCATGCAAATAAGCAGTTTTAGAGAACATACATAACCAAAGTGTTGATCAAGGGTATTACAAAAAGTTCATCAAACTATCTACACCCACAACTAAGAGTCTAGGACAATAAAATTAACCATGACCATACCAATTGATAAATTAAAAAGCTTTCACAAGTTTTGTTAGATAACTTATCTACTGAAATATTTCAACTAAACAGCTTTTAGAGACAACATTCTGCTAGATAGATGAATCAATTTAGAAAAGGAAAAAAAAGGATGTGATGATACAGATCAACCTATCATCCTGATATGCCTTTCATGCATAATTTGTTATCACGAACAAACACAGGCCATTTATTTTTTTGCTCTAAATTCCTAATTACTCTACGAAACAAAAGGTACGAAACATCATGCTACACAATATATAGCAAGGGCAAGATATTAATAAATACAAATTGCTATACGATTGCACATAATAAATGATGGATGGATGGGTATTCTGATATAAGAGCATACATCAGATGAAGTTACTCGTCGAGGAACCAGAGAACCACCGATCTGAACTAGTCCATCAGCAGTGAACAATGTCACTCTCTCCTCGGAACCCATTGAATATCTGAGGCACGTAGAAAACATCATTGACACCGTTCTTTTTTCCTATGAAAAACAGCCTCAAAAAAAGGCATCATGTGGCAAGATTTCACAACAATCCCCAGTGCTGAATACATGCTAGGAAGACTTTATCCTATATGTAGGCAATAATCATATTGAGGGCAGTCGAACTAAACTACATTTTTATACCAGGACCAACTCCGCATGTGCGAATTTCATCCTTCAAACTCTTTAAAGTTCTGGTGTTCTTTGGATGAAATGTCAGGTTTTCGATAGATATCAAAGAAGTTACAAGAGGAACTAAAGTTCTGGTGTTGTGAACCTATCCAATATGATACCAAATGCTACTGTGGATACATGAGACGTAATTAACAGGAATTATCTAACAAAATGGTCAAATCGCTCACCAGAAATCCTAAGAATGCTTTCGCATGAATGTACTAACTGGTGCCCTTTCTTCAACATGTCACACCTATATCTACAACCTTAATCGAGTTAACCGAGATATCAAATTTACATTGGAATACGAGCCAGATAACCTAAGACTAAATCAATTAGCCAATCAGTTTCTCACTTAAACAAAATCACGAAACTGTTGAGATCAACTAACCACTTATAGTTAATAAGTTAATCGATGCCAAGAATTCGATTAGCCAATAATAAAATCCGATTCGGGTACCAAACTTATAAGACTCTAACACAGATCAAAGCGTAAAATACATTTATAATTGAATCAACCAACTAAGAGATAATTAAACTAAATCAAATATGACACCACAACTAATTATCGATCATTCATAAAGATCCAAGAGCATAAATTCCATTTCACACACGAACCATGTATAAGATTTTAAGCTTAAAGCATGGGATCAAATCAAATTTTGACGATGGAAGTTAGGTACCAGGTTGTTTGTTATGACTCTGAGACCAGGGGAAGAAGCCGAAAGCGTCATCGCCTAGGAAATTCCCAGGATCAAAAGAAGAAGAGGAAGAAGCTTGGACCGAGAAACGAAAGAAGCGAATAGAGGATTGACCGCGGTGGAGGAAAGCGAATTTGGTTGGCTGAAGAGGGGCGTGTCTGGTAGATGAGAGAGAGATGGATGATGACAAGGTGGTGAAGGATAGAGCAGAAGAGGTCTCCGCCATCAGTGTATATGAGAAAGAGAGAGCAAAGAGAAAGAGAAAGAAGATGGAGAGGGCGGTGGAGGATGGATTTAAGGAACAAATTTTAGGAGAGACAAAGGAGAGAGAAAAGGAAAGGGAAGATGTCTGAAGCCACATATGACAGCGTGTTGCGGAGAAATGGCTCCTGGTCCTCACTCTTCGTCTTCTTAAAAATTTTTGCCTCTCTTTCTTTCACATAATCGTTCGTTAATTGTCGGCTGAGATGCAGAACATTTTATTATTTTTATACTTTTTTTTTTTTTGACCGAATAGAAATAATTATATTTAAACAAACTTACCCATTATTTTTATACTTTATATAGCATATGGCGGTGCTTATGGCATTTTATAAGCTAGCTTATAATCTACTTTCAAAACTTATACGGATTGCGACTAGATTATTATTATTATTTTTTTTTCACAATATAGCATGGTTACTATTACTAAAGACTAATATAGTATGGTGAATTAAACTCATTAGTTAAAAGATGAAAATGAGAACTAAGAGCTACTAAGCTACAACTAAATGTTTATACGATATAATCTATAAAAAATAAATAAATAAAAATTAGACAAGCTATTTAGATAAATAAGTTTTAATGATGTCCCTTTATCTAATCACAATTACATTTCTACACAATGTAATGAGATTAATCAATGTATAATCATTTAAGTTTGTGAAACTTTGTCCAAAAGTTTGTTTATTGTTGAAATGAAAAGAGAAAGGTTTGGTGAATATTACACATCATGTAGGATATAAATGTATTAAAATATAATTGATAGTCACTCACATATATACATATACGTAGTGTGCAGCGTATACTAACCATTGAATATATCTTTTTTTTGAAATAAAACATGAGAGAGTGTTACTAATAAAACGTGATACGTACAAGGGATTTGGAAGAAAGGGCGAAAAAAAACATTTTGCATGTTTTGAAATTTTTTTCCTTTTCCTATCAATATTACTGATAAAGTCCAGGGCTAACTATGAAAACCTAACTTGTATTTTTATCTATTTATAAACATATGACCTATGTTAATTTTTTCGACACATATGTGACATGGACTTCATACAAAAGTATTAAATTATTTAAGAAATATATACTAGTGTTTTATTAGTCTAAAAAACTAATTTAATAAAAAATATTACTAAATAAAATTAAACAAATAAAATATTAAAATTATTTTAAAAAACAAAAGGAAATTGGAAAAAAAATGTAAACTTGATTTTTTAATTAGTAAGATATTAAAAATGTGTCCTTTTAAAATTATTAAATACTATTGATATTTTTTACATAAAACTTAGGTTTTTTATTTGTCAAAAAAAATTATCAAGATAATATATGCAAATAGGTTGAAATAGAGGCAGGAGTTTTGTAATTAACTTTAAAAACTATTTCTCCAAATGATGGATTGAGGAGGTTCTAAAAGCTAAAAGATTCCAAACTAGATTCATAAATAAATTAATTTTGTTTGCGTCTCGGAACTATAAATAAATGAAATCGTCCGACATCCTGGAATTGTCTATCTTCACCTAGATTTAATCGCAAAATAAATAAAACTCTGGGTATTAATTAGTTTACTCTCTTTGGTATTAACATATTCAAGCGCATTATATATTATAGATAGCTATTGGACTTTTATGAAGCCCTTAGTTCAATGTAAAAGCTTACTTTACCATATATTTAATGGCGAAAAGGGTTAATAACCAAATCATATTAATAACAAAATATTGGAGTTTTAGCTATCAAAATGCTATTTTGTGTTGTTACCGAGTCAAAATGGAATGAAAATAATATATATATATATATATGCAAGAAAATTCTATGATCACATCATTAATTTTGACGGGACCGATCCCGTTACCACAACTCACATCATACCCAACCTAATCGAATCACTAAAATAGTTAGTATTCTATTTACTATATTTATTTTAAGGGTTAGATTAATAACAGAATGGTTTATCGACAAGACCATAAAAGTTCCCTCATAGTCAATAAGTGGTTGCATTTGTGAAAGATTAGAAGTAACACAAGCATAGTGCAAACGTGTTTATAATTTATATGCATTGTCTTTGTTCAGAATTAGTGTTTTGATGAGAGTAGATTAACAAAATCTACAACTTGTTAAGAAGGGAAATTGTCAATAACTGAACAAGGAAAAAAATTAAATTCTTAAATTGAAGAATTAAATAAATCACTATTATTATTGAATTATAAAACATACTTAATAAACATATCTATTATTGTTTTGATTAAATATTTAGGTAAATCTAAACTATGCAAATAAAATTTAAACTATTGGCAAATAGATAAATAAAATCAATTTAAAGAACAATATGTTTTGATTAAAAGAATGATGAAGAGATCTTAGAATCTTAACGATCTATTAATGTAAAGATTGTGCAAATATTATTGCCAGTAAATTTTGAATCATATTTTTAACACTCTCCTCGATTTAAAATTTTTATAAACTCAAGTTTCATGAAGTACTTGTCTCAGTGTTTCCATATTTGTGAAGCAATTCTCGCCGTAACAAGATGCACTCCTTATCATCTTGTTAATGCAAATCTCATCAATTGTCACTTTGCTAGAGTACCTTTCTCAAGAAATCTCCCAGGTGCACTTCTCACTGATTAATTCAAAAAATGGTTTCTTTTTCAACTACCATATCTATTTATTGTTCTTCTTCTTTTTCTTTTTCTTTTGAGATCCTACAATATCTTTTTAGGTGCCCAAATCTCTTACACTTTCAACATTAAAGTTTTCTTTTATGCTAACAATCTTTTTCTTTATGATCAAACTTCTTACAATGGCAACGCTAAGGAATTTTTTCTTTTCCTCTTGAAACTTTGTCTACACACATCTTCAACCTTCTATGAATTTCCTCATTTTCTCATAACTCTTCTTTGTTTTTGAGCTTGCAAAGCACTAATTAATTTTAATAAGGTTATTTCACTAATATTTCATGAATCTTCAAGAGATGAAACTTTTTCCTCAAATCATTTTAGTAAGCTTACAAATATCTTCACTAGAATCCTATAGTCAAATTTTACTCACAACCATCATTTCCTTTTTTTTGAAAAAACATGAAAAAAATTGTGTGGGTTACTTCCCACAAAGCGCTCTTCTTTAACATCTTTAGCTAGACATGGCCATTGCTCAATTGTTGTAATAAGGATATTCCAAACCGGTTTATTCAACATTATACACTTGAAAACCTTCATGAAAAGGTTTCAAGTGATGACCATTAACCTTAAAAATCTAAACAGTTTCAATGCATTGAATCTCAACTGCACCAAGGGAAGAACATTAGTAACAATAAAAGGTCCAACCCACCTATAGCATAGTTTACCAAGAAATAAATTTTAAACGAGAATAATTTTTTTCTTGGAAATCATTTAATCATGAAAGGCCTTTATCATTTTCCTTGTAAATTTTTTAGCTTTCATAAGCATCATTATGAATTTCCTCAAGCTCCCACAATTGAAGTTTCCTTTGTTCACCGGCCTCATCCAATCGTATATTTCATTACTTGACAGCCCAATATGCCCTGTGTTCCAATTCCACAAGAAGATGACATGGTTTGCCAAATATCAATTGATATGGAGGCATGCCAATAAGGTCTTGTATGTTATTCAATAGGTACATAATGCATCATCAAGCCTTATACTCCAATCTTTCCTATTCAAACTAACAGTCTTTTTAAGAATGGACTTGATTTCTCTATTGGATACCTCAACCAATCCATTAGTTTATGGATGATATGTCAAAGAAGTGCAATGAGTGACATTATACTTCATTAATAGAGCTTCTACCACTCTATTGCAAAAATGAGTGTCACAGTCACTAATAAGAGCTTTTAGTGTTCCGAACCTAACAAAAATATGAGATTTGACAAAGTCTACAACAGCTTTAGCATCATTAATTCAGGTAGCTTTAGCTACTACCTTTTTTGACACATAATCCACATCAAGAAGAATATAAGCATTATTAAAAGAATGAGGAAAATAACCCATAAAATCAATACCCCACACATCAAATATTTCACAAATAAGAATAAGGTTAAGTAGCATCTGATCTCTATGTCCTAAATTTCCAACTTTTTGACATCGTTCACAAGAGTTACAAAACATGTATGAATCACAAAACAATCCACACTTTAATATCTTGTGAGCCGTTCTATTAGGACTAAAGTGTTCTGCACATGCATAAGGATGATAAAATTGTAAAACATAAGGAATATCCTCTTGAGAAATGCACCTTTGAATAATTTGGTCAGAATAATATCTCCACAAATAAGACTCATCCGAAACATAATATTTAGCATCACTCTTAACCTTATCTTTTTAAGTCTTAGACAAGTCACTTGGTAGTGTCCTAGTTACTAAATAATTAACAATATCAGCATACTAGGAAATTATCTTTTGAATAGAAAAAGAGATGCTCATATGGCAAATCATCTTGTAATGATAAGAGATCTTTACTTGTGGGTATTCTATTTAGGTGATTTGCAACCATATTTTCTATGCCTTTCCTATTTTGTATCTCTTAATCAAACTTTTGTAATAAGAGCATCTATCGAATAAGTCTTGGTTTCGGCTCGTTCTTTTTTATAGCAAGTACATGAGAGCTATATGGTTAGAATATACAATTATTTTAGTTCTCAAGTAAAAATGAATGAAATTTTTCTAAAGCAAAAACAATAGCTAAAAGTTCTTTTTCCATTGTTAAATAGTTGCATTATACAATATTAAGTGCTCTTCAAGCATAATAAATAACATGAGGAACTTTTCTAATTCTTTGGCCAAGAACAGTACCAAAAACATGATTGCTTGCATCACACATGATCTCAAAAGGGATGTTCCAGTCAAGTGGTTTGATAATAGGTGCAAAAGTCAACTTGTCCTTCAATTTGTCATAGGCATCTTTGCATGCCTCATCAAACTCAAATGTTACATCTTTTCATAACAATCTACATAAGGGTTGAGTGATCTTAGAAAAATCCATGATAAAGCATCGATAGGATCTCGTACTTCCAAGAAAAGAGAGAATTTCCCGTACACTTATGGGATAAAGTAAGGATTTAATCACTTCTATTTTAGCTCTAGTTCAATTCCCCTAGAAGACACAATATAGCCTAAGATAAAACCTTGATCAACCATAAAGTGACACTTTTCATAGTTCAAAACAAAGTTTAGTTTTATGCATCTTTGAAGCACTTTTGTAAGGTTAGTCAAACATGAATTAAAAGAATTACCATCGATAGTAAAATCATCTTTAGAAACCTCTATGATATTCTCTACATAATTTGAAAATATGTTAACTATACACCTTTGAAATGTGGCAGGGACATTGCAAAGTCCAAATGGTAGTCTTCGATATGCAAAAGTACTAAATGGACATGTGAAGGTGGTTTTCTCTTGATTTTTAGGTGCAACTAGAATGTGATGAAAACTTGAATAGCCATCAAGACGACAATAATGCGAGTGACCAGCTAAACATTCAAGCATCTAATCAATAAAAGGAAGAGGAAAGTGGTCCTTTCTAGTTGATACATTTAACTTCCTTTAATCAACATAAAACCTCCACCCGTTTTGAACACGAATGGGCATTAAGTCACCATCAAGATTTCTATCACAATTAAGCCCATTTTCTTTGGAATAACTTGGATTAGACTCACCCACTTACTATTAGAGATTGGATAGGTCATACCTGAATCGAGAAATTTTAAAATCTATTTATTTACCACTTCGATCATATGTGGGTTCAATTAGTGCTAGACTTCTATTGAAGGCTGGCAATTTTCCTCCAATAGTATCCTTTGCATACATGTAGAAGAGCTCAATCCTTTAATATTAACTATAGTCCATCCAATGGCTTCTTTATACTCTATAAGCACCTGAATCAACTTTTCTTCTTTTAAAGAACTAAGTTTGTTAGAGATTATCATCACAAAAGTTTCTTTCTCTCCTAAAAAGGTGTACTTTAGATGATTTGCCAAGGGTTTTGATTCTAACTTTGGTGCTTGTACGATAGAAGGAAGAAGTTTTGTGTTAGAAGGAGGCAAATTAATATAAGATACACCATACCTTGCTTAATGACTCCAATTCATAAATTGTGTCCTGCAAGTTAGAGGTAAATTGTGTCCTGAAGCTCTTATCAAGTGTAATTTTTAACTTATCATCATCAGTCAATTCAAATGTTTTCTATGCTAATAGGTCAATAACATCCATAACAAAAATAGGAGAGACATTACTAAGATATTTCATGGCATCGTAAATATTAAATTTAATAATGTCACCATTAAATTCTATGGTAATTGTACCATCATGCACATCAATTTTTGTCCTAGATGTTTTAAGAAACGGTCCCCCTAATAAAATTAAAGATGAATTAAGAGAATCATGATTTTCCATGTTAAGCACATAAAATTAGTAGGGAAACTAACCCATTAACTTGTACTAAAACATCTTCTAAAACACCCTCAGGATGAATACTAGACCTATCAGCAAGTTAAACAATTACACATATTTCCTTCAATGGACCAATATTCAAACACTGATAAACAAGTAAAGGCATAACATTAATTAAAGCTCCCAGATCACGCATTGCTTTTTCAATGCTAACATTACCTATTTTATAAGGAACAGTAAACATGCTTGGATCCTTGCATTTAGGAGGAAGCTTCCTTTGGAGGATAGTTGAAACATTCTCACCTACATTTATTTTCTCATTATGTTTCAACTTTCTCTTGTTAGTGCACAATTCCTTAAGAAACTTAGCATGGCGAGGTACATATTTAATTGCATCAAGTAAAGGAATATTTACTTCAATTTTGCGAAACGTCTCAAGAATCTCCTTTTCTTCCTCTTCTTTCTTGGACTTAACTAATCTAGAAGGAAAAGGAGGAGCCATCACCAATACCTTTGGTGGTTCGATGGCAGGTTCTCCAAGTTGATTGTTTTGACGATGTGGAGTTACTGCAACTTTTTAGTCTCTTCCTCTAAGTTGTGCCAACATGCTTTCTTGCTAGGTTCCTATAACTCCTTTCCATTTCTGAAGGTAATTGCATTTGCATTTTGCTTTGGATTAATAACAATTTGAGAAGGCAATTTATCTTGAGATTTTAACCTATTCATGGAAGATGCAAGTTAACTTACCTAATTTTCTAAATTTTGAATACTCAATTGTGTCTCCTCCTAAAATTGTTTTGTGTTAATAGCAAATGATTTAACAATTTCCTCAAAAAACAAACCTTGCTTTGTAGAGGATTGTGGTGCCAAAGCTGGTGGCCTAGGTTGAAATTATTGAAAATTTTGTGGTATAGCTTCATAACAAAAGTTAGGATGATCCTCCATCCAACATTGTAAGTATCTGAATAAATATCATATTTCCTTTGTGGTAGTCCTAGAAAGCCTCCAATTGCATTAGCATACTCATGGGAGTCCTCTTGAAGTGTAGGACACATGTTGGTGAGGTGGCTAAGAGTAGTGCGAATTCCATAAGCTTTCACTTGTTGTGTATTCCCTAAAGCCATTTGCTAGACAAAAGAGGTTAGGTTAGAAATTTGATGTTCAAGGTTAGAAATACTTACCTTATTTACCTTTCTCGTAGAAGAAGGATCATATTGAAAATCAAATTGTTGCGAGTTGGCAGCCATGATAGAGATCAATTCCCTAACCTGACCCCGAGTTTTATTCACCACAACACCTCCAATAGCTGCATCCAACATTTTTCTCTAAATTGGTAGCAATCCCTCATAAAAGTATTGAATGACAAGTTATTCAAAAATTCCATCTTGTGGACAACTTGCACATAATTGCTTAAATCTTTCCTAACACTCATGAAGAGTCTCTATGTCCCTTTATTTAATTCCACATGTCTCCCTTCTTATGCCAACAGCTCTTAAAGCAAGGAAAAATTTATCAAGGAATAACTCAACTATGTTTGTCCATGTGGTAATAGAACCTAGAGGCAAATAGAATAGCCAATCCTTAGCTCTATCACTTAATGAGAATGGAAAGGCACATAATTTAATTTGATCTTCAGATACACCTTGTGGCCTCATGCTAGAACACTCCACTTGAAATTCCTTCAGATGCTTATGAGGATTTTCATTCTCAAAACCATGAAAAGTAGGCAACAAATGTATCAAACCAAATTTTAATTCAAAAACATCACCTAATTATGGATATTGAATATAAAGTGGTTGCTGAGTCAAATCCAGTGACCACCTCCCTTAATGTTCTCTCTTAATTTGCTATTACTTCTTCTTTTTCAAAATCACTGGGGGCATCAATTAAGTTGAGTGTTGAATTCATTATAGGGGATAAAGATGCATATGCTACTTTTTTATGCAACTTGCTTCTTTTTGCAATTTCTTAGCAGCTCTGGATCGTATCAGAGTTCACCTATACAAGAAGAACGAGGCATTAAAATAAATAAATTTATTTTGACACCAATCCCCAGCAATGGTGCCAAAATTTGGTTAGTGTCAAATTCAACAAAACTAAATTGCTACTCTAAAATTTATTTACATAATGTATAGCATTGAGTAAGGTCGAATCCATAAGGATTGGTAAAATTTATTTCTTTTAAAAGATTCGATAAAGAAAATATGGGGGTTTTGAGAATTTAAAAAAAAAAAAGAAAAAGAAAACTACTTATATCAAAAGCAAGTAGCATAATTCAATGAATAAATCAATATTAATGTGTTCCTAACCAAAGGTATAATTACAATTCAATTCACATGATTGATGCAAAGATTAATTTTCTTTATCGTAAATAAATTGGTTGTGGTTATTAACAAATTCTAACAACCTAGCTCTCCTTACTTTTTCGATAATCAAAACTATTTTTCTTATTGATTAAACAATCCTAAACAAGCTTTTAGGATTTACTTTATCAATAGCATAAAGAACAAGAGAGACCACCAATTCTAACCAACAAATCACAAGTTCGATCTATTTAAACTAGAATATATCTTCATAACATAAATAAATTATGTTTCTTATAATTAATCATGTTATTAATTAGACGGTGAATACCTGTTTGGTGAACCATACACTCTGGTAGACCTCCGCAGCGGAGCTATGGGCCGCAGTGTACTCTGCTCTGCCTCAATAACAACCTCATCATTCTGAACAGCCTTGCTCCCACCTGAGTTCGAAATATCTAACTCAACAACCTGGGTATCTGCACAGTCAGAATCTGGTGCACGCAATCTGTCCTTGTACAAAAACTGCTCATTAAATATGACATCTCGACTACGAATAACTTTCCGATTACGTTCATCCCAGAATCTATAACCAAACTCATCACCACCATATCCAATAAACGTACATTTAACAGATTTAGCATATAATTTAGTTCTAGCAGCAGTATCAACATGAACATAAGCAACACAACCAAATACTCGAAGAAACGACAGGTTTACCTCTTTACCACTCCAAGCCTCCTCTGGTATGCCGTTCTCCAAAGGAGTTGATGGTCCTCTATTGATCAAGAAGGCAGCAGTATTAACTGCATCTGCTTAAAACATCTTGGGTAACCCGCACTTCAACCTCATGCACCTAGCACGTTCATTAAGTGTTCTGTTCATGCGTTCTGCAACGCCATTATGTTGAGGGGTTCCTGGCACAGTCTTTTCCATGCAAATACCATTATTAGCACAAAATTCTTTAAATTCACTGAGCTCGTATTCACCACCATTATCAGATCTTAAACACTTCACTTTCAGGCCTGTTTCGACTTCTACAAGAGCTTTCCACTTTCTAAAGGTTTTAAAAGCATCAGATTTATTTTTCAGAAAATAAACACATATCTTTCTAGTGGAATCATCAATAAAAGTCATGTAATATGACGCACCACCAAGAGATGTCACTAGTGCTGGTCCCCATAAGTCACTGTGTACCAACTCAAGCTTCTGCTTTCTCCAAGTTCTACCAGCCTTCGAGAAACTCACCCTCTTCTGTTTCCCGAGTACACACTCCTCACACAATCCGACTTCAGTTGTCTTGAGGTCTGGTAACTTTCCTTTTGAACACAGCTCCTTCATCCCTTTCTCACTCATGTGACCTAGCCGGCAATGCCATAAATCTGCATCACTATTTGCTCCTGCAAGAGCAATACTATCATTGGAATTTACCGTCGTATACAATGTACCCTCTTTCTTGCCTCGAGCCACCACCATGGCTCCTTTTGTAATTTTCCAATTATTGCAGCCAAAGATTACAGCATAACCTTCATCATCTAACTGCCCAATCGAGAGTAAATTTCTCTTCAACCCAGGGATATGTCTTATGCCATGCAACTGCAATATAGATCCATTTGGTGTTTTGATCTGAACATCTCCCTTCCCCACGATTTTCAGAGGTTCGTCATCAGCAAGATAGACCGTACCAAAATCACCAGAAGTATATCCTTCCATTAACTCTGCATCACTACAAGAATGAAATGATGCTCCAGAATCCAAAAGCCACGATTCTAATGGACTGCTCACGCTCAAAATTAATGCATCTTCGATTTCATCTACTGTTGCGTTTGGCTCTTTCTTATCCTTCGGTGCTGTGCACTGATTCTTGAAGTGACCATATTCGTGACAGTTCCAACACTTGATTTTACTCAAGTCCTTTTTCGATACACTTCTTCCTCTGCTCCGACCTCTTGAATTCGATCTATCCTGATTCGTTTTCTTCGAATCAGATCTGCCCCTATTTCCTGTGTTCAAAAATGACCCTGAAGTAATACCTGATTCCTTCCTGCGAATTTCTTCACTAATGATCAGATCTCTTACTTCGTCAAATTTCAACTTCTCTTTCCCCGATGAAGCACTGACAGCTGTAATTGTTCCGCTCCAACTCTTCGGTAAGGAAGATAGCAAAATTAAGGCTTGGACCTCATCATCGAAATCAATATCCACAGAGCTTAATTGGGCTGTGATCAAATTGAACTCGTTAAGTTGATCGGCAACCACAGTATTCTCTGACATCTTTAGGTTGAAGAGACGCCGCATCAGATGAACCTTGTTTGCTGCTGATGGCTTCTCGTACATCTTCGATAACGTCTCCAGCATCTCCTTAGTGGTTTTTCTTTTGTTGTATGAAGCGCAACGTTCTTGGATAGAGACAAGTGAATCACGCTTATCGCCTTCTTGTCTAACAATTTCCAGTCTTCATCCTTCATGCCCTCTGGTTTCGTACCCAGAGGCCGATACAAATCTTTAGCATACAGGTAATCCTCGATTTGCATCTTCCAGAATCCGAAATCTGCTCCGTCATACTTTTCGATCGGTGATTTTCCATCACCCATCATATCTATCCCACCGAACCTTACTCTGATACCAGTTGTAAGGAATAAAGAAAGAAGAAGACAAAAAAAAAATAAAGATTGAAACGACAAAGACATAAAATTGTTTACCTAGTTCGTCACGGATTGTGACTACGTCTGGGGGCGCTACCAAGCCAGGGTTCTCACTAATTAAAAATGAGAGAGAGAGAGAGAGAGAAAGAGAGAGAGTCACAGTTACATTACATTGATTGGTTATTTATATGGGAAATAACCCTAATGATAATTTTACGTGAACTACCTGAAATACCCTTACATTACATTACTTGCTAATAAAGGATTTATAATCCAATTAATACCATATTAATATCCTGCTATAAGTATCCCCTTTCCTAGGGAAAAGTGTACAGTATTCAGACTCCACAATCCAACAATTGTATTACTCCTTCATTTGACCATCTTCCATCCATTCACCTCATTTTTCACTTCACCTACCTTTGTCACTGTTCTCTACAAACTTTTATAGTGGAGTAGGATCATAAAATTATGAGAAGACATTCTGCAATTTTTAGGTGTTATCTCTCCTTTATCCTTTGTGGGTTATGACCTGATTATTGTTAATGAAATTCTATTTTTCAATATGAGCTAAACCTCTATAGTAGGATTATGGGATGGGTTTATGGATTTCTAGAGCAATTGATCAGCATTTTATAACGGATTTTGTTAGTTTGGAATTTGAATTATTTTTGTTTCAATATTTATAAAGCAAAAATTTGTCTATGAATTCTCTTGTGAATTAAAGATCAAGATACTCAAGAGGGATTCAAGAACTCGATTGAAATAGAAGATATAATTTCAAAATCAACATGGGCACATGTGGTTTTGGTTCAAGTTATAGAACTCACATTCCTAATGCGATTGAAATTGTGTTTTATTAACTTGGACACGTGCTTGAACCATAACTTCAATTATAATAACATGGCGTATGAAAGGAGTATGTTATTCAACTGATGGTTATAAATGGGATACTCGAGAATGATAACCATGTTATATGAATCTTGCAACTCCAGAAGGAAACAAATTCTTATGACTTTAATCAAAATCCAAATGAAACAAACCTGATTGTAGCTATAACGCAACCAATGGAAATCCCAACCAAACCATTACATAATCCCATACCTGTTTATTGAAGGAGTTTATAAAGGTAGTTTCAGTGTTAGTTAATTTTAGTGTCATATTAGTTCTAATTTGTAGTAGTAAATTTTCAATATTTTAATTACCTTAGAAATCTCAAAATTCTAATGCGGCTACCTAGCTTAGAGTACACTCACTATAATCTAATACGTAGTTAAATAGTTCCCTATGAATCATGACCTTGAATACTCCTGCTACGCCATACTTGTACGACCAATATATTTGCAGGTGGCTTTCGCACTTAAATTGATTTTTATTAGAAACATGTATTTATAGTTGTCTAACAAATGCAAAATTAGCATGAGCAAAACACACTCCAAGCATTAACAAAGCCATGATCAACCTTACATCGAATCTGCCACAATTGGTACGAGGTTCTAAAATTAAGACTTGGGCTTGGATTTGTCTAAAGTAGGTCAATACTGAGTCTAATACCCACTAAGGTATAGATTTAAAGTTGTTGACACATGTGACGCTTCATTTTTTATTTAATTTTCCTTTCTTTTTTTTTACTATTTTCACAATTCTTCAAATATAATATAAAGAAATAGTAATCTTGAAAATAAGGTGCAAAAAAATCATATATTTTCAACACATGAAAAATAACCTCTGTGCACAAATTTATTTTTGCTAGTATTACATTGAGCAAGTAGTAAAGGAAGGTATAAAATCTTATCCCTATATTACCAAAATTTTAACATTGCCTTAAAATGCCACTTGCTACAGGTTAAGTGAGGCATGATGATACTCGTAAGGTACAACAAAATTCGAGCAGCTCAGGCTCGATTTGGACCAACTACATATCAAATCTTAACTTATAAGAGGACCTGCCATGGTGGGTCCAAAACAGGCGTTGGGTTATAGATCCAACTCATGTGGGTCTATAACAAGGAAATCCTATGTATATGAGATATACTTGGAAGAGGACTTGGATAAGGAGAATTTTTGCAAAACAAAAGCTTGAAATATGTTGTACACTAGCGAAGTTGGTCTGTACACCGCCAGCCTTGAAAGTTATGATAGCCAGCCTTAAATTTTTCAATTTTTGCTGAGAGCTCAAGTTGACCTAGGCCGGCTTCAACGATGTTGGCGTATAGGTTAAAGTCGCCGACATACTTGGTGGTGTACAATGTTGCTGCACTTTAGCGTTTTCAACATTGGTTTTGTTATGTCTAAGCTGTCAGCCTACATTTTGTTTCATGCCAACCTTTGTTGTTTGCATATATATATATATATATATATACTTCTTATTTGTCTTAGGATCTGTATGAGAAGTGGGAGAAGCCATTCCTAAAACCTAAAGAGAAACACTAGAGAGAGAGAGGCTTATTGTTGAGTGAAATCCACTTATTGTGGTGAGAATTGGTGAGATCCACTAGTGATATCCAGTGAGGAATTGTATAACCCATTATATTTGATATAGTGGAAGAATTTGTATGTGGCGGTCTCATGGTTTTTCCTCGAATTGGGGTTTTCCACATAAATACTGGTGTCATTGATTTTTGTTTTCTACAATTTGATTTTATTTGTTTGTTATTGCATTGGCAAGAGGAAAAAGGTTGGATCTTTTCCTAATAAGTGGTATCAGAGCCCCCGGTTTAAGAAAAGAAATTTAGGATTTCTGTCAGTGAAGTGCAAAAATGGTTGAATTGTCAAATATGATGATAAAACTAAACTCATCTAATTATTTAATTTATAAAAGTATGAAGGAGAATCTGTTGTTCTATAAAGACCTGTATTTTCCCTTGGGTGGTGATACTGCAAAGCCACAGGACAAATCTAATGTAGATTGGTTGATCCTGTACAGAAAGATTGTTAGTTATATTTGATAGTGGGTTATCATCATGTTGCTCAGGAGACCAGAGCGGATGTTGTATGGAAGAAATTACAGTCAATGTATGAGAGACAGACAGCTTTGAACAAAACTTCTTTGATTAGGAGAGTAGTAAATTTGAAATACAAGGACAGGTCCAAATGTCTGAGCACTTGAGTGTTTTTCAAGGGCTTGTGAATCAATTGACTCTGATTAAACTTGTCCTGGATGATGAAATACAAGCATTATTATTATTGAGTTCACTGCTTGAGAATTAGGAGGCACTTATGGTGTCGGTTAGCAATTCAACTCTAGATAGAACACTCACCCTTGAAATGGTGAAGGATAGAGTGATGAATGAAGAGGCCAGAATGAAAGATCTAGGTATAAGTTTTGAGACTCGAGCACTTATTACTGACAAGTCAGAAGGAGGGGTAGAAGCAGAAAAAGGGGGAGAAATGACAAATCTGATAAATTTGACAAATCTAAGGGTAAACCTAAATCAAGAAGAAGAATTGTCAAACGCTACTATTGTGACAAGCCAAGGCATTTTAAGAGAGACTGTAGACTGTAGACTGTGGAAAAGAGAGCACAGAAAGGATAAAGGTGATGAGAAGGATGAAGACAACACTGATGCAGCAAGTGGTGAAGTTACAGTTACCTGGGATGAAAAGTGTGTTAGTCTGGCCGGACATGATAGTGACGGGGTTATTGATTATGGTGCCTCTTTTCATGTGATTGCACATGGTGAGTTTTTCTCATCCTATACTACTAGTGACTATGGCAATGTTAGGATGGGAAATAATGAAATATAAAAAATTATTGGCATTGTAAACATTATTCTGGAGAATAATAGAGGTTACAAGCTCATTCTCAAAGATGTGAGACATGTTCTAGATATCTGCCTGAACCTTGTTTCTGCAGGGAAGCTAAATGATGAAGGCTATCACAGTCACTTTGGTAAAGGAGAAATGGAAGCTCACCAATGGTTCTCTTCTTGTAGCAGAAGGAAAGATGCACAATACCCTTTACTTAATGTTAGTAATACTGAATAAAGGAGATGTGAACTTGACAAATAAAGCTTCAATGGAGTTGTGGCATAAAGGGCTTCGTTACATGAGTGAGAAAGGGTTCCAGATGCTTGTTAAGAAGCAGCTTTTACCTAGTGTGAAAGGTATTCCTCTTAAAACTTGCAATAACTATTTGGTTGGTAAGCAATATAGAGTTGCATTTCAAAGAAACCTACCTGACAGGAAATCTCATATATTGGATTTGGTTCACACTGATGTGTACTATATGAAAGACATGTTAGTAAGTGGTGCTTTGTCTTTTGTTACTTTCATTAATGATCCCTTTAAGAAATTGTGGATATTTGCTTTGAAGTCTAAGGATTAGGTGCTAGATATGTTTAAGCAATTCCACACTAGAGTTGAAAAGGAAACTAAAAGACAGTTAGTATGTGTCAGAGTTGACAATGGTGGTGAGTACAGAGGACCATTTGAAGAGTACTATAAATAACATGGGATTAAACTAGAAAAGACAATTCCAAAGACCCCACAGCAGAATGGTGTTGCAAAAAGGATGAATAGCACTATCATTGAGAGAGTGAAGTGCATGTTATCACATACTAAGCTGCTTAAATCATTCTAAGGTGAAGCTATGATGACAGCTATTGATTTGATAAATTTGTCTCTTTCATATGCTTTGGATGGAGATATCCCAGAGAGAGTCTGGACAGATAAAAATGGTTCATACGATCACTTATGTGTATTTGGTTATAAGACGTCTGTGCATATTCCAAAGGATGAGAGAGTGAAGCTTGATGCTAACTCCAAGCAGTGCACTTTTCTTGGTTATGTGCATGATGAGTATGGATACAGGTTGTAGGATCCAACAGATAGAAAGGTAGTCAGGAGTAAAGATATGGTCTTTCTTGAAGACCAAACTATTGAGATATTAAGAAATCAAAATCCTCAGCTTAGATCCCAACAAATGTAGATCCAGTGCCCTAACATAGTAATTTTACTAACTAAGGAAATGTGGGAGATGAAATTGTATAGCCCCAAGAGCCTCATCAACAGATTCAGTTAAAGAGATCCTCAAGAGATAGAAGACCATCTACCAAATACAGTCCAGATGAATATGTGATATTGACTGACGGGGGAGAACCTGAATGTTATCAGGAAGTTATGCTACATGATAAGAAGAAAGATTGGGTCAAAGCTATGCAAGAAGAAATGAAGTCCATGCATAAGGACAAGATTTATGATTTGGTGCAACTGCTAAAGGGCAAAAGACCCCTGAAAACAAATGGGTTTACAAGTTGAAGACTGATGAAAACAGCTCACTTCTAAGGTACAAGGCAAGACTAGTTGTGAAGGGGTTCAGTCAGAAGAAAGAGGTGGACTTTGATGAAATTTTCTCACTAGTGGTGAAGATGTCTTTCATTTGGATTGTATTGAGTATAGCAGCCAGTTTAAACCTAAGGATTGAATGGATGGATGTGAAGACTGCATTCCTTCATAGTGACTTAGAAGAAGAGATTTATATAGAGCAGTCTGAAGGGTTCAAGGTCAAGGGCATGAAGAATCTTGTTTGCAGATTGAAGAAGAGCTTGCATAGACTAAAGTAGGCTCCGAGACGGTAGTATAAAAAATTCGACTCCTTCATGATTGACCAGGGTTACACAAGAACTGCATCAGACGATTGTGCCTTTATCAAGAAATTTGCCAATGGTGAGTTTGTTATATTCTTACTTTATGTAGATGATATGCTAATTGTTGGCCATGATGCCAAGATAATTCATGATCTGAAGATTGCTTTGAATAAGTCTTTTGCAATGAAAGACTTCGGACCCGCACGCCAAATTCTTGGAATGAGAATTATTAGAGACAAGAAGAGCCAAAAACTGTGGTTATCACAAGAGAGATATCTAAAAAAGTTATGAACAGGTTCAACATGAGCAAGGCGAAATCTATTTGTTCTCCACTTGTAGGTCATTTTAAGCTCAATTCACTTCAGTGTTCTAAAAGTGAGACAGACAAAGAAGAAATGAAGAAGATCCCATATGCTTTAGCAGTTGGGAGTCTGATGCATGCTATGGTATACACAAGACCAGATATTGCTCATGTTGTTAGCGTTGTAAGACGATATCTCTCAAATCTAGGTAAAGAGCATTGGACCGCTATTAAATGGATTCTCAAGTATCTCGGGGGCACTTTTAGATTATGTCGGTAATTTAGTGGTGGCAGTAAGCCTGTATTGGAAGGGTTTTTAGATGTTGATATGGCTGGTGATTTGGCTTCTAGGAAATCTACTTTAGGGTATCTGATTATTTATGCAGGATGAGTGGTGTCTTGGTAATCAAAGCTATCCATTATTGAAGCAGAATACATCGCTGTGCCTGAAGCCTACAAAGAAGCTTTGTAGATGAAAAAGTTTTTGATAGAATTGGGGCAAAAGCAAGAAGATTTGATTGTGTTCTATGATAGTCAGAGTATCATACATCTCAGTAAGAATCCAATGTACCATTCCATATCTAAACACATTGATGTAAGGTAGCATTGGATTAGAGATGTACTGGAGTCAAAATAATTGAAGCTTGAGAAGATCCATACTGATGATAATGCATCAAATATGATGACTAAGGCTCTACCCAAGGAGAAACTCAATTCTTGCAGGAAGACAATAGGAGTGATGGAACCCCTCATATAAGTTGGAGGAGAAGTTTGTTGGGTTATAGATCCAACTTATATGGGTCTATAACAAGGATATCTTAAGTATATGAGATACCTAGAAGAGGACTTAAACAAGGAGAATTTTTGCAAAACAAAGGCTTGAAATATGTTGTACACTAGCAAAGTTGGTCTGTACACCACCAGCCTTGAAAGTTGTAATAGCCAACCTCAAATTTTGCAATTTTTGCTAAGAGCTCGAGTTGGTCTAGGCCGGCTTCAATGTTACCAGCGTACAGGTTAAAGCCACCGGCGTACTAGGCGGTGTACCTTGTTGTTGTGCTTCGGCATTTTCAACATCGGATTTGTTATGTCTAAGCTGCCAGCCTACATTTTGTTTCGTGCCAGCCTTTGTTTACTACATATATATACTTCTTATTTGTCTTAGGGTTTGTATAAGTGTGAGAAGCCATTCCTAAAACCTAGAGAGAAACTCTAGAAAGAGAGAGGCTTGTTGTTGAGCGAAATACACCTGTTGTAGTGAGAATTGGTGAGATCCACTAGTGATATCTAGTGAGGAATTATATAACCTATTATATTTGATATAGTGGAAGAATCTGTGTGTGGCGGTCCCATGGTTTTTTCCCGAATTGGGATTTTTCATGTAGATCCTGGTGTCATTGATTTGGTTATCGCATTGGCAAGAGGAAAAAGGTTGGATCTTTTTCTAACAACATGTTAGAGATTTTTAGTGACCAATCAGATTGAGTTTCAGTTCAGACTCAATCCTTGCTCAAGTCAACGCCAAATGGAACTTAAACTTTAAAATCTACCAAGTAGTTTGCTTATTAGCATATGAATTGAAACACCTTCACAATCTAGTTAAAGCTATAAACAAACCTAGTTTAGGTAGTATAGAGTTTGAACTCAAATTCAACTCAAATATTAAAACTCGAGTTTAACACTCAAATTCGATTGATTTTAGATTTTTGAGCTCAAGCCAACTTGGAGCAATACTTAACAAATTTAAATTTGACTTGATTAAGTTTACTAAACTAGATTTATTTAAAATATATTTTTTATTCTAATTAAAATAATTTTAATATTAAAATATGACTTAAACTGAATCAATATTTGAACTAAATTAGATTTATTAACTAATCAAACTAAACATTATATTAGTAAATTTTGATTTGATAAATGAGTTAAATAAATTGAACTTAAACTTAGTCGTTGCTAACTCACTGTTTTCTTTAGCAAACCGCCATTCTTTCCTAATTGACTCTCAGTTTTCTTCCCTTAGGTCTATATTCTTAAATTAGGCGGCAGTTTAGCATTTATAGGCCGTTTATTATTCTCTCACGTGAACGGTACCTATAAAAATATTGCAACGTGATGGATGACATGATATTTAAGGATATTTATACCACAAGATAACCGATATCTATGACACTGAAATTATTTAGAATAAAACCAATTGGAAAAAATGACATAAGTAATGAAATAATATATGTTAAATTTGGTAGCTAAATTATATAAAAAGAATTTAATTTGTTGCCTAAACTTTTAAAGTAGCTAATAATATAATATTCAATTAAACTTTTTAAAACTATTTTTATTATCTTTTTAATACCGCTTACTTTATTTATTGACTTAAAAGAGATAAGATATCATTAATTTTTTATTATTGTTATTAATATCATCTAATACTGATAAGTCACTTCTTCCATGTTAGCAAGTAGAGTAAACAATATTAGTGAAGTAGTAAAAATAGTCATAAAAAGTTTGATTGATTGAAATTTAATTTGATATTTTTTTGAAATTTATTTTATGTTTGAAAACTTGGTTGAATGGAATGTATATATATAATGATATATTTGTCACACAAAGTAAATGCACATTAGTTAATCAGAATAGATGCACAGTTTCACTTTTTAAATTTAAAACCGAATTGTCTTTTATAGCTAGAGTCATTAATTTTACATAAACGTCATTCCTTTTTGGAATGTAGGAAAGAAGCCAGGCTAAATTAAGCAAACATGTTGTATGATTTACAAAGTAGTTCTAGAATGAATAAAATACTCTTTGTATTATTTGAGCGACGTCTTAAAATTTTTCTTCTAAATCTGGTGATTCAAAGATCTTGCAACTGAATAAAAAAAGTTTTTTTTTTTCTAACTAGAAATTTAGATTAACACTAATTTTTTTATTTTTATTACAACCATCTTAATCTTACCATTATTAGTACCGAAATCAACATTACTATTACTACCATTGCTACTATCAGATAAGAAAAAAGGACATTTTTATATTATACTAACACACTGACTCATTGAGTAATATATAAAATTTTACATTAAAAAAAATTTGTACTCTGCAATTTACATTATCCTATATTATAATAAAAAACAACCATTACTATTAAATTACACAGCACATGGCACATAGTATTTGTTTATAAATATCAATAAAATTTTAAACGTTTAATGGATATAATATTTGCATGATGTGATTAAAATTATTATAGAAACTTAAACTTTTCAGTCCATACTCCAGTAGTCCAATGTTGATAAAATTCGGATAATTTTAATATCTTATTTTTATGATTTTTAAATAGGTATTTATAAAAAAAAAAGATTGTTTTACTCGTAAACTAATCAAACAAATATGATATTAATATAATACTAATATGATACAAATAAGTTATTAATTATAGATACAATGCGAGTAAAAAAATCGATGGATATAATATTTGCATGATGTGATTAAAATTATATGAAAACTGAAACTTTTCAGTCCGTACTCCAATGGTCCAATGATTTATTTTCCCCCAGCCCCTTCATCCCGCATTCCCGCCTTTGTTGACTATTACTATTTGTGAAATCTCCACTCAAAACCCTAGCAAAGATTGAAGAACACGAAAATAAAGAGGAAAGTTCTGTTTGTTGTATTGAATATATTGTTCTGCAATACAATCGAGACTTAATAACTAAGAGAAGAAATCCTATACAACAGGCCCTACGTAAAAGAAAGAGAAAATAGAATAAATGAAGGACACGTGGCAAATGTGTGATTCCAAAATTACAGGTAAAGTGGCCCCCTCAAGTTGGTGCCATTACAAGCCCCAACTTGGATCAAAGAGAAAGAAGATTAGCTTCAAGAACAAGCTTCATGAACACGTCTGCCAATTGATGTGAGGAAGGAACAAACTTCAAACAAAGAACACCCTTAGAAATAAAATCCCGAACAAAATGAATATCTACTTCAATATGCTTGGTCGACTATGTAAACAAGGATTAGCAACAATCATAAGCACAGATTTATTGTCACAACAAAGAGGAACCGGTAAGGTAACATCAACCAATAAGTCTTTGAGAATACATAAAACCCATAAGACGTCCTTAGCAGCAAAGGCCATGCTGCAGTACTTTGACTCAACTGTAGAAGTAGCTACAGTTACTTCGTTTTTAGATTTCTATGAAATAGGGGCTTTACCAAGAAAAACACAAAACCCTGATATAGATTTTCTATCTACCGGACAAAAAGCCTAATTGGCATCAGAATAAGCATGAAGATGTAAAGAACTAGAAGTGGGAAAACAAAAGCCAAGTGAAATAGACCCCTTGGGATAACGTAGCAAATGAACCAAAGCATCATGATGAGTTGTTCATGGAGCTACCATGAGCTAACTCAACTGATGAACCGAAAAAGCAATTTTTGGATGGTTTAAATTTAGATATAACAATTGCCTAACAACCTGCCTATAAGTACTAGGATCAGAAAGTAAAGTGTCAGCAACATTATCTAACTTACAATCATAAGCAAAAGGCAACCTTGCAGGCTTACAGCCAGCAAGACCAACATCATTAAGAAGATCTAAAATATATTTTCTCTAATGAACATGTAATCCAACAAGTGTACGATTCAATTCAAGGCCTGGAAAAACCGTGCTTTACCCATATCTTTAATAGTAAAAGCATGATCAAGCTGAGACTTGACTTCAGTGATCAAAGTCAATTAGTTCCAATTAGCAAAATGTCATCAACGTACACTAAAGTAACAAGGAAATTATTAGAATCCCCTTTAGTAGACAAAGAGTCATTCAAGGATTGACGAAAACCAGTTTCGATAAAAATGAAGTCGGTTCTAAATTCCATTGTCGAGAAGCTTGTTTGAGACCATATAGTGACTTTTTTAACCGACAAACCAACCCCTTTGAAGCTTCAATAAAACTAGGAGGTGGGGTCATATAGATTTATTCATCAATATGGCCATGTAAGAATGCATTGTTCACATCAATTTGATGAATAGGCTAACCACTTGAGCAAGCAAGTGCTAAACAATCCAAAATGTTCCCAACTTTGCGACAAGGGAAAAATTATCATGATAATCAACCCCCTCTATTTGTGTATATCACTTAGCCACTAGATGTGCTTTAAACCTATCAACACTGCCATCCCACTTGAATTTTGTCTTATATGCCCACTTACATCCAATAGCATGTTTACCTATAGGCAAAGGAGTTAATTCCCAAGTATGATTTTTCTCTAAAGCATCAATCTCCAATTTCATAGCATCAATCCATTCCTTATATTAAATAGCTTGGGAATAAGAAGATGGTTCACTAATAGTAAAAACATGAGCTAAAGAATGCAAAAATCAAATGGATAAGAGGCAAAAGAGGATGAGGAAAAGAGAAGATATAAAGATGAGGATGCAGCGGTAGAACTAGTATCTACATGAGCAGTAGAAGAATTATGTATTGTATGAATAAAATCATCTAACCAAGCTAGTGTTTTTCTCGTGCGAACTGACCAACAAAGAACTTGAGTGGTATTATCATTAGGGGTATTAGAATCAAGAAGATGAGAAGAAGAATCATTAAGTGAAGATGTTCCATGACTAGGAGCATCAGAAGATGTCTGATGTGTCATAAGAAACGGACCCTCTTGGGGAATTGTGTGAAGTAGAATAATCTATAGGAGATAGTGTTTGACACATAGAATCTTTGAAAGGAAATATATGTTCATGGAAAAGAACATCTCTTGACAATGATCCATGCATTGACGATATCATAAATCTTATATGCTTTATGACCATGAGAATAACCAAGGAAAAGACATTTGACTCCTCTAAGGTCAAGTCTGTCTCTTTGTGGCAAAGGAATACCCGAAAAGCAAAGACATCCCATTGTTCTTAAGTGTGTATAGTCAAGCGTTTGGCTAAAAAGAACTTCAAAGGGCATTTTCCAATCAAGAATAAACATTGGCATTCTATTTATAAGATATGTGGCTATCAAAACACATTCACTCCAAAAAGTCTTAGGTAAATTGGCATGTAACCTTAAAGCCCTTTTAGTATCAAGCAAGTGTCGTTGCTTCCTTTTTACTCTCCCATTTTGCTGAGGTGCGCATATGGTGACCTTTTGGTGTATTACGCTAAGGTTAGAAAACAAAGATTGAGAAGAATAAGAGACAAACTCTTACCCATTATCAGTCCTCACAAGTTTAGGCACAAGATGGAAATGATTTTGGACATACTTAAAGAAGGTACTCAATATTTCAAGTACTTGAAATTTATTTGATAGAAGATATATCCAAGTATACCGACTAAAATCATCAAGAATAGTAAGGAAGTAATGTGCTCCAGTAATAGACTGAACTTTGTATGGCCCCCAAAGATCTATATGAAGAAGATGAAAAGCAAGTGGTGACCGATGTGTATTTCTCTCAAAAGTCAAGCGATACATTTTAGCAAGAGAACAAATATCACACATCAATTCAAACATATCAAGGTGTTTACAGAAAGATAAGTGTTTCAACTTAGACGGTGAGGTATGACCAAATCGGTCATGAAGTAACTTTACAAAATTCTATGCTTTATTACATGAAGAAACATGAATGAGTTCATTACAAGGAAAAGTAGTCAGCTTGTGCTTAGTTGATTCAAGTACATACAAGCCAAAACTTTCATTTGCGTTTGCAATAATCGTACTAGTTCTCAATTCATGAAATTGATAAGAGTCATGGGTAAGTGTAACAATGAAATTTGAGTGTTTGAGAACTTTACTCATAGATAATAAATTGTAATTAAAATCAGGTACGTAAAAGACATCTTCAAGGAGTAAATGTGGTGTAACTTGAACCTTTCCTACAAGAGAAACATATTTGAAGGATCCATCTGGTAAACGGACTGGTATTGGTGTATTTAAAGTGACTTGATGCGATAAAAGATGAGCAAAGGGTGTCATGTGATCAGTAGCTCCACTATCTACTATCGATGAACCAATCTTATCATTCATAGCTACAAAACATGAGTTCCTTGAAGATCCAAGGTATTGGAAGCTTTTCACCACAGTTGCATCAGAAGAATGTGACTCTGGAACAGCATTACCCTGTTTCAATGTCTTAAACATCTGTTGACATACAACATGCAATGCACGGGTATCATGATTTGTTGCAACAGAATTTCCAATACTTGAATCTGCAACACTAGAATTCTCAAGATTTCGAGTATGAATGTGATTAAAAGGAGTATTAAAAACTGGATCTTCCTTCTTATTTTCCATTGTATGAAAAGCTCCTTTGGTATTCTTAAGTCTTCGTCCTTTATACCAATCTGGATAGCCAATGATTTGAAAACAATTTTCTATAGTATGTACCTCATTTTTGCAATGCTTGCAAAATAATCTAGCTTTACTTTTCTTTCTATCTAGCTGTGACTTCATATCATCCTTTATAGCCACAAGAGCCATACCATTAGTGTCCATTATCATTGTCACTTGCTTTTACTTTTCTATTTGTTGAACTAAATAGAAAGCTCTATTGACTGTGGGCAATGGTTCCATAGAGAGGATTTGATTATGCACACTTTCATACAAATCATTTAAGCCCATTAAAAACTACATAAGTTTTAATTGCACATCAAAATCAAAGAGTCTCTCCTTCAAATTGCAAGTACAATATTCTAACCTCCCACAAACACATTTTGGATAAATGGTCACAGCCTGCAGTTCATCCCAAGCCTTCTTAAGCTTATTATAGTACTGACCTACAGCCATATTGCCCTATTTTAAGTCGCAAATCTCTTATTGAAGCGAGTAAATCAAAGGACCATTTGATTGTCCATACTACTCTACAATTTGCACCCATAGATTCTTCAAAGAATCACTATAGAGGAAATTTTGTGATTGTCACTACTCATGGAACTAAGAATCCAGTATCGAACATATAATCACACCTATTCCATTTCTCCAAATCAATAGAATTATTCTTAGGCTTAGTATAGTACCGTCAAGAAAACCTAACTTGGATTTAGCTCCTAAAGCCATCATAACAGATCGTTTCCAAGCAACAAAATTATTTCCATTAAATTGAATGCTTTCTAAAGCTATATTAGGATAATCCAAACTTGATAAAGACATCGGATCGAAAACGACGTAATCACTACAATTATTATCTTCAAGATTAGCCATTGTAAGAGGAAAGAGTTAAAAAAAAAAAAAACTTATAAGAAATTGATCTCATCGATCAATTGACCTACTCTGATACTACGTGAAATCTCCGCTCAAAACCCTAGCAGGGCTTGAAGAACACAAAAATAAAGAGGAAAGTTCTGTTTGTTATAGTCGAATACATTGTTCTGCAGTACAACCGAGACTTAGGTGGCTAAGAAAAGAAATCCTATACAACAGGCCCTACATAAAAGAAAGAGAAAACAGAATAAATAAAGGACACGTGGCAAACATGCGACTACAAAAATAAAAGGTACCGTTCATCGTAATCATCCTCCTCCTCTGTTTTTTCTAACCTTGTACTTGTGTCTCTGTCTTCAAGTTCCACGCACAAAGTCACAAACTTCCACTTCCACAATATCACAAATCCTGGAAAAACGTTCCAAACGTCCTACCATGTCAAAGAAACCATTCTACAACCCAAGAACGCAAACTTACCATTCCCTACGACCACCTCTTCACTTTCCAACTGACCCCAACCTCTCCCTCACCTCTTTCCTCTTCCGAAACTCCTCTTCTCCCCAACAGCCTCGCTCTCATCCATCCTGATGATCCCAACACCACCTTCTTCACTTTCCACCACCTCAAAACCCAAGTCTCCACTTTCTCCCACGTACTTGCTTACCAGTTCCACATCCTTAAACAAGATGTGGTTTTAATATTATCTCCTAACTCTGCCAACTTTGTTGTATGCTTTCTCTCTGTTGTTGGTGTTGGTGCTATTGCCACTACTTGTAATCCTTTGTATACTAAAGCTGAAGTTTCTAGACAAGTCAATGATTGTAAGCCTAAGCTTGTCATCACAATCCCTCAGCTTTTTCAGAAAGTGAAAGACTTTAATTTACCTGTAGTACTAATTGGATCTTTAGATGATCATGATTCTAGCATTTCAGATAGCCTGAAAACTTGGGACTACTTCTCGCTTATTGAATCCGCAGAGCAAAAAACTGAGTTGCCACTTGATAATGTACTCCAAACTGATGTTGCAGCTCTGTTCTATTCCTCAGGTATGCGTTCTATTCATATAATTATTCATCTAGAAAACGATTATGAAACTTATGACTGTAGACTTAAGCTAGAGGAACTTATATTCATTTTTGTGTGCAATGTTCCATTAATTATATCAGGCACGACTGGAACAAATAAAGGAGTGATTTTGACTCATGGGAATTTCATAGCTGCATCTTTAATGGTGACTGCTGATCAGGATCGTTACGGAGAGAGCCAGAATGTGTTTCTATGTTTCTTGCCGATATTTCATATAATGGATGGTCTGGTTTGGTTTATTCACAGCTTAGGAGAGGAAACACTGTGGTGTTACTCCAGAAGTTTGAGCTGGAGAACGTTTTGAGGTGTTTAGAGAAGTATAGGGTTACTCATATGTATGTTGCGCCTCCTGTGATGGTTGCTTTGGCAAAGCAGGATGTAGTGAAGAAGTATGATTTGTCTTCCTTAAGGCAGATTGGTTGTGGTGCAGCACCCTTGGGTAAGGATGTGATGGAAGAGTGTGCAAAGGTCCTTCCTCATGTTGAGATCATACAGGTAAGGAGGAGAGAACTTGGAGAAAGATTTCATCCCATGCCCTTTTTTTGGAATTGATACTGTCTTGCTATTGTTTATTGATTTTTCTAAAAATTTTCAGGGATATGGTATGACCGAAACTTGTGCAATCATATCATTGGAGAATCCAAGAGAAGAACCTAGGCTTTCCGGTTCAACCGGCACACTTGTTCCGGGACTTGAAGCAAAAATTGTCAGTGTGGAAACAGGAAATTCTTTTCCACCAAATAAACCAGGAGAAATCTGGCTTAGAGGACCGAATGTGATGCGAGGTATCATTTGGATTAAGACTTTATCGTTTCTGGTAGAAGCAAATTGACATGATATGCACTTTGCATTTCTGCTGGTAGAGCTGAAGAGAAAGTGTTATATGAGTCAAGGCGTCAGATATCTTCTCATCATTTCTATATGAAATATGGCGTAGGGTTTTACCTACGCTAGAACTATTGGAAAAAAAAATAAATAAATAAGGATCAAACCGAACTGAAAATTCGGTTCTCTTTTAAAAACAATACGGTTTGCAGTTGGTTCGGTCGTGAGAAAACAGTTCATGGTTCAGTTCAGTGAGCCGAATTATTTGATTTGAATCAGTCCAAGCCTTTCTTTTATAAAAAAAGATAAAAATATCAATGATATTCCATTTTATGAAAATTAACACTAATCTTGTTGTTGAGAAGTATAGAGAAAAATTTCAAAAAAGCAATATAAAAAAGAAGGAGAAAAATATCCAAGTGATGGTATCGTAACAAGTTTATGAAATTTAAGATTTCATGTGACTCATATATATTTTTATATACATATATTGCTCAAACTTGCTATTTTTCAATCCATCCTTGTACCGATACAAACATGAATATGTGCAAGTTTTTTTTAGCAAATGGAAAAGGGAAAACGAAATAGTTTGTCACAACATCATTTGTAACTCATTCTATATATGTATAGGTATAAGGGTTTGGATGATACACATTCTATATTTGTGTATATTATAATTCGGTGATTGCATTTCAACTCCTTGCGTAAATATTTTTTAAAATTCAAGTAACCCAAAACAAAAAATTTGAAGTTGGAAGAAAATAAATTGTCCAATTAACTTAATATAACTTCTTTTATTGATTTACGATAATGGTTTGAACTATGAAATAAATTGGACGAAATCATTTTTTTTTCAATTTAAAGAAATACGTGTTGAACCATATAGTTAGTAAGGTTTGAAAATAAAAGAAAAATTGAACCATATGTTATAGTTCGATTTGATTTCGGAACAAATTGGATCAAACCGCACCATGCCCACCCTAGCTATAAGCCTATAACCATTACACCATTAAGTTGATTTCAAGGCTAATCCACTTCTAATTGTCCAGCTGGGAATTGATCACATCATTTGCACGTTCCAATTAGTCACTTGGGTCAAAAGTAGTGAACTTTGACTATGCCTCTGAATAATCATGACTGCCACCTCCCTTGAGTATTGATTTTCCTTTGTTACTCTCTATCATCACATTATTATTGATTCTCAGTTACCAATGACTACTACTAGAGGAATAGGCATATTTGATTATACAATTTTTATAATTCTGTTCTCTTCTTTTTGAAGAGAAGATAGTTTCATCATCTGAATCTTGTGTGTGGATTCCTTCAGGTTATCTTAACAATTCCGAAGCAACAGAACAAACCATAGACAAGCAAGGTTGGTTGCACACAGGAGATATAGGATATTTCAACGATGAAGGGCAATTGTTTGTCATTGATCGACTAAAAGACCTTATCAAGAGTTACGGTTTTCAGGTGAGCTTAACAAAAATAGGGGACACAAAGCAAGAAACCCTGGTTTTATATAAACTAAAATTTAGATTCTTCAGAGGGCTGTACTTCGAACTGTGATGAGCATGGAAGAGATGATCTTTCTTACTTGAATTTGTAATTATAACTAAGAACAACATATGTAGTGCTTATACATTGACGAACCGGTCTGTTGTGTTAGGTGGCACCAGCAGAGCTCGAAGGACTGCTTTTATCTCACTCGGAAATATTAGATGCAGCTGTCATCTCGTTGGTTTTCATCAATTCTTTTCATGATTCATTTGTGAAGAAACAGTTAGTAGAAATCTGGGCTTAGTGAATGAAGGATTTACACTGTGTGTGGATGTCTTCTTGTAGAATTCCAGACGCTAAAGCTGGAGAGGTTCCAATTGCATATGTTGTTCGGTCTCCAACAAGTGCTCTAACTGAAGATAACATCCTAGATTTCATCAAAAACCAGGTGAAAGACTCTCAATGATCATATTACTATCCTCGGGTTGATAAATGTCTTAACATCAGACTTGGTTTGGGATGACCGCCATGATTATAATGTCCTACACTATCCAAGATATCAATCTAATCATATAACCTCATTACCAGCCTTAAATATGCAAGTTTGTTTTCAAATTACTTCTTAATCCTTTATAAGCTATTTAGCTGTTTTTCGGAGTGGCCTTAGCACGAGTTGCTATCTTATACTGGATTTCCAATTGCAAATATAACTTTTTCTTTGTTCAACCTGCTTGATTTACTTCTAGGAACTCTTATCATTAATGGTTATAGCTTCTCATGATATTCTAGAATGGATATTATTATTCTGTCAATGTTTTATTCTTCATTATGAAATCTTTCTTCTTCCATCTTACAGGTTGCTCCGTTTAAAAGATTGCGGAGGGTAATATTTACAGACAGTATTCCAAAAGCAGCATCTGGAAAGATTCTGAGAAGAGAGCTAAGACAGAAGATTCAATCAAGGATTTAAGATGATCTTGAAGGAGGATTACCACAAAAGGGTTGAAAGTTCCCGGATTAAGGTATCTCTATATATATGTTTGGTTGCTTTTGCCTGACCCAAGAATATAACTTAGCTAATTTGCACTTGATTTATTCAATTATATGAAATTCTTCTTGCATTTGTCAAATGATTTTATTCATGAACCATAAAATCTTCTCAAAAGGAAAGATAAGATAATAATCTAAATGATATGAATAACCATTTCGGAGAGCAGTAGTGCTTTTGCTCTACAGCAATTCCTCTTTTGATATCTGCAGAATAAAAGTGTTGAATTTAGATTTTAAAAAATGGTTTAAATGGTCAAGTTTATAGATCTACATAAATCTTTTAATTTTATATTTTTAGTATTCACCAAACATATAGATTAAGGAGCTGATTAACATGCACCGCATGGCAAGCCGCAAATGGAACATGAAAGGATGACGTAGGACTAGATCTCAGTTCTTAAATCTAGTGTTACAACAAATCGATTTAGGAAGTAGGCTTGCAAATGAGTCGAGTCAAGATGATACAGTGTTAAGTCCAAACTCGATTTGAAATTTCAAAGTACAAGCTTGGCTCAAGCTTAAATTTGCTTAAAATTCTAAGCTCAATTCTAGCTTGATGTAACGTTATGTAAACTCGCATTCAAATCAGTTAAACTCTTTTGAGCTCCATTTATTAAAAAGGTAATTTTAATATTAATTAAAATAATATCAATACCCAAATTCAATTCAAATTCGATAAACATTTACACTTGATTCGAGTTCAATAAAGTTCAATTAAGCTTACAAGCTAATTGAGTTAATTATGTGAAGTTCGAGTTCAGCTTGATGAACTACTTGAATAGTTCAAGCTCAAGCTCAATTCAAATTCAAGCTAAAATTGAATAATTTATGGACCGACTTGATGTGTTTTTGTTTATACCTACACTCGGAAGCATACCGTACGCGTGCGTAGCTGCCTTGGCATATTCACCTCTGCTATTTGTATTAGATTCTAATTTAGTGTCAGTCCCTCTTGGTTTTAGTTGTTTTCCTTGTTCAAGCCTTATTAATCTGCAGTTGAATCCGAAGTACCACCTAAATGGATTAGGGAGTTTGATTGATTTTACTAAAACTAGGTACATAACATGGGGTCAACCATATTAAATAGAAATGAATTCGTAATTTCATACTAGACTCGCTTGCATGAATTTACAATTCTGCTAATGGATTTAAAGAGGGAACAATAGGAATTTCAATCACTTGCAAAAAAATATTGATTAGTCTCAATTTAGTAACCAATCTAATTACACTACAAGAAATTTTGATTTTAGAGATAGAAATTTTTATATTTGAAAGTGAAAAATTTGTCTCAAAAAACTTTTAAAGATAAAAATTATGTCTCTAAAACTATCGTCACTAATTCTTTTAGAGATAAATTTATTATCAATCACAAATTTGCAACAAAATTTATGTCAAAAATCTGTTTTTGATTTGCAATTAGTTATTATTAGATACTCTTTTAGAAAATAATACATAAAATTATTTCATCACAAAATCTGTGTCTAATTTTAGAATAAATTTAAAAAAAAAAAAAATTCTCATTTACCTCCCATACTTAGTTTTATCCTTTCTAGAAAGTCATTCATCTTAGAATGTTATGCACTGAGCAAACTTAACATTAAAGTTTTGATAAGCATTAAACCGATGAATCAATTTATATCTTCATGAATAATGTTCCATTGCTGTTTATTTAAGGGATATCATAATTTATAATATTATAATTCTAAAACATTTTATGTTTCTTTTATAATTAATTACTGGCTTAATTTACTATTTTTTATTGTATAATTTTGCTTTACCTATTTATGAAGAATTTTTAATTAACATTTTACTAAAATAATATATAATATTTATATATACTAAGTTTACATTTTGTAATAATTACTTTATATTATATACATATTATCATTATACAATATTTTTAAGTAGTACATTATAATTTTTTCACCAAATATGATATTATTATTAAACAATATTATATAGTATGTATATATAAATAATATTATATATAAACTTTTATATATATTTAATGACATATATAATAATTATACTTTTTACATAATTTATTTTATATTTTATATTATTTTTTAAGTAATATGTTTTTTTTATATTGTTTGTTATTACACTTAAGAAATTATATAAAACTTATAAACAAAAAATTTTGTTAGAAATATACAATAAATATACCATAAATAATATAAATATTGTTTTTCATTAATATATTAGTAAAATAATATATAATATATATCTATATGTATTTAGATATACTAACTTTACATGTTAAACTAATCATTTAATATTATATATATATTATTACTTAAATATATTGTTTTCTAAGTAGTATATATATTTTTTTTAGCAAATATGTTATTATATTTTAAATAATATGCAGTATGTAAATATAAATTATGTAAGATATCTACTATTTACATATTTAATGAAATATGAATATAAAATTGTACTATATATATAATAAAAACATTATAAATAATTTGAAGATAATTTTTTAAATATATTATTAAAATAAAATATTTATATATGTTTATATACTAAGTTTATATTTTATAGTACGTATTTTATTATTGTAATATACTTTATTTTTAAATAGTGCATTATGATATTACTTATATATAACATTATATTATTTTTATACATTAATTTAGTAAGTTGCATATTATATAATTTTTATATAAAAAGTTATTATGTAAAAAAATATATAATAGATATAAAAAAAATCATTAAATATATAAATGTTTATAATAAATATAATTTGAGTACTATTTATTGTTTATATTTTATAATATATTAATAAATATATTATAAATAAAATATATAGTATTAGCTGTAAATTGCATATTAATGAGATAGAAATAGTGGCAAACACGTACCCAGAGAAATGGGATCACACTCTGGCATTCGTGCGTGAATCAACGGTTTATGATAAATCCTAATTTAATTTTCCAGATCATACGCTACATCACATATGATTATACATATTTTATAAATATATTATATAATAAAATAAATTTATAAATATAATATAAATCCATATTATATATTACATTGTTATATACTATATTTGATATGTATAATTAAAACTATATTTTTAACATAATTATTCATACATGCATATATATAGTAATTTAGTCTAGAGATAGATTTGCAATAGAATTTGAAAAGATAAAAAGTAGCGTTAAGATGTTATATTTCTTGCTAAAATTAGAGACAAATTTGTAACCGAAAAAGTTCTATCACAAATTAATTTATAATCCATTGCAAGTTCCATTGCAAATGCATATAAAAATTATAAAATTATATAGAATTTATGTCATAAAAAATCCATTATAAATCTGTTGTTAATTCATTTTCTAAAGAGAAAAATTTTTCATTACAAAATTTATGTCTTTAAAGACTAGTTTTCTAATTCTAATTAACATTAACACACTTTAACTAGCATTGAGTATTTGCCAATTTAAATTTACACTAAGAACTTTGGAGCCGAAAATTGCATGAAAAGACTGGGCACTCCAATTGTAATTTAATTATGTTAGCTAACAAGTGACACTAGGTATAAATAGTATCAAAACAATAGTACAAATCTTCCATATTCAAGGCAAAAGAAGGAAGTGAATAACAATATAATTGTCGATTGTCAACTATATACATAAAGTGTGTTTGGAAAAAAGAAAAGAAGAAGATGAAAAAAATTAAACATCATACGTGTATGTAATATATATATTGAAATGGCCCAAAGTTGATTTATAATTAATACATGTAGATTGATTGTTGCATGTGTGTATGTGTATGTGTATGTGTTGAGTGAATTGTGGTGTTTGCTATAGTTATGTGTTAGGAAGTAATAACTAAATATGAGTCTTTGGTAAATGTATTTAGAATGGTAGTGTATTCATGTTATTCAATTATTATGTTAAAGCAAGTGGTTGTTGTAATAATTAATGTTTGATGAATTAAGTGTGTTTTGAGCTAAATTTATAAGCCCTTAACTTAACAGATTTTGGCTTTCTTAAGCCCCAAATATAAGCCCAATTAAGGCCCAAAGCCTTCCTAAATCTGCCCCCCAAAAGTCAACATTATTTTGGATAAACATCAAAGCCTAATTGCAAACTTAGACAATCCAAAACAGAATAAAGGAGAGGAAAATTCTTAGCTCTAGAAGGCCAACAATTTCCAACACCCAAATCAAGTTTTCTTGGACTCAACACACCAAAAATCCTTCCCCAAGCCTTATATATACATTGAGATAAGTTTATTTGATGTTTGAGATATCTTATTTTCCTCTTAATCCATGAAATATGCATGTGTAGTATAATATAAGTAGTTGATATGCTAATTCTTGTTGAGATGTTGTAGAGTGGTTAGGAAAGCTTTAGAATGCTTGACATGTTATAGATAGATTGTAGTAGGCTCTCATGAGATTTGGAATGAGTTGGAAGAGTTAAAATATAAAAATTTTTATGTTTGGAAAACAAAGGAAACCTGCAATGCGAATTGCAGTATACGCCGCCTCTTATGCCGCTGGCGTACATGCCGGCATTAGAGTTTTTATTTCATATCTTTTGGAAATTATCTTAAACACCGCCGGCGTTGAAGTTGAAATTTGCTGGCATTGAATCCTGATTTCTGATCTTTCAAAATTTTTCTTAACACCGCCGGCGTTGGGGTTGAAATTGCCGGCGTTGGGGTTAAAATTACCAGCGTAAAGACTCCAAGGTTCTGTACATTATGCATACTTCTTAACGCCTCCTTGTCGAGCCTGGATTTTGAAAATCATCCGGTTCATTTCTCCTAACCCGATTCATATTAAACCCTAACCATTTAACATGAATCCTCGACTAGGGGTTAAAAGAAATTTAATTTTTGAAAACTTTTTGGAGTCGCCACCCGATATAAATCGGGAAAAAATGAAAGCCAGGATTAATGGGTCGGTTAATCCTAACTTAGCCACTAGTCTGCGAAAAGTTTGATTTAAAAATCAATTTTTTTAAAAAAATACCAGATATCTGAGTTCGGGGGCTAACCTATTAAAACCTAAGCGGTTACCACTTTAAATTTAAAATTTAGAATTTATCCTTTTCTATACTAGAAAATTCAAACAAAGCATTTATAAAACTATTTTTTAATCATGCATTTTTATTTTTATGTATTTTTTCTTAGGATTTAAATATCAACAAACATTTGTATTTTTCCTTTAAAAAAAAAACTTATAATATGTACAAAATGATTATTTCAAATCAAAACAAAATATATTTTTTCTAATTTTATTGTCGCCCCGTAGGTGCCTACGTACTCGCTAATCGAGATCAGACAAAACGTAGTTCTTTTATAAAGAACTTAGTTTGTTGATCAATTTTATTTTTTAAAATATTGTCACTTTAAGTTTATTAAATTTTGAATTTTCATGAAAACCAATTTTGATGATCCTATGATCTAATCAATTGAATTTTATCTCATAAAAAATATATTTTTCTAAGTCCAAAAATCATTTTTTCTAAAGAAAAAACCAATTTATGATAATTCATGGCTAATTTAATGCTACATGAAAATCAATTTTGAAAACTTTGAGTATTATCTTTATAGCAAATTTATAAAGATAATTTTGATAAAAACTTAATTAACATCATGATTTAAAAAAAAAAAAAAACAATTTTTATCTTAATTATTCAACAACAATTTTGGTTTAAAAAATCTATTATTATTTTTTTCAAAATTCAATAATCATCACATATGTTCAGAACATATTCAAAATATATCATAACAAAATTAAAATACAAAAACAAAACATATCATGCATCAAATATATATTAAAGATCAAACTATATGCAAATACATATTCAAAAAAATCAAAAAATATCAAAAATTACTAAAACATGTAAATTTTATTAAAAATAATTATTCTAATTTTTTCTGGATTTTTCTGAATTTTTCTGGATTTTTTACGAATTTTTATTGATTTTTTCCTATTTTTTCCTATTTTCCGAAATTAAAATATAATAAATAAATAATTTAATAATACAGACTAACCTGGACCGTTGGATCTTCTCGGATCAGATCTGGAGCGTCTGATCTGTAGACTAAATCTGGACCGTAGATTGATGACTTTCGATCTGGAGCGTGTTGTTTTGATCAAATCTGGACCGTCTGATCCTCTGATCAAATCTGGACCGTTGATCCTCTGATCAAATCTGAACCGTAGGATCCTCTGATCAAATCTGGACCACAGGATCTACTGACTTTTGACCGACGACCGTTGACCGTTGACCGATCACCGTTGATCGACGACCGACCGGGTTGGATTCGGATTTCGGGTCGGATTTCGGTGCTCCGTCGGGTGAAGAAGACGATCACGGTGGTTTTCGAGCGTTCCTCCGGCCGTTCCTGGTGGTTTTCGAAGCCTACAACCTTGTCGGCCCGACGTGGATTGAGGTGCTGCAGCGGCTAGTGGTGGTGGTTCACTCCCAGAACCACAGAAGTGGCGGTTTCGTGCGGTGGTTGACGGCGGCGAGGATTTAAAAAAAAATTCGAAAATTTGCAGAACTTCCCAAATGCAAAATTCGAACAATTCTAAACACTATAATCAATCAAAAACACTTCCTAGATGATCCTAACACTCTTTAATTGGATCGAAATCCTCCCGATCACTTCGAATTTGCAAATTTTTTGCAATTCGAACACTTTTCTCTCTATTTTCAGATCTCGATCGTGTAGTGTATGTTTCGTGAAATGAATTGTGCTTTCGCTTGGGGGGTGATCCTATTTATAGATTTCGAAACAATTTGTCATTCGAAGCTTCGTACTTGTTCAATTTTACAATCACGAATCGTTACATTTTTTCGAATAAAAACGATTCAAAATTGGGACTCGATTCGTGATTGTTGGTTCAAATTGATCACGAATATTATGTTTACAGGTCATGACTCCTTGATTAAGTGTGTTTAATTTGATTAAAGAACACAATTCGGCCAATTTTAAGATTTGAAAAATCATGTCCATTCGAATTTTTTTCCCAATTTTCATGCCTTAATTATGGTGTCTTTTGGAATGAAATAATGCACGAATTGTGTGTATGTGATGTATCTCATGCCTAGTTCGTGTCTGTACAATCAATTTCGAAAAAACACAAAGATTCGTTGCTCAAATGAAGTCTCACAGTGGATGAACCGATGTGTCTTTTGGGAAAAAAAATGAACAAAAAGAGGCAAAATCTGCCTTAGGCTAGATTCGAACTTGGGTCCCCTTGCTTTGTGTCCATGGTCTGATCCGTTACGCCGTTGCCTGTGCCTTGGTCATATAGCTAATCCACTAATACTTAAGACTAATAAAATATATATTATATTAAGCTAAATAATTATTTATTTTAATTTTTTCTTACATATATTTTATTTATATACTATTATTCATTTAATTATTTTATTATACATATTTTATTGCTCTATATTTTTATTTTTTTCTCTTTTTATTATACTATTGTTTTTTTATATTTTTAATGAACTCAATCATGACATTAATTTAATCTAAATTTGAGCCTAATTTTAATTTGGGCAAAAATTGGGTGTCACAGCTGCCCCTCTTTGTGGTAAAGTTTGAACAAAACTTTGCCACAAAGACAAAAGGAGCCAATTTTTGCTTAATTTCTCCTGTCAAATAAAGAGATTTTTATCTTGTACTAAACTATCTGTCGAGTTTAGACGTTAAGATTTGCTAGGAACTGTAGGGCCTACTGCCGAGAAAAATGATAGGCCATCTATCGGGCCTAGACTAATAAACTGATAGACCGTCTGTCGGGTCTAGATTTAGAAAATGATAGGCCATCTGTCGGGCCTAGACTTGGAAATGATAGGCCATCTGTCGGGCCTAGATTTGGAAAATGATAGGCCATCTGTCGGGCCTAAACTATAAAAACTGATAGACCGTCTGTCGGGTCTAGATTTAGAAAATGATAGGCCATCTGTCGGGCCTAGACTAAAAAACTGATAGACCGTCTGTCGGTCTAGATTTAGAAAATGATAGGCCATCTTTCGGGCCTAGACTTGGAAAATGATAGGCCCTCTGTCGGGCCTATGGGCTTTGGTTTGGTCATTTGCCGGACCTATGGGCTTTGGTTTGGTCACTTGCCGGACCTATGGGCTTTGGTTTGGTCACTTGCCGGACCTATGGGCTTTGGTTTACTGGGGATTTTTGAAACCTTAAAGATTTGGTTTCTTGATCCATTTGGGAGTTCTTGATCTTCCGGGAAACTTGATCTTCTAGGAAAACTTGATCTTCTGATCCACTTGGGGATTTTTATTTTCTTGGAAACTTGACTTGTTGATTCATTTGGGAAAACTTGATCTTCTAGGAAAACTTGATCTTCTGATCCACTTGGGGATTTTTATTTTCTTGGAAACTTGACTTGTTGATTCATTTGGGAAAACTTGATCTTTTTTTATTCACTTAAGGAAACTTGATCTTCTTGATCCACTTTAGGAAAATTGATCTATCTTGATTCATTTGAGGAAAATTGATCTTCTTGATCCACTTTAGGAAAATTGATCTATCTTGATTCATTTGAGGAAAATTGATCTTCTTGATCCACTTTAGGAAAATTGATCTATCTTGATCCACTTGAGGAAAATTGATCTATCTTGATTCATTTGAGGGAATCTTGATTTTCTTGGAAACTTAACTTGCTGATCCATTTTGAGGAAACTTGATCTATCTTGATCCATTTGAGGAAACTTGATCTATCTTGATTTTCTCAAAAACTTGAATTATTGATTCATTTGGGAAAACTTAATCTTTCTTGATCCACTTGGGGACTTTAAACTTCTTGATCTATTTGAAGAATCTTGATCTTACGTCGGTTAATGTGTTTAGGGCTTTTCCGTTGTCCACATAACCGTGTTCAAAAACTAGTTACCTTGTGCAATATAATTACCAGATAAAATTGCATATATGCATTTTAAGGCCATATGAGATGCTCAAATTACTTTCTAACAGTTTTAGTTTGGGTTTGGGAATTTGCTTAAGTGATAGGTTGAGATTTGATCTGGTTTGAGAATTTATGGTTATTTGGTGATGAATGGGATGAGATTTGGTCTGATTTGAGAATTTTTGTTATTTGGTGAATGATTTAATTAACGGGTTGAGATTTGACTTCAGTTCAAAGTTTTTGGAATATCAACTTTGCTTGTAAAAACTAAAAATGAAATCAATCTGAACACAGAAAATGACAAATTTTATTGATCATTCATAATACATCTTTACAGCATCTGAGTTTACAGGATCCTTTAAATCAGGTCCATCCATTTGGGAAAGAATCAATGCTCCTCCCGACAATACTTTTCTAACAACATATGGTCCTTCATATTTGGTGTGAACTTTCCTCTGGAGTCTTGTACATTTGGCAGCATCTTTCTCAAAACCAAATCACCTTCTTGGAAGCTTCTTGGCTTGACCTTCTTGTTGAATGCTTTAGCCATTCTTTGCTGATATAACTGGCCGTGACACATTGCAGTCAGCCTCTTTTCATCTAACAGATTCAACTGTTCAAATCTTTGTTTTATCCACTCAGCTTCATCGAGTTTGGTTTCTACTAATATACGAAGTGATGGAATTTCAACTTCTACAGGTAAAACAGCTTCAGTTCCGTATACCAAGGAATATGGTGTTGCCCCAGTTGATGTTCTTACAGATGTTCGATACGCCATTAATGCGAGCGGTAACATTTCATGCCAATCTTTATAGACAATGGTCATCTTCTCAATAATTCTCTTGATGTTCTTATTGGCGGCTTCAACTGCCCCATTCATCTGTGGCCGATACGGAGTAGAATTCCGATGCTTGATCTTGAATTGCTGACACAAATTTGTTACTTCTTTGTTGTTCAAATTCGTACCATTATCAGTGATGATACTTTCCGGAGTTCCATATCTAGTGATGATGTCTCTTTTGATAAACCGCACAACCACGGATTTCGTTACACTTGCATAGGAAGCGGCTTCTACCCATTTAGTGAAGTAATCGATTGCAACCAATATGAACCGATGACCGTTTGAAGCTTTAGGTGAAATTGGCCCAATAACATCTATCCCCCATGTTGAGAAAGGCCATGGGGTTGACATTAACTGTAATTCTTTTGGAGGGGCACTTATCTTGTTTGCATAGATCTGGCATAAATGACAAGATCTCACATGTTTGATACAGTCTGATTCCATAGTTAACCAAAAGTATCCTAATCTCATAATCTTTTTGGCTAACATGTAGCCACTCATATGAGGACCACAAATTCCTTCGTGAACTTCTTCCATGAGCTTCTGGGCCTCTTTTTCATCTACACATCTCAACAAAGTCGTGTCGAATGATCTTCTGTATAACGTATTTCCACTTAGCAAAAAATGACTGGCCAAACGCCTCAGTGACTTCTGATCTTTCTTGGTAGCACCTTCAGGATAATTACCCGTTTGCAAAAGAACTTTAATATCTTGGAACCAGGGTTCATCTGATTCATCATGGTGCAGAATGCGGGTTCACTTCTCACCCGGACTTGCAAAGGTTGGATTCTTGCTCCTTCAGTAAACTGAATTAATGAGGCCAAAGTGCCAGAGCATCAGCAAACTGATTTTGAGTTCTTGGCACATATACAAAGGAGATTTCCTGAATCTTTCTATCAATTCTGCCAAGTGATTATGATAAGGAATCAACTTGGGATCCTTTGTTTTAAAATCTCCTCGAGTTTGAAAAATAATAAGTGATGAATCTCCAAAAACTTCGAGCTCTTGAATTTCCATTTGGATTGCCATCTCTAAACCCAAAATGCATGCTTCATATTCTGCTATATTATTCGTATAAGGGAACATTAATCTGGCCGCTGTTGGGTATTGGTTTCCTTCAGGTGAAATTAGGACTGCCCCTATTCCACATCCATATACATTAGCTGCTCCATCAAAATACAATTTCCAATTCGGCATTCTTTCATCTTCCGTTTGTGTTACCCGAATCCCTTCATCGGGGAATTGATCTTGTTCCTTTAGTTCCTCATCAACCGGGCTTTCAGCGAGTTGATCAGCCAAGGCTTGTCCTTTAATTGAATTTTGTCTAACATAGGTAATATCAAACTCAGACAGCAACATTTGCCATTTTGAAATTCGACCGACCAAGGCGGGCTTATTTGCCAGATACCTCAAAGGATCATGCTTTGTAATTAACTCGATTGAGTAGAAGAGCGTGTATTGCCTGAGTCTATGCATAGTCCATACTAATGCACAGCAAGTTCTTTCTATCTCTGAGTACTTTTGCTCTCCATTTGAGAATTTTTTGCTCAAGTAATAAATAGCTCTTTCTTTTCCATTTTCATCTTTTTGCCCGAGTACACAACCCATGGATTCCGAAAAAATTGTCAAGTATAAGAACAAAGGCTTTTCGGGTACTGGAGTGATTAAAACTGGGGGATTTGTCAGATACTGTTTAATTCGGTTAAAGGCTTCTTCACATTCTTCATTCCATTCAATTTGGGCATTTTTTCTCAATAATTTAAATAGTGGTTGACATTTATCCGTCAACTGGGAAATGAATCGAGCAATGTAATTTAGTCTCCCCAAAAGACCTCTAATTTCTTTCAAAGTTGTTGGGGGAGGTAATTCTTGAATTGCTTTGACTTATCAGGATCAATTTCTATTCCTCTTTGACTGATCACAAATCCCAATAGTTTCCCAGAAGTTACTCCAAAAATGCATTTTTCTGGGTTTAATTTTAATTGAAACTTTCTCAATCTTTCAAAAAGTTTCCTTAATACTTCTACATGATCTTCTCCTTCTTTTGATTTGGCAATCATGTCATCAACATATACTTCCACCTCTCTATGCATCATGTCATGCAATATGGTCTGCATTGCTCGCTGATAAGTTGCTCCGGCATTCTTGAGACCAAATGGCATGACCTTATAGCAAAAAGTTCCCCAGGCTGTGACAAATGTGGTTTTGACTTTGTCCTCTTCGGCCATCAATATTTGATTGTATCCCGAAAATCCATCCATAAATGAGAATAGATGGTTTCCAGCTGTATTGTCTACCAAGACATCAATATGTGGCAACGGGAAATTATCTTTTGGGGTCGCTTGATTCAAGTCTCTAAAGTCCACACAGATTCTAAGTTTCCCATTTTTCTTAAGTACTGGTACTATGTTTGATACCCAATCTGAGTAATCCGAAACTTCAATGAATCCAACTTCGAGTAACTTCTTGACCTCATCTTTAATTTTAAGTAGCAAATCGGGTCTAAATCGCCTTAGTTTTTGCTTCTTAGGCTTAATGCCTTCTTTGGTTGGCAATTTATGGACCACAATTGACGGATCTAAACCGGGCATATCACTATATGACCATGCAAAAACATCCAAATACTCTGCTAGTAACTTAATCAAGCCCTGTGTTGTGTCTTCTGACAATTTACCCCAATTCTCAAATTCCTAGGATCTTCACTTGTTCCCAATTAACCAATTTAGTGGGTTCAGGGTTTCAATCTTTCATGATCAAAGTTTTGCCAATTTTCTTGTGTTTTCAATTGATAATCGATATCATCTTCAACGACTAACCCAGTAGGGTTGGAGGTGATATCGATATTTTCAGTATTTACAGACGCGAGATATCCCGGAATCTCATTACAAAAGTCGATCTGGTAGAATATGAATGGGGAAAGAATAAGAATATGGAAAAACACAAAAGAATTTTATTAAATTTGAAATGGTGTTTAAGTACACTTATTTGAGCAACACATAAAGCAGAAAAATACAAAACGCAATCTAATATCGGTCCTTACTTAAAACTAGCACAAGGTATGGAAAACCAATTCTTCAAAATCTTCTTGGGTGGATCATCTTCCTTGGAGTCATCTGTCTCCTGGACATGATGAGGCTTTGGAAAGGAGCTTCTGATGTGCGGAATCTCGATGTCTGGATCATATTCTTTATTAAGTTTCCTTGTTCTCATCTTATTCCTCATGTCTGCTACCTCTGTTTGAGTAGGAGAATATCCTAGGCCAAAAGTTCCTATCTGAGCTTCTTTTCTTCATTTATTACACAGACTTCTTCAAAAATTTGGAGTCCGAAGTCTTCTTCTTCCCTTTTCCGATATATGGAATAGCCGTTTCTTGATAGATGGCATAATCTTGTTCTCCCATAACGGTAACAAGTTGGCCATTTGATACAAATTTAACCCTCTGGTGCAAGCTTGAGGGTATTGCTCTTGCTGCATGAATCCATGGCCTTCCAAGCAACAAATTAAATGTTCTTGGGATATCTATTACTTGAAAAGGAATTAGGAAAGTTTGAGGCCCAATAGTGACCTCTAATTCCACTTCTCCAATTATTTCCTTCTTTGATCCATCAAATGCTCGTACTACAGTAGGACTTGGCTTGATATTTGACGGGTCTACTTCCAACAAATTCAGAGTAGCCAGGGGGCATACATTCAGAGAAGATCCATTGTCAATAAGCACTCGGGAGACGATTCTACCATTGCTTTTGACAACAATAAAAAGAGCTTTATTATGTTGGCCACCTTCCTCTTCTAATTCTTCAGATGAGAAGCTAATTTGCTCATTTGCAAAGACAGAATTAATGATATGTTCCAAGGTTTTTTCTGTCACATTCTCTGGAACTTTTACTTCTTTGAGAACCTTGAACAAGGCCTCACGGTGAATATCAGAGCTAATTAACAAACCCATGAGTGATATTTGGGCTGGTGTCTTGACTAGTTGTTCAACTACTTTGAATTCACTTGCCTTCATGAGTTTAGCCAATATTGCTTTCTCATCTTCCTTCTTTTCTTCATCATTCGGCGGCGGCGATGAATCCATGGTCACCTTCTTTGCAGTTGGTTCATAAAGTCTTCCCGAACGTGTAAGCCCACCAATCATAGAAGTGATTAACTGTCTGGTAATCAAATGGGGCAGCTTTGTAATCCTTTACAGCAATTGGGATTTGAAAAGTATAACTTCTAGGCTTCGAGACAATTGCCTCTTCTTTACTGTTGTTGATCTCAAATTTGATTAACTTCGGTTCACATGTGATCATGCCAACAAATTTTTCTTCTTTCTCTGGTACAGGCTTTTCTTCATCTTCAGGTACAGGCTTTTCTTCATCTTCAGGTACAGGCTTTTTTCATCTTCAGGTACAGGCTTTTCTTCATCTTCAGACTCTGATCCCCATCCAGTGGGAGGAGCATCGGCATATACGCGTGGTTCAAACCAATAGTCAACCAGATATTGGTACTTTCCATCATCTCCTAGAGTTCCGACAGTTGGGTCTCCAGCTTGGTATCTTGCCCACAATTCTGCCTGTGTGCTTGACTTTCTTGGTTTTGGGACCAGCATTTCCATGATATCTTCTTTCTTTATGATTCCATTTTGCAACAAGTTGTAAATGGCTGGTCTGGTTTTTGTGCGATCTCTCAGATTGATATAGGGTAAATGTCCCATTTGGCGGAGATTCCATGCCACTTGTTCTATGGTGATAGGCAATTCATCCAAGTTGACTTCTGGGTCCGGCGCTTCGGCAGTGATCATATTAATAACCGACCCATGATTTGGCAATGGATTAGTAGAAACATTTGGAGGCTCCAAAGTCTAATTGGATGGTCTTTGCATCGATAAGATCTTGAATCTTATGTTTGAGTCTCCAACAATAATCAGTGGAGTGCCCGATTTGCCCCATGTGATATTCACATTTTAAATCAGGGTTGTAGTTCTTGGGCTTATAATCATCTCTGGGTACTTCAAAGCCAATCAGATTATCGGCTCTCAATTTAGCCCACACTTGGCTGAGTGGAACCGGTATTGGAGTAAAATTGCGTCGGTTAGGCCTTGATTGTTGATTCGAAACAACCCTTTGTTGACTTTGACCTTGATTGGTCGGCAGGACTATGGATTTAGTAGGGTTTGCTGGACTTGAGATATTGACCATACCGACAGTCGAATCCTTTCCTTTGTATGACATTTTTAGGTGTTATATTTCTTTTCTACTTGTATTTCCGGCTGAGATAGCATTCTCAATTCTGCATCCGGCTACTACCACCTCTGAAAAACTTGCTGACGCATGCCCTATGAGATGAGAAAAGAATGGCTCTTCTAGTGTGTTGATGAAAGTAAAAGTGAGATCCTTTTCAGGCATTGGATTGGTGATTCTTGCAGCTAAAGCTCTCCATCGCTGAGCATATTCCTTAAAAGCTTCGTCTTTCTTCTTCTTCATAGTACTCAAATCCCAGACCGAGGGTGCCATTTCGATATTGAACTTGTATTGGTTGAAAAATGCCCTGGCTAATTTATCCCAAGTATCAATTTCTTGTGAGTCCAATTGGGCATACCAGGCTAATGCTGGACCAGTAAGGCTATCTTGAAAGGTCTGTACCATTAGTTTATCAAATTTGGCATACTGCCCCATACGTCGTACATATAATCTTGTGCATGTTAGGACAGCCAGTTCCATCATATTTTTCGAACTCGGGTGCCTTAAATTTTTCAGGAAAAGCACCTTCCTCAAATTGTGGCAGGCTTAAAATCGCAGTCTGATCAAAGCCGTCAAATGCCTTCATCTTTTCAAACAGTTTCTTCTCCATGTCTCTGGCTTGGGCTTCAAGTTCTTTCTTTAGCTCGGACATATTGAACTCAGTGTGGGAATCATCAACGTTGACTGGTTGCTGCATGACTTCTTTTCCTTTCTGTTCCCCGGAAGATTCTTCAGATGCTATAGGGGTCTTGGACTGGGTAACATTCTGAGTAAGGGTCTGCATTTGTTCGGTAATTCTAAGCAGGGTTTGTTCCATGGCATTGAGTCTCTGTTCAGTGGTCTGATCAGGGGTAGTGTTCCCGGTACTAGCCATCTTTGCTCGTGATCTAGTATAAATGGGACTTCTAACTGGTTTGGAAGCTATCTTTCAGGATTTTGGATTCGCTAGACTTGATTCGTAACTGGACTGGAAGAAGTAAGAAGATAAGAATACTAACATACAAACACAAGATGCAAATGCAAATGGGGATAATGACCATCAAATTTTGATAAACACATTTATTGGAGTTGTAATAATTCAAAAACAATCTTTCATACAAAGTTAAATTACTATACTAAAAGTTCAAGAACCTTAATTGCTAAAACTAAACTCAGGACTTCTAAACTAGTCTTCTAGTCTTGGCAGGGCAGATGATTTGATCCTCAAGTAGTTGAGTCCTTTTTCGAGCTTTCTTCAATTCATCCTCTAACAGTGCAATCCTATTGTGAGCTTTTTCCAAGCGGTCAATCATCTCTCTATCTCTTTGCATGTAATCCCGATGACAGACTTCAAGCCGGCTGAAACCATTTCCATATAGCAATCATTTCAGGATCAGGTTCAGGTGGTGCTGGTTCAAGAATGTTAGGAGCTTCATATTGGATGTCCTTATTCTTCTTCATTTGATTGGCTATGTACCACCTGGTTGCTCTATAATCCCGAGTCACTTTATTTTCTGGCTCGACTTCGAAAACTGGCTTGATTTCTCTATCATCCCAGATGGCTTTTATTTGGTTTACCTTGGACTGCTTGCTATCTGAGTCATGGTTGGATCCATATAGTCGAGAATAACTCGTCCCAACTCTGGCTTGACAGTAATGTCTTGTAGCATGCCATATTGTCGGATAACACTTGAGGGGTAATAGCCGTACAGCCAGTGATTCCAATGAGAGGCACAGTTAGGTATTTCTTGCAACTTAAGATAGCAACGGGACACTTAAACCAACGGGCTTGCCACATAAAGTCTTCAGGTCTCATGTCTTCAAATATTGCAAGTATAGACCAGAAAGGCTCATTGTCTTCCATATGGACCCGTTCAGCAAAAGACTGGATGAGATCATAATTCGGGCGGATAAGGGACCCATTAGCTAGATCTTTTCCGTAGTACTTGGTGTGACTAGCAACCAAACCATCAACAGATGCATGCTTGCCTTGAAACTGCCCCTGCCCTTAGACTTGATGTGATTCAAACTTCTGATTGTTCTGCTAGAAGGGCGGGAACATATGACTTGCCAGTTAGATATTGTGCTACAAGCTCGATGACTCGGAAGTGAATGAACAGGTTCCCATGTGGAAAGAGTATGGTAGCAAAAGCAGCCACTATGAAAGCATTAACCCGATTTTCACTCCAGGTCACAACTGATACTGTAAAGGAATCTCGGTTGCTTATGTAATTGTCAAAGTTTCCAAACCAATCCATCAAAGTAGTTAATCGGATGGAGAATTCATTGCAACCCTTCATGGCTTCAATTACTGCTTCTCTTTTTAATCCCAAAAATTCTGAAATGATGCGGATCGGACTTTGAGTAAGGCTTGGTACATAGATCCCTTCGGAAGTGGGTGGGGATTGAAGCAACCTAGCATATTCTTCAATGGTAGGACTTAGCACGTGTTGACCTAGACGGAATGCCACTTCATTGGGTTCCCAAAGATGAACAAGGGCTCGAAACATGGTAAATGGAACTTGGACTTAGGTAAATTGAGGATCGGGCCCAACCTATCCTTAATGAATGATTGTTGATCGGGGTCAAAACTGACCAACCATCGGTCCAGTAACAGCATTGGATCCTTGAAAGTCTCTACTCGGGGTTCCTTGATGAGACGAGCCCATAGGCTATCGTTACTGTCCGAACTCGAGGAAATCATTTCCTGAGGATTTATAAAGACCCTATTAGGAGACAAATCCTAAATTTTTTAAAAAATTTTTTTTAAAAAAAAATTTACAACTCCATTTTTTTTAAAAAAATTGGTCAAATCCCATGAATGAATGCATGATTTGGTAAGGTTCTATAGGTTCCCCGGTCTAGCAAATCATAAGGCTAAACCGGAGTGGGAGTCTTTTCTTGATCTAGAGGGTGGAAACCACAGCCCCCGGACCTTACTTCGAACTCCTCGCTTAGGCTCTTAAGACGGCCTGGGTTCGACCGTATCTAGCACACATTGTGTGCATACATGCAAATGCATATGCAAGTGAAATGAACTAATTTAAAATCTAAGTTACAGAATATATACAAAACACATACAAACATAAATTAACACAATATACAAAAATAAGGATAAATTTTAAATTTTAAACTTAAGTGGCTAGCCCTCTTTTTTTTTAAAAAATAAGCGAGTCCCCAGTGGAGTCGCCAAGCTGTCGAGCCTGGATTTTGAAAATCATCCGGTTCATTTCTCCTAACCCGATTCATATTAAACCCTAACCCATTTAACATGAATCCTCGACTAGGGGTTAAAAGAAATTTAATTTTGAAAATTTTTGAGTCGCCACCCGATATAAATCGGGAAAAAATGAAAGCCAGGATTAATGGGTCGGTTAATCCTAACTTAGCCACTAGTCTGCGAAAAGTTTGATTTAAAAATCAAATTTTTAAAAAATACCAGATATCTGAGTTCGGGGGCTAACCTATTAAAACCTAAGCGGTTACCACTTTAAATTTAAAATTTAGAATTTATCCTTTTCTATACTAAAAAATTCAAACAAAACATTTATAAAACAAATATCTACAAGTTTAATCATGCATTTTTATTTTATGTATTTTTTCTTAGGATTTAAATATCAACAAACATTTGTATTTTTCCTTTTAAAAAAAAAATTATAATATGTACAAAATGATTATTTCAAACTCAAAACAAAATATATTTTTTCTAATTTTATTGTCGCCCCGTAGGTGCCTACGTACTCGCTAATCGAGATCAGACAAAACGTAGTTCTTTTATAAAGAACTTAGTTTGTTGATCAATTTTATATTTTTAAAATATTCTCACTTTAAGTTTATTAAATTTTGAATTTTTATGAAAACAATTTTGATGATCCTATGATCTAATCAATTGAATTTTATTTCATAAAAAATATATTTTTCTAAGTCCAAAAATCATTTTTTCTAAAGAAAAAACCAATTTATGATAATTCATGGCTAATTTAATGCTACATGAAAATCAATTTTGAAAACTTTGAGTATTATCTTTATAGCAAATTTATAAAGATAATTTTGATAAAAACTTAATTAATATCATGATTTTAAAAAAAAACAATTTTTATCTTTATTATTCAACAACAATTTTGGTTTAAAAAATCTATTAACAATTTATTATTTTTCAAAATTCAATAATCATCACATATGTTCAGAACATATTCAAAATATATCATAACAAAATTAAAATACAAAAACAAAACATCTCATGCATCAAATATATATTTAAAGATCAAACTATATGCAAATACATATTCAAAAAAATCAAAAAATATCAAAAATTACTAAAACATGTAAATTTATATTAAAAATAATTATTCTAATTTTTCTGGATTTTTCTGAATTTTTCTGGATTTTTTACGAATTTTTATTAATTTTTTCCTATTTTTTCCTATTTTCCGAAATTAAATATATAATAAATAAATAATTTAATAATACAGACTAACCTGGACCGTTGGATCTTCTCGGATCAGATCTGGAGCGTCTGATCTGTAGACTGAATCTGGACCGTAGGATCTGATGACTTTCGATCTGGAGCGTTGATTGTTTTGATCGAATCTGGACCGTCTGATCCTCTGATCAAATCTGAACCGTAGGATCCTCTGATCAAATCTGGACCAGGATCTTCTGATCAAATCTGGACCACAGGATCTGCTGACTTTTGACCGACGACCGTTGACCGTTGACCGATCACCGTTGACCGACGACCGACCGGGTTGGATTCGGATTTCGGGTCGGATTTCGGTGCTCCGTCGGGTGAAGAAGACGATCACGGTGGTTTTCGAGCGTTCCTCGGCCGTTCCTGGTGGTTTTCGAAGCCTCCAACTTGTCGGCCCGACGTGGATTGGGTGCTGCAGCGGCTGTGGTGGTGGTTCACTCCCAGAACCACCAGAAGTGGCGGTTCGTGTGGTGGTGCGGCGGCGAGGGTTTAAAAAAAATTCGAAAATTTGCAGAACTTCCCAAATGCAAATTCGAGCAATTCTAAACACTATAATCAATCAAGAACACTTCCTAGATGATCCTAACACTCTTTAATTGGATCGAAATCCTCCAATCACTTCGAATTTGCAAATTTTGCAATTCGAACACTTTTCTCTCTATTTTCAGATCTCGATCGTGTAGTGTGTTTCGTGAAATTGAATTGTGCTTTCTGCTTGGGGGGTGATCCTATTTATAGATTTCGAAACAATTTGTCATTTCGAAGCTTCGTACTTGTTCAATTTTACAATCACGAATCGTTACATTTTTTCGAATAAAAACGATTCAAAATTGGGACTCGATTCGTGATTGTTGGTTCAAATTGATCACGAATATTATGTTTACAGGTCATGACTCTTGATTAAGTGTGTTTAATTTGATTAAAGAACACAATTCGGCCAATTTTAAGATTTGAAAAATCATGTCCATTCGAATTTTTTCCCAATTTTCATGCCTTAATTAATGTGTCTTTTGGAATGAAATAATGCACGAATTGTGTGTATATGTGATGTATCCCATGCCTAGTTCGTGTCTGTACAATCAATTTCGAAAAAACACAAAGATTCGTTGCTCAAATGAGTCTCAAAGTGGATGAACCGATGTGTCTTTTGGGAAAAAAAATGAACAAAAAAGAGGCAAAATCTGCCTTAGGCTAGATTCGAACTTGGGTCCCCTTGCTTTGTGTCCATGGTCTGATCCGTTAGGCCGTTGGCCTGTGCCTTGGTCATATAGCTAACCACTAATACTTAAGACTAATAAAATATATATTATATTAAGCTTAAATAATTATTTATTTTAATTTTTCTTACATATATTTTATTTATATTACTATTATTCATTTAATTATTTTATTATACATATTTTATTCCTCTATATTTTTATTTTTCTCTTTTTTATTATACTATTGTTTTTTTATATTTTTAATGAACTCAATCATGACATTAATTTAATCTAAATTAGCCTAATTTTTAATTGGGCAAAAATTGGGTGTCTACACTCCTTATATGCCGCCGACGTATGATCTTATACCGCTGGCTGCCGACGTTGATGGCTAGCATGAACTTTGTAAATTTCAAATTTTTCTAACTCTCTTCAACATCTTTCAATACATAATATAAGAATTTTTTATCAAAGATTTGCTATATAATATATGATATGTGATATTTTGGATTGTTTTTACTTAAGGTTCAATAATTTTTCTAAGTTCTAATCTAGTTAATATAAACTTGACTTAGGATAGTAATATAATATAGTTGATTTATGTGGAACAGAAATAGATACTCAGTTGGAGATCCCGGTCAATTCCCAAATCAAACCAGGTACACAATACTTGATGATTGTTGCTTAGGATAGGCATATATCAATTTGACCTTATCATAGAATAATAAGAGATGTTGAAATTGTTGTGCTTTACGTCATTGAATCCGGAACCGGAGAGCAACACTTTGTTATGATGCAATGGCACGATAGTTTCGGTACTTAGCCCAATCCTTTGTCATGATACAATGACTCAAATCCATGATGCAATGGTGATTTCTTTATTGGCTAAGTGGGTAGCTAATAGGGTTAACTATATCGGTATATTCTCTACTTAAGCTCGGAAGGAAATAATATGTTTTTGTTCACGGGTATGGGACCGTTGAACTAATTGATGTTATAAACAGGGATAAGTGGAGTATATAAAGGAGTGTGAACCCTAAATGATGCTATTAATATTCTTTATCGGTTAGATATAGGAGATATAGATAGCTAGTCTATCTATATCAACTTCCTGAGCAGCCGCTGTTACTCAGGACCCCCATAATTGCCAAGCTTGAATCGGAGTTTGAATACTCCAATGTTGTTCTATTCACTTAATTAAAGAATAATAGTTGTGGTGATTTATTGCATAGCATTTAGTTAAGTGAGCATAGTATATGTATTTGTTTGCACTATTGTGTACTGGCCTTTGGCTCATGCTGCTATCTTGCAGGTGACTTTGATGACGAGCCTTATGACGATATGGGCAATGGGACTAACTGGGAAGATTCTATGGATGACTAAGAGAGAGAGACCTAGTATATGCTTAGGATTCCTTTTGATGTAATTTTTGTGAAGTGTTTAGGCTTATTTGTTAAGCTTGGAATGTATTTTGATTTGAATTGTATTTGTAATATAGTTGGGTTGTAAATAAGATTTCTATGTTTATATGATCCTTGGGAAATTGTAATGTATATATAAATATGATGTATGACTTGTATATAGGTAATGACCCACTACTTATGTAGTGGTAATGTTTCTTAATTCAAAACATGTGAATGTTTATATCTGTTTTAAACAGGTAGCCATTACAAACATCCTCTTTTTAAGATGACCTTACATATAATGCTTGAATATTGTTCCTATATTTGGGTATTATGCGTGGTTGGGAGATTTGACACACTTAATATTTGGGTTTAAGTGGGCCGAGTCTTTACATATATATATATATATATAAAGGTAAATATTACATATAATACTTGATGTTGTTTTTTATTTAAATTGATTACCTAAAATTTAAAATAGTTTAGTATCTAAATTATATTCATTTTTAGTAATTTAAAATATGAATTTTTTCCATATTTTTAATTAAACACGTAAACAAAGTAAATTCAATATTGTGGAAAATTATAAAAGTTATAGGTGATAATTAATACATTTAAATTTTAAATAATTAGTTATGAAATAGTGTAAAACATCAATATTAAATACCAGGGTAAAACACATACCTACAAACTTTTTTAAAAAAATTAACAAAATAACGATTTACACAAAAATAATTACAAAAATACCAACTTTAAATTGTGTAATAGTAATATACAATTCATATACATGTAGTACATTCGACTCATGTACAAATACCTAAATCACGTGTAGTTGTACATGAGTCGCATGTATAACGTGTGAGTACAAACACCTAAGTCACATGTATAATATGAGTCATCACAGGTGATTTCTGAACTGAGAACTGGTTTGAGGATAGCAGGTTCGAACCGACTACTAGTTCTAGCTGGTCCTTATGGTTTCATCCCTAAAATTGTTGACTTAGCGGTTTTGGAATCACCAGTAAAAAACCAACTAAATAATAGATAGAAGCAGTAGTTCCCATGGTTCCACATTACATAAAAAAAAAAAAAAAAATTAAAAAAGAAGGAAAAAATAAAAAAAATTATAAATTAAAAATAAATATTTAAATTATTTTTACCTAATGATAAAAAATTATTTTCTATTTTCGACATTTAATAAAAATACAAATAATAAATATATTTGAAATTAATTTTGTTGAGTTTATATAGACTTAAAATAAACATTACTTTCGTAAAATGTGAGACTTGTTTTGTATTTGTGAGACTTATTTGTACCTTGAAATTTTATAGTACCACGCTGCTAACATGATAACTAAAAAAATGTAAGTGATTATAATATAAATACGTACTTGTAAAATTTCTTTTAACGAATTGACTTTAAACAATTATTTTTAGGCCAAATATTATTTCAAGTTAATTTTTTTTTAATTTTTTTCTTAAATTAAGTAAAGTTAAATAATTAAATTTTTTATCTTTTTAATTTCACAATTTCCTAGTTCTAGAGAAATCGGAATCAAACTATGAAAACCGGAGGTTCTTAAGAATCGAGAACTGAGCTGACTCCCATGGGTTCAGTTCTAGTTCCACTAATTTTGAAACTTGGAACCAGTGGTTCAAGTTCAGTTTTAGACTCGAACTAACCTGTGATGACGTTTATCTACAGTCACTTATGAAATAATTTATGGAAAGTTTTAGTTCCAATAATAGAATCGCCACTTAACCTGCTGGTTTCATGGCATGTGTATGAATGAGAGGAAATGATATCAATTTAAGAAGAGCCTAACCAAATCAAATTGAAATGATACAAGACTAATTTAAATTTAAACTCTCATTTCAATATAAAATTTTATATTCAAAATCAACAAATTTATAAATTTAGTCCAAATTCAACTTGAATTTGTAATTACCAAACTTGAATTCAACTTGATTAAACTCTTTTCATCATTATCATAGGAAAAAAAAAAATCTATTTTAATAAATATAATATTAATATATAAGTTCAATTGACATTTAAATTCGATTAGGTTTTTGAGTGTGTTGAGCTGTCATCATGAAGTTCGAGCCTAACTTAACAAGTTACTTAAACAACTCAAGTTTGAGTGCAAACTTGACCTTGAGTTTTCTTGTACTGTTACCAAGTCGAATTCGACTAGCTCATCTATTACTTTACCTCATTTACACCTTTTGGCATACTAAAATATTTTCTAAATGACTTAAGCCAAAAGTATTTGCATAGATTTTTTTTTCACCAAATTAGCAAACCTTCCAAAAACTATATACAATCAACCAATGGGATAATATTATAGTACTAACCTGTTTCTATTACTGTACACCTCAATTTTTAAGTTTTTACATCATACGCCAAATTAAAATTATAATTACCATCATTACTATCTCATCCTTTTTCATTACTAACCCATATTCCATCATCATGGTAAACCAATAACATCGCCACATGTGTAATCTAACAATGTCTTCTTTGTAATTTATCGGATTGTTGAAGTCCTCCCATACAGTATTAGCTCAGTGATGATTTGCAAATATGATTTGAGGGCCAAAAATTTCCCGCAGTGAAGATAAAAGCAACTGCAAGAACAAGGTTCTACAAATACCGAACACCTTAAAATGAAATTAAGTTTTATACATGTCACAACATTATTGGTTTATCATTATAACTAGAATAATAGTCCATAATAGAAAAAGACGAGATAATAAACATGATAACTAAATTTCCGATTGGATGTATATTTAACAACTTGAAATTTAAGGTGTAAAACTGTAAAAACATATAAAGTTAAGATAGTGAACAAATGAAATTTGAAGAGTTGGCCTAAGGCAAGTCAAGCTAATTTGGAGTTGCTTGCAAGTTTACAAGCTAGTTCATGGGCCATCAAACCACCTAATTAGGATTTTCTTTTTAAAAAAATTGAAATTTGTAAAGATTATTTTAAAAACTAAATTTAAAATCTTAATAAAAATAAAATTATGTAAATTTTAAAAATAAAATTAACATTAATTAAGACAAATTTTCAACTTAAAATAAAATTAAGCCTAAGATCAATAATCTATGACCATTTGTTAAGAGAATTGTTTAAGATATGTATCCATTTATGCACAAACATTTGAAACACAATAAATCCTCACCTAATTATTTAGAATTTCCATAATTGAATAATATAATAGATAGTTAATTGTAGACTTAAATTTGAACTTAATTTAGATTTGAAATTTAGATATTTGAATTAAGTAAAACAAGTAAATAATATAGGATGATTAGATATAGGATATGAATTGGTAAATAGAAGTAAATTGAAATTTAAGATTCTAAATATTCTTTTAAATCATCTATACATCTTAATGATCTTTTTCAATTAATCAAATTATATCAAATTATTTAATTATTCCCAATCATTCATTTAAACTCCTTTTTCTTAAATTTCAATTCCTAAAATCTTCAATCATGAAATTTAATGTTTTACAAATTTCTAAACCTTTGGATTTTAGTTTAACTTCCATTTTCTTAATCTTCATAAGCTTTGAATTCATTTGCTTGTTTAAAAATATCAGTTCTTAAACTCAAACTGAATTTAGATATCAGTTCTTATAATTAAACTTTTAAACTATATTTCTATACCGAGTTATTGATTTATAATATATAGATTTGCAAATTATTTTCTAATTAATTACGATACATAAAATAATTATCATAAGGTTTAAATTTAATTTCTTATTCTAAAAATGTCGTTAAAACCTTATCCTTTCCTTTTCCCTTTATTTTTCCCTTTCTTTTTCCTTTTCTCTCCTTTTCTTTCTTCTTTCCTTCACCATTTCTTTCTGTTCTTCTTCTTCTCTCTTCTTTTTCCTTAATCCATCAACTCAATTTTAAGTAGATTATAGAAGAAATAAAGTGAGGACAAGATAAAAGGTGAAAATGCATGAAGAAGCTACAAAACTAAGGAGGAGTAGTAGTAGAGAAGATTAGATTTTATGTGTTTGCTAAAAAGATAAGTATAGTTGTTTTCTTGTTTTGATTGTTGTATATGCTTGTATATGATGAATAGATGCTAGATACACGAATGGTTTGTGAAAAACTAGAAAAAAAGAAATATATGAACATGTATATCAAAACCTAGGCTTATGAATTGCATGAATAGAACTAGAAGATGATGAGATGATTTTATGAAATATAAGTAAAAATAGGTATATAGATGTTGTAAGTTATGATTATAACTAATATGTTGATTATGAGATGTGGTATGTGGAGTTTGTGAAGTAAAACAAGTAGATAAATAGGTTAAAAATGGCATGCTTTATTTTGAGAAAGAGCACGAGAGGAACATAGGATGCCCTAATTAGTCGTGCTCCTCACTATTGCTTAAAACACATGAATTTTTCCTACCCGAAGAAGAAGCATAACTATTACATGGACCTACTTATCTCTCGTGTTTTTCTTTGTTAAGAAAACACGATTGGAAAATGACATCCTATCCCCCATGTCTCACCTGAGATGAACATGACTTGCCCTATTAGTCGGGCTTCTCTTTATTTTATTCATTAAAAATAATCCAAAAAGATGGCTAAAACACAGCTTCCTTTATCTAATGTTTCTCTTTGATCCTTAGTACTTTAAATGTTAGTAAAAACAGGAGGAACACGACTAGCCTATCCATTATTCTTGTCTTTATCTTCAACCCAAAATAAGTATGATCGAAACACAGTTGAATGTTTTAGCCGTGCTTTCATATGTAATGGGGTGTAATACGGACTAACCCTATCTGTCCCTGTTCTTTATAAAATAAATAAATAAATGAAATATATGAATGATAGTTAAAATGACATGTTAGTTATTTTATATATTAAGAATAAGTTAAGAGAATTTATAGATAATAAACTAAATAGAATAAATAAAGAAGTAGGTATAAAATTAAACCTATTTAATCAACTTAGATCAATTTGACTTAATGAATATAAATGAACTAAATGAGATAGATTAATAAGACCCTAACAAATATACAATAAAGACTTATGGAGATAATTGGGTATGATTTAGTAATTTGATTAATTGATTAGTCTAAACACTTGGTTAAAATTAGTTAATATAGAGTACTTATAATTGGTTTAGATTAATATGTTAGGTTAGACTTTGTTAAAATGAGGAATATGTTGTTTCAAATGTATGCTTGCTAGAAAATGAGTATGTTGAAAGTGAATAATATGATGATGATGTTTTTATATGAATGAATAAATTATAAACAAAGAAAAGAAATATTTTGACGAATAATGAAAAATTGTTTGTATCTTTGAGGGGTGACTTCATAGCCATGGCAGGGTTCCTACTAAGTTTCTGATCAAATAGATTTTTAAAATGAGTTTTATGTAAGTAGATAATTACTTTAATTTTTATATGATTTAATTTCTTAAACAAATGTTTGCCTCTAAACTTGTGTTTGATCTATCCTCTAGATGGCTTCTAAGTTTTTGTTTGGATTCCAAATCAATAAGGTACACAGTTACTTGCGTGTTGTTTTTTAGGATAGGCATTCTATGAACTAAATCTTAAAGATGGCTCAAATGGTTAGTGTGTGTCATTTAATCTGGTCTAGGGAGCGACAACCTTGACTGAAGTTGAGCACGGTAGTTAGGTGCTTAGGCCACTCTACCATGAAGAAATGGTATGCCATAATGCATAGCAATTTCTAAGTGGCGTAGTAGATAGCTGATCGGGGAAATGGTGTCGCGTAATGTTTGCTTAAGTTTGGGCGAAGTTAACATGGTTTTTCACATCTATGGGACTGATTAAACTAAACGATATTATAGATTGAGATAAGTAAGTTGTGTAAATAGATATGAAACCCTAGATGAGGGTTTTTTTTTTTTTTTTTAGATATAGGAAATATAATTACCAGGCTATTTTTCAACCCTTGAGTCGGTACTGTTACTTAAGACCCCTAAGTCTAGAGGTGTATTATCGAAGTTGTAATATACAAATATATAGTTTATATTGAAAGGAAAAAGTGTCGTTTGTTGGAAAATAATAGGGTTTTATGGTCCACCCAAATATGTATACATATGTTATGTTAAATGGCAAACACGTGAATGAAAATAGAGAAGACTGCACAAAGCTGCTCAAAGCTGCTGCCTTGAATAGGTAAGCCACCGGCCTTGGTCTGTACGTCGCTGGCATTGGCCAACCATCCTTGGCCAAAATTTCATCTTCGAGAGTTTAGGCCTCTAGCTTATATTCCTAAACCACTAGCCTTCTTCCCTAGCTGTCAGCCTTCATGCCAGCGAATAGACACGGAATTTATAAAGTCTTCAAGTTATCTTTATGATCTTAACCTATTCCTTCTTCTACTAAGCCATTCCTTTAGCTTAGAAAACTCTAAAAATATCTCTCTCAAGCCTTTAAAGATCCTAAGTTGTTCAGAAGTTTTGTTATATGAAATGTTTTTAAATAGGTATCCAAATACATGAGAGTTTGATGTTATATGACTCAAATTGTGGATTAGTGGAATAATAGTCTTAGCATGTTCTTCTCTATTGAGAACATGTAGTGGGTTGTAATGCCTTCAGATTAGGGCATTACAAGAGTGTAAGTGCTCCAATGTTGATTTGTTTAACTTTAAATTGAAGATATAAAATGTTGATTGATGTATTGCATTAAATTGAGCTTGTATGTCATCTTATGTATGCTTGTGTTGCTGTATACTGGGCTTCGGCTTATTTGGTCTTCTTTCTAGGTGTTGATTTGATTTGATGATGATGATTGACTCGGGTATGGGCTATTCTAGAGGTTTGAGAGAAGGAGTGAAGTGAAGTGAAGTAGAGTTGTTGGATTATTGTATTTTATTTTATTTTGTTTTGTTTTGTTTTAGGACTGGATTTATGTTTTTGAAACTTGTATTTTCTATAAGGGCCTGGTAGAGTCCATATGTTTTATAGTAAGCTTTTAAAGCTTTATTTTACTATCAAGAAAGGTATATGAGATACTTGATGGTATGATTTTGTTTTATGAAGGTTGATCTACTTGTGTGAGTAAAAGATATAAATGTTTTTATAAAGTTTTTTATACCGCTGCTAAATTTTAGAAATTAAAATTGAACAGCAAATGTTTACGATAAATAAGTTATAAAAAGGAAGCCTGAGCATATTATATGTAAGTGTTATACATGGATGTGTACACCTTGATGAAATTTTAGAGCATTACACATCCGCTTCCAGTTGTAAAATAAGCCATGTTGGATTATAAAATACTTCAGACATAAGGAACTTCGACAAAAACAAATGCCATATCGCTGAAAATAAGAAGTCACCTTGCTAGAAGTCTATATAGACATTTTCTTAACCATATTTATTATTTGTCATATTAATAACAATAACATATTTAATGTTGTGAATTTAAGCATTTTTCTTATTTACATTTTTTTCTTCTCTAGCCAATCCATGACCCAACAGATTTACTAGGTCATCTTGTGGATAATGACTCGCATGGTTTGCCTAAACTGACAAGTCTAACTTGATGATGGTTATTTAGGCATGGTCATAAACTAGAATTGGTTCTTGCCCATGTCTACTGGTAGGTGAATATTCATTCTTCATGTACACCATGTCTTATAATGTTTATCCTCTAATTGGACTTTCGGCAAATATAAACGCTCTCTGTAACCTTCAAGATGGAAATGGACCTTTTTTATTTTCATTTTTCAATTTCCCTTAATGTGAATAGAGCGAATCCAAATTCTCTATTACATTTACTCTTTTTTTTTAACATATATTACATTTACTCTTAGGTCCTTTTTTTCCCCTTTTTTTGGGGGAGGGGAGGGGGATTATCATCTACAGCAACTTTTAAGGAGGAATGATGCAAACTTAGATCATTTCCTTTGAAAAAAGATTAATACTGATGCCACTTGGTTTTAAAAATCTTAGGTTTATTTCCTCTTCAGATATGGCAACACACACTAACACATGAATGCAGAGATTTATGGTTGGGCTTAGGAGTGGGTTGTGGAACAAGCCATTTCTAAATTTGGGCCACACGGAATCATCCATGTCCGATTTTTGAATCCGGCTTCGCCCGACACGATTGAATAATTACAATGATTGTGAGCAAAGACCCCTTTTATGAGTGTTTGCCTAAAACAGCTCAATCGAATCAGAACGATTTCATCTTTCGTGGAAAAAAAAGGAACAATTCGTCATTCACATAACCGATGATTAAGTGGATCAGATGGCCTACCATATAATTAAGCTTAAGAAACATGGAAAGACCATTTGTCAAGTCTTGCTCTATGTTTTCGGCAAATCTCATGTTGAGTTCAGACTTCAGATTGAGTTAATTTTGTCTTATTCAGTAAAACTTAAAACATTATAAGACAGCATAACAAATTGGAAATAAGCAATATGAATTTTCTGTACACATGTTATGTTGGTACACTGGAGAAATTCATCCCATGTCTCATGTTTGAATATAGAAGTTAAATTTTAAAAACAAATTTTTTTGTGATTCCATTCAGACTTTATTAATTATATATAGTTTAATTATCATTTCATCTTATGAGAAAATGTGAAATTTGGCATTAAAACTTTGCATAAAAATTTATTTGATACCCCAGCTTTAAAATAGTTAAATTAAAATACAATCAAACTTTTTTTTTTTTTTTACTATATTTACTAACTCACTAACTTTGTTTTCTCTTATATTGTGAAGTGGAAAAGGCAGTCTACTGGTATTAGAGAGTGTTTAAAAAAATAGAAAAATTCGATATGTTGTCTTTTTTAAGTCATGAAATATAGTAAACAGTGTTAAAAATATAGTAAATATAACCGTAAAAAGTTTGATTGTAGATTAAATTAACCATTTCAAAGCTAAGTACAGTAACGAAAATTTTATGGTCTCATCACTATCCAACGACTCACATATCTTTGAATTAGTATATTTGTTTTGACCGTAATCGAATCACTAAATTAGTTAATATTCTAATTAGTATACTTATTTTAACGGTTAGATGGTTAACTGACGGTATCGTCAATGAGACCATAGAAGTTCTTGTACAATAAACTTCAGGTACCAAATTTGAAGTTTACCCTACCACGTATTTAATCTGCATTTATTGCGAGAGATGTTTTTAATAAATATATATTATACTTATTCCATTATATTATATTCTGTGAATGCTTCCAAATAGAGGAATATATTTGTTTTTCTAGAATTCATTATGTTCCAATCCATGTCGTTATGTTTCAATCCATTCAATTTTAAACGATTCTTACATACCAAATATTATAATAATAAATGGTGAACATACTTAATACATAATAGTGTGCTAACTTACTCTCCTCATTATTTTAGAACTCGAATTAGAGTTGAGGTTGATCGAATTTTGAATTGTAAATTTAAACTTAGCTTGAAATACATTGTATTTCTTGATTTGAACCCAATTCCACTAAAGTCATCCAGGTTTGTTTTATTTATAAATAATATATATGGTCTTTATTAGAGCAAAATTGATGTATGTTCAAACTCAACACAACTTGACTTGAACTTAATCAAAAGAGCACATCAAGCCAAAATATAGTGAAAAAATGTTAAACTCCATTTTGTAAACTATTTAAATAGGTTGAACTCAATCTCAATTTGACTATAGTAGAATTAAATTTGAATAATTTTCAATCCAAATTCATATGATTAATAAGTCAACTTGACTCATTTACACCATAATTATAATCCCTTGTATTAAAGATTTATATTAATCTTACAAGATTGATTATAGCTATGTTGCAAAGATTTCTGGCAATGTAATTTCTATTCCTTTCATATAAGTCATGAAATATTGAGAATTAAATTATAAATATGTATTGAGACTATCGTTGTGGTGTATATTTGTATCTCCTTATAATATGTTTGCTAAGTAACGCCGTATAAGTACTTACTAACTTCCTACACTTTTTCTTATTATTGTAGGTGAAGCCGTGCTAAGAACTAAGAAGAGTATTCATCCAAGTTTAGGGAAAAAAATTGAAAAAAAGGGAAGAAATTGAGGATTCAATGCCAATCGGTTTGGTGCAAGGTTTGGTTGTTTTTTAGGTTAAGGGTTGGGTCCAATAAGAGTGAGGAGACAACAATCGTCTGTCTTCTCAATTCTCCCAACCTAAAGGCTAAAGATTTGACAAGAGAGATATGAAAGATGCTAAGCTACATCTACAACAGGTTCAATAATTCAGTTGTTGTGGAACACCACATGAACCACATATTTCCTTACTTTTCCTTTCTTTTCTAATGGTGAGCTGTGGAAAACTTTGTCTCCCCCTTTGATTTATGATCAAGGCTTTTAGCTTTTTTTAATTATTCATGGGACCTACCTCAGTTATTCACACCTTGCAACTATTTTTCGATTTGGGCCTATGCTGGCCCTCTCCTTTGACTTTTTGGGTGTGTTGCCTGTATAAAATCAAGGAAGTGAGTTGAGTATTGTTATTATTATTATTAAACTTTTTCTTTCTTTTGGGGTGGGGTGTGTGTTTAATATCTATCTAGTTTTGTAAGTGCCACTTTATTAGAGTTTCTTGTAAGATTTTAAACAAGTTGAGTCGAGTTGATATAGTACCAAATTCAAACTCCACTAGAATAAAAAGCTTGAAGCTCGAATTCGAACTTGATCGAGCTTTGATTTTTAAGCTCACTCAATTTAATACTTAATAAACTTGAACTTGATTGATTAAGCTCGATTATTCTTTTAAATATTGATTTAACTATAAAAAGTATTTAATACTCGATAAACTTGAACTTGACGCGACTCAATTGTAAGCAAGTCGAATTCAAGCTTTCACCGAGTTGAACTCAAGTAACTCGCAAGTTGTCTCGACTCACATACGGTCTTAATTGCTTAACATGAACTCTCACGTTAGGCATCCAAAAAAATCAATAAAGGAAGTTGTTATGAGAGTTGCTTAACATTGAAATTAATGCTAGAGTTCCTTAACTAAGTAACTCAATAAGCAAATTTTTTATTCTCTCTCCTATTTTTATTAGTGGAATGTGACATGTGTCAACTGAAAAACCTTTTGAAAAATTGTTAACTCTCTTAAGAATTCACCAATAAGGAGAGTTGATGGAGGAATTGCTTGATACAAAATCAGTACTTAATATGTTGATGTGACATATTAAGCAACTTAAAGATGAAGTTGCTCTAATAATTTTGACTATCTATAGGAGATCGTGCATACTTCTTTTAAAGATACAGTACTAGTAATTTCTTCGGGACTTAAGCGAGTGAAAGTGTACGATGACATCCTTTGTTATTCTCTCTATATTCAAATTGATTCTATTAGTTCAATTTGGTTCAATTAGATTCCACCATGAGTGGTTCAAATCATCCATTTGACCTTTTTTTTAACAATAAACCAAGAAAACATGCCTAATTTTGTCCAAAGTTAAATCGTTCATAATCTACCAGGGTATTTTGAGTTTGAATGCATCCAGCATTTTCTTTTTTACCCTATGCACCCATTTAATTAGGAAAAAAAAATAAAGCTATTCAAGAAAATAAAAGGTTCAATTTACAAAGGTAAAATCTCTTCAAAATGAATAATGCTATAACTTTATAGATGAAATATAAATTATATTTTAGAAAGTTATGGGATTCTAATTTTTTGATTTGGCATTAGTTCAAACCCGTAGCCTATTAGCTTTCCAAGTCATTATGGGTATGTTTGGCTAGCCTTTTTCAGCAGATACAGACATTTTTTTTCAAACTTTTTTCTAATAAATTGTTTATCTAAAAATAGATACAAATAAAAAATTTGGACAGTTCTCATGAAAAAATAAAATAGATAAAATATTGATAAAATCGGATATATTTACATATTTGTTTCGATGTAAATACAAATACATATGAAAAAAAAGATCATCCAAACAAACCCAACATGAACCTTTTTTTTTTTTTTTTGCATTTTCATTTCACTTTCTCTTAACTTGAACAATGTGTTTTCATTGTCATTACATAGGTTTGCAAATGAGTGAGCCAAAATGAGCTTTTGAAGGCTTAGGTTCTACTCCTTTAGCAAATTAACGAGCTTAAAACGAGCCGGACTTTTAATGAGACTAAAAATTATAGGTGGAGCTTGAACATATTAAGAATTCGGAAACCGAAGCTTAGCTCATTTGTGTTAACGTGCTACATAAATGATTATAGTTATAATATTATATTTTTTTTGGCCGATATAATACTATATTAATATAGATAATTATATAATATTGTATTAATATATAATTTATATATAATTATCTTTATAATATCATATTAATTTATAAAAAAAATGTTTACAAACTTGTTCGTAAATCTAAAAAAAAGCTTAGACATAGCTTATCTATTAAATGAGTTGAAGTCAAGTAAGGCTTAAAACGAGCCAAATTCAAATAGTTCATTGGTGAGGTTCGTTTCTTGCCGTATGTTTAAATAGGTCAGGTTAATTTTGCAGACTTTGGTTCATGGTATTCTTTTTTTTTTTTTTTTAAGTTTTCATATTTTTTCCTTTCTCCTTTACACTCCATAGTCCATCTGGTCTCTTTATCACTTTGCGAACATCTGTGGAAATGTTGGCATACTTAATTACTTATTCATTATTTTTATTTCACCTTCTTTCAATTTCTTAAACATTAGAAGAAAAAATTATACATTTTCTTATAGTTCTAATTTCGATTTTTTTTTTTTAGTGTTTAATAATAAAAGTATGACTTATTATAATGCATGCATTAGCTGTTAAACAGTTTTTAGAGTTATTTTTTCTAAAAACTACTTTCTTCATAAATTTTTATTTTTAATCAGAAAATTAGGAATACATAACAAAGCTATATAAATATTTAAATCTCTTGCCAAAGAAAAAAAGTACGCAAATAATTCATGCATGATGCGTCCACTAGGATATTTACTTTATTTATGAATATATCTATCAATGTAATAAATAACTTCATGCTTATCAATAGCGACTATACCGCTTGAGAAATCATTTTTTTGCAACGTATTCAAGAAAACTTAATGATACAATCAAATAGATGAATGATTTTCTAATCACCTGTATTCAAGAAGATATTACTCTGTGAAGATGCTATGATCTTGTAACATTCTTTAGAAGGAAATTAAGAAAAGAAAATGGTTAAAAAAAATAATATGCCATAGGTAAATTACATTAAAAGGTATCAATATTTAAGAATAAGATCATTTAATACTTCAATATTTCTAGTGATTCAAAAGAGAAATCAACGTTTGAGGATAAATTCATTTAAAATATCAATATTTTACAAAATAAGTCAAATAAGGCATTAATAATTGATAAATAATAAAAATCTTAGAAATTTTATTGAAAACTAATCAAAATGTTGATACATTAAATGAAATTTGAAAAATGTTAATAGCTCATTTGATTCTTTTTGTGAAATGTCAATAACTCTTTTTAACTAATTAAAAAATTGATACATTAAAAAAACTTATCCTTAAATATTGATACCTTCTCATCTAATTTATCCAATATTTATATGAAATTGCACATGCTCTAAACCTGTGATTCTCTGTTTAAATTTTATACTAAGGAGTTATTTAAATAGATGACAAAAATTATACAAGTTTTTGTATTAATTTCATATTTTCTTATGAGTTGATAGTCCAACGTCAATTTATATATTTTCCCTTCATGAAAAGTTATAATTTTTCAAACTCTTCATGGGTAAAATATGTACATTTCAGTGATGTTTTAAAAAAGAAAAGATAATATTATGGAACATCATCTGGAAATTACTCAAGAAACTGTTTTGCATAGTTAAAAACAACATGTAATTACTATTGTTTAAGATCATATCTAAATTTCAAATGACCAAATCACGAAAACTAGACGCTTTAAATGTAGAAACCCCTGAAGTATGTATATAAAAAGTATGGGCAAAATTGGAAAAACCTACTATAGTATAAACTGAAATGGATCCTTTACATTGTCCGCGTGCAATTTTCACCATAACCAACAACAGAAGTACCTAGATCCTCCTACCTAGGATAGGCATTCAGAAAAAAATATAATATATATATACACGCTAGAATTTACGATTCCTTATAGGACTGCTACTAGGCTTGAGCAATTTCATCACCACTGCGGACCTCTGAGTGGTGGAGTACCTTTATATTTTCTAGGTCTTGCCACACTATTATAACAAACACAACCCAATATTTCTCACACACGCCACCGTCCACCGTGTACATTCAGCCAATGTGAAAAACTTTAGTCAAATGTCATTGCCTAAAATGCAAAGCGTATGGTTTCTCGCAATACACATTGGGCCTGTTTTGTTTTTATTTTTTTTCTTTTTTTTCCTATCTGTGTTATATATCCGTTTAAAATCTAATGTTTTTTATCTGTTTTTATATCATAATTATAATAATAGTGGTGATTGATATTACGAAATTTCAAGTATTTAAGAGAAAATGTTTTTCAAAAATATCTTCTATACAATGGAAAAGAAAATTTTAATTAGCATTTTTGCAACAACAAATAAAGTAAAGGATAAACAAGTCCGACTTTATAGGGATTTATATTATATTTAATTTTAAAAGTGGGGTATATATTTTCTTTTAATTTCATTTTTTTGTCATCTATTTCTTAATACATATTGTGGTGAAGGGATTCGAGTCTAACGATCATGTGTGTACTGATTACTATATAACTATCCCACTATATGTGATATTGGAAAACGATACGTACAGGAATAATCAATAGAGGAATGTGCAGGAAGAAGAAGTTGGCAATCTTAATAGGCTTGAACACGTGAGTGATATACAACGGAGCTAAAAAATATCAAACTTCTCTAAGTATGATGAATCGGTGTTCATTCTTAATTAAGATAAGCAATTGATTCACTAAGTAAAAAAACTAGCAATACATCAACGTTTTCCCAAGATTTTCCTTATCCAAATGGAATGGGACTTGTTATTTATAGTGAAACTAGCTGTCGATGTTGTCTATTAGATTTAGCAGACGACCAAACGCTAGAATGAATCTCTTCTCTTGATATTTATTAAAGTAAATCCTTTGTAGACTCAAACTCATTAACACTTGTGAGCCAATTTGAGAAAAGTTGAAATTGGACAAACCAATTTTGATGGGCCCTATTTCCAAACCTACCATATCAAATCTTCTTTAATCATTCCAATCATATAGGCACCTTAGCCTAGGAGGCTAGATCCAAATCAAAATGTGGTTTAAAACCCTTTGAATCAAATTTAATCATCCACAAATATATCTAGCCATGCCCAACTGATTTGCTCCTAACCTTATCTATGACATAATTCTTTCCCATAAACGTGGCCTCTAACGCTATACCACAAAGATGGCGAGGAAAGTACAGAAAGATTATTGTTTGGTTTGTATCTCGACCTTAACAACAATATTTTACAAAGAATTGTTAAGAAGTGACATGAATTCTGAAGTGTGTCATCTTACAAATGATTAGGTCACGTGTAGCACTTCAATTTTTCTTCCTCAATCCTACAGTCATCTTCTCCACTGGTCCTCCTACTGTACCTTTTTTGCTAGAATAAGTTCTTCCCACTTCCCATCCATCATGTATCACAAATGTCAAATTTAAGTTTCTTCAAAATTGACTCCAATAAACTCTGTCATTTGTACTCGCTATTAACTAAATTTTAGCACAATTTACGCTCCCTTTTCAACGCCAAAAACAAATTTTGAAATGATACAATTATACAAACGTTTTATCTTTCTTGTGCTATGATAGTTTACAATAGTGCAAGGCAAGATACCAAAATCATTTTTCATAAGTATTAGATTATATTGTTCTTACTCTAAATCTAAGCTATCCCAACTCGATTTAGTGAAATTAATTAACAAACTACTGCTAATTTACACTAAGACGACTAAGAGTTTCCAGTCAACAACTAAGTTGCCCGAGGTTAGCTTTATATCGAAAGCTTGAAAATGTTTGTCATTGTTTCTATGGACCCCAATGTTAATGCTTTCCAAATCTGTTTAGGGTTTTTATTGTGAATCTTGACAAATTTACAGTATTTCTTTCTCTAATGAAGTTACTCGTTTTATCAGTTGCAAGAATATCCTAGGTAAGGATTTATAACTACTCTCATTGAATGTGTGGTTCAAGGAAAAACCTAAACCATAATATCACTAGCATAAATTCTAAAATGAATTCTAGTGCTTTTAATTGAATTCATAAATGGTTCATTTTGTTTTTAAAGTAAATAAATAAATATAGGATAAATTAGGTTTATCAAATCTCTTTTTTGAAGTATTTAGACCATATTAACTAACACAGGAAGTCAAGGCGAAACCGTTAATTATATCATCATCCATATATGGAAGCTAGGATAAAACCAATGAATCTACATCTTCCCGTGCACAAGTTAAACTAATTTTTCTAAAGAACAGTCAAATTTTCACATTAGCAATAATCCCGACATATGAGCAATGCATCTACATCACACAAATCTTCATCGTAATACAACTCTCTTCATATGATCTAGCACATCATGATATCAAGATGAAAAGCAATAAAAGCGCAATAACAAACATTATACTTAATATATATAGATGAGTGTAGATACAATAGTCAATAAAAACCAAGCAAAACAATTATCTCTTTTTACAATAATTTTCTTAACTAGGTCAAGATTGGTAAAGTGGGAATTCGTTGTCCTCAAGATGTTATTCTATTTATGTCTATGGGAATAAAGTTTTGTCACATGTAAAATAAATTTGAAAAGTGAAAGGAAAAGAAAAAGAATCCTTAAAATAAAGTAACTAATTATTACTACTTTATGACACGTGACAAATTCTTATTCGTAGGATAGGGATGGGACAACATATTAGGGACAACAAATTTTAATCCAATAAAGTGGTAATTTGATGTCCCTCAGATATTGTCTCATTCATGTCTCCATGAATAAAGATTACCAGTGTCAAATAAATTTGAAAAAATAAAAAAAAATATTTCAAATAAAGCAAATAATAATTATTACTTCATGAAGATATGGTCTCATTTACCCTAGAATAAAGACTTACTTTGTGTCAAATATGTTTGAAAAGTTTTTTAAAAAATCCTAAAATAAAGTGAGTAATATTTATCACTTCATGGTACACCATAAGTGCTTTTTTGTGGGGATAAGATGGGACATCTTAGAGATAGCAAATTTTCTTCCAATGGGAATTTGCCTTCCCCAAGATGCTATTCCATCCATATACATATGAATAAAGATTTGCCACATGCCAAGTAAACTTGAAAAGTATTAAAAAAAATATCCCTAAAATAAAGTAAGTAAAAATTATCATTTAAAAAAACATGATAAATACTTATTCATAGGACAACAAATTTTTCTCTCCGGGGACAATAAATTTTCATCCAGTGAAAGTTGGAATTTGCTGTCCCCAAATATCGTACTATTTTTGTCTACGTGAATAAAGATTTATCACATGCCAAATACAATTGAAAAGTAAAAAGCAATCCTTTAAACAAAGCAAGTAATAATCATCACTTCGTGATATGTGGAAATATTTATTCGTAGAAACTTAAATGGGATAGTATCGTGGAACAACAAATCTGCATGAACGAAAGTGGGAATTTGCTATCCTCAAATGTTGTCATATTCATGTACCCACAAATAAAGATTTGTCATGAGTCAAATAGATTCGAAAAATAAAAAAAAATTAAAATAAGACAAGTAATAATTAGTATTTCATGGCATGTAGAAAGTGCTTATTCATGTGAATAGGAATGATATATGATCTTAGATACAGCGAATTTTCCTCCATAATTAAGAATTAGATTCATTCATCTCATATCTAAAGATTGCATATCTTGAACCGCTTGACTTATCATTTCTACTTTATGTTCACCTCCACCTCTATCATATCTTCAAACCAGAATTTGCTCAATATGTTAAACTCGTGGGAAAAATCTTGGAGACAGTGCAAAGATGCCTTATTCTCATTCCTCTGTTAATATGACACCAATTAAATAAATTAGCTACACATTTTAGACTAATGACCTAAATAACAAAGGTAGCAATAGCATATGGGATCGAGAAATCGATGGAATCTCGCATAATTATTATGTCAAGATGCCGACATTTTTTCATGTGTGAATCTCAATAGCATCGCATATGATTCGTGTGTCTAGGCAAAACAATGACAACAAACTAGGTAAATTTATTTCATTTTATTAATAAGGGATGAAGCAGCACCATTATGTTGATTAGGTCAATTTAAGCGGTTAATTAAATTGGAGAACTTTCCCCTTCTGGTTTTTAATTTTCTTTAGTGGCGATGGGTAAACTCAAGTTTGGAATTCTGAATGACACCTGAGTGTTTCTCCCTACATTTTTAAATGTAATTAATAATATAGTTAATTACGAATAATTTTCTAACTGTTGGCTAAAGTGCAGTATTTACACATCCCTATAAATTTTGAAAATATGTAATCTAACTCAAAATCTTATTAGCACAACAAAACCATTGTCAATGGAACTGCAAATAGAGACGGTAGGAGGTGAACATTAACAAATCATCAATTAAACACATGAGGTTTTTTTTTGCTATATATCCTTAACAGTAATTGCCTTTTAGGTGTAATTAATTAAAAGACTTGAATTAGAAAATTAAAATAAGAAAAATTTAGAAAATAAAGAGAAAATAAATTTAGATATATATTTCAAAAAATGAATGTAAGGAAATCTGCGGGACTCTTGATTCGTGATAAGCCTATAGTTGTGTTAATTATTCTGTTGGGGGAAAATGGGAAATCATTGAAGAGGATAGGTTTTCTTGTTTCGAGCCATGCTTTGAATAAGTTGGTACTCCGAAATCATCTTATTTTGTGTCATTCTCATGACATGTAATTATATATTTTCTTATTTAATTTTTTATACTAACAAAATAGTAAAATGGATTTTTTTTTTTTTGGGCCACTTATAGTAAAATGGACTTTGAATTTATGTTTTATAAAAGATTAATCCGACCGTCAATCTTAATGAGCTAAGGATTAAGGCACAAGAAACATTATATTACAATTTAACCATTTTCAATCATGGTCTCCCCGTCGCCACTTTGTACGCCAAGATCTGCAAATTACAAGTATGCTCATCTTCATTTTCTTCCCACGAGTTCACCGGACAAAGATTCATAGGGTTACTTCTTACTTAATACCTGTCCAGAACATAAAATCGGGAATCCTATTGAAGGAAAATCCAGTATAAGGATAACAAATAAAATAAAAATAACCATTGAAAATATTTATTTTTGAAATAAGACTCCGATGCAACTTCTATTTGTAAATTAAAGAAAGGTTGTCTGAATCAAGACAATCTCTTATTGTGTTAGTCAATATATCAAATTGGCTACCACCCCGAACTTATAAATATTAAAACAAAAGCATAAAGAAAGGCGAGAAAGAATTTTATAAGCTACTCATGTTATATTTATGATGAAATGTATCCCCCACATGGAAAAAAGATCTATTAGATGTTAAAATAATGAGTATTATTCATCTTGTTACAATAATTTTATACGCATAGCACATATAATACAGATTAACAAAATCTTTACAATCTCAGTACCATTAATAGCTATGATTTTGCATTAAAAATATTACATGAGAAACGAATTTGAAAAAGTAAGTAGGCAAAGAATCGAGGCAATTTCATATTTGGTAGTGAAGTTGGTTGAATATGTATACAGAATTTCTAATCTTTGATTAACTTTTTCAAAATGTATTCATAGACCATGGAAGCTTTCTTATCGGTGTCCTTCTATTTAATTTATAAAAGGAATCAGAGTTGATTTTATTAATCGATTTAATAAGTAATATAAGATGTATTGTCTAGACATTTCCCTGGAGCAAGTTGTCCAACCAATGACCCCAACTCCAGGTCCCCAAAACATGGACCCAATACTGTACCATCTAGATGGAGGAGCAGTTTAGACCCGTAGACCGTCAGTTCACGGGAATGGGTTTGACCATTTTTTAAAAATAAATTTTCACCTTTTATAAAGCAAAAAAAAAAAAAAAGAGAGTTATTTCACTAAGACATGTCGATCGGACGAGTAGACTAGATGGACCCGCATAGGTTGGTGGGTCTCCCTAGCAGTTCCAAATAGCCCCATTGAGATGGGTCCAATGCTGGACCTACCATGATCGGTCCAAATCTAGTCTTGGTTCAGACCTGACCCAAGAAGATGCCTAGTGATGCCTCCAACCCCATCACTTACCTATTTCTTAGTGCCTAAGGTATTTTCTACTAAGTGTTATAGCATATTTGTTTAACTTTAAAAGGATGAAATAGAATAATCATTTCTCCTTTGTAAAAGTATATCACAGTTAGTTGGCAAAATAGCTATTCCATGAAATTCCCAATGCTACCAAATAAGGAAATGGAATTCCTAATGTTACAATCTAATGAAATAAATATATAGTATCTGTGTATGTTTTTTTATAATTGAACTCATTCTACTTTAAAATACTTAAAGCATCTAAGTTCTAATGTAGGAAGTCCCGCGTTAGTATCTCACCATTTATAATATTGTTTTACTTTTGGTTTTACTATATTGTCTTTATATGACAAAAATAATTTCTTTCTTTTAAAAAAATCGAAAAGTGAATTTCTTAAATCCAAAGTAGCAAATTCCACCCATTGTTTCATGAACAACAAAATAAGAAGAATTGCAAGCACCACACATGAGAATATCAACTAAAGAAGATGGGAAATATATCCAAGTTCACTAGGCAAAAGGCACATCTTCCGCCTAGGGTTGATCAGGACTCTGTCGACCACTTTATTTGCTTGCTTGTTGATCAAATTTAAATAAATATAAACAATTTTGATCATATAATACAAATAGGGTAAATTACACTAGAAAATACCAATGTTTAGGGGTAAGTTCATTTAAACTATCAATATTTTGAGTAGTTAAAAAAGAGGTATAAATATTTATTTAGGTGTATGAAAAAAAATATCAATGTTTTTGCAAATTTCATTCAAAATATTGACGTTGGAATTAATTTTCCATCAACGAGCAATCATTGATACATTATTTGACTCACTTTTACCAAATGTTGATACCTCTTTTTAACCATTCAAGACATCTTCCTAAATATTGATACATTTTTTTAACCACTTAAAATGTTGATATTTTAAATGAACTTACTCCAAACATTGATACCTTTTAATATAATTTACTCTATACAAATATCATCTACATAAGGTTTAAAGCGTCAACTATAATAATTAAAGAAATTAGATATGGGCATGGTTCGATTCCAAATCGGTAACCGAATTATCCTATCCGATTCTAGAATTGACTAGTAACTAGGGGTTCAACCCCAGTTCCGATTAGAAAAAAATAGGATCACTGAATGGTTGCTACATTTGCAGTGTATTTGATGGAAAAAAATAAAAAACAAAGATTGAAAGTCAGCGAGCCGAAAAGTTAGACCTTTAAGGTCCATTTAAATTATGGTAAAAATTAAGGAAAAACGATCCATTTAAATTAAGGTTGATGGAGCTTTTCAGCCTTTTATTGAGAAAGAGGGTGGAGGAGCAGGGGACAATTGTCACAGTAGGGAGAGAAGAGAGGAAAGAAAAAGAGAAAGGAAGGGAAGGAAGGTTGGGGGGAAGACGCACAAGAGAGAGAGAGAGAGAGAGAGAGATTAGTGAGATTATCTACAAAAAAAAATTAGTTGGTTCTTTGATTCAAGCTAGTTCCAAACCAGTGCAGATGTCTAATAGGAATCAATGGCATTAAAGATCATCTTGTTAGTGAGATTATCTAGAAAAAAAAATTACCTGGTTCTTCGATTCAAGCCAGTTCCAAACCGGCACAGACATCTAAAAGGAATAATGGCATTAAAGATCATATTGTTATTTAGCTTTTACTCTATTTCTTATGTTTCAATTTCTTCCTCTAATCTAACATTCCATTGCTATTGTATCCTTCTCAAACTTCAATAACTTGGTTTCGGTTGCTACTTCCATGGTAGTTGATTTTATACCACTATTGAAGGAACCATTAATGTTTAACTTGATAGCACCTTCATTTGGTTTCACCACAAACTCCTCCCATTCTCACACAAAGAATGGCCAACTATAAGAGCATCACATTTCCAAGAATCTCTATTCCTAATAATAAGTACTTAGAAGAATCAATGCTAATGAGCACATTTAGAATCTCCGAGGTAAAGATCTCAATACATCTAGCCTTCCAAAAGCTCTATATCATGACTCTGTAAACAATCCTTACCTATCCTTTTTTCCTTTATCATACACAAAACTTAAGCCATTTATCCAGAGTTTTAATTTGTTCATGAGTTTTTAGACCTAAAACAACAAACTACATCCCTTTTGTCCATGGCCAATATAAAAGTAAGTGCTTGATTGATTCTTCTTCATTTCTAAACTTGCATTTTGAAGATTAAATATGGCATGTCTCATTTATAAGATTGAAGTTAATGGAATATGCATTGTTTAGAGTGTGTCAGATAAAATGCCTAACTTTAGGGAAGTTAATGGAATATGGATTGTTTAGAGTGTATCAGATAAAATGCCTAACTTTAGGGAAGTAAGAAGAGTTTCATACCATCTTCCAAGTGATGTGTTTATTTGATGAGAAAATTACATTGTGCATGAGTGTTGTGCAATTCTATACTCTTAAAGTAATGAGTACAATCTCTAAGTAGGCTTAGTTAGCTAGGAGGGCAATATTATAAAAATGCAAGTCTTTAAATGTCTCATTTGGACAAACGTAATGATATCTCTCCCAACTCTACCAATGATCTCTCCTCTTATCCTTAGTTTGATCCCATAAATACTAAGCTATTAAAAGATATACCTCATTACATGATTTTACTAGATACTTGAAGCAACTCATTGAACATGTGAATATGGTGCTCACCATGGATAGTTATTGCAAAAACTTTCATCAAGATAACTACCTTAATATTATTCTCTCATTCTCAATATCTTATATCATGATTATTCTTTTATCACATTATTGATGTTTTATACTTTCAAATACACGTTGTATCATAAGTATATGGTTCTGCTAGTAATAAATAGTGAAAGGGTGGTTTATAATAGAAGTTGATCTCTATCAGCACTTGTCGATATAGCAAAATAATTCATGGTCCGAGCTTCCACTCCTCCAATAATGAGATAGATGGATAAACTTGTTGCAATTACATAATGATAGTGAAGTCGGAATTCGTTTTATTTGGTTCGCATGTGAGCACGTTCGTGATCATATGCATGTGTTTTACATTACTCATGAGCTGTGCGACCACTTTTGCTTTATCATTTTTATTTCCTTTGTGTCATTTTCATTACTTTCTTTCTCACCTTTATTTTTCCTCAATTATTTCTGCCTTTGCTTCTCTATGTAACTCGTCCGACTTTTTTGTTTTTTCATAGATTAAAGGCACACTACCTTCGATTTTTCTTTTTTCGTACGGTCACAAGATGTCTCGTCTATTTAGACTGTTGGCCAGTCCTTGGGCTAAATTGTACGCATCAACCGTCAACGTTTAAGTATCTTCAGCTTTTGTTAGGAAAACTGTTCTCTCTCGCTTTATTTCTCTTTTTTTTTTTTTTTCTTTTTAGGATGGTATTTGTAATATAAAGATAAATATTTTATAATGAAAGACAAATATTTAATTTGTTATAAAATAAGAGAATTATACGATCAACCCTAATAAATGAGATATTATTATCAATCCTCACATTAATGACTGTCAACAAAATTTTTAAAGATTATGAGGTTGCGTTTTTCCAAAACTAATCTTGCTTTATAGATAGACCCATTTGGCCTAGTTTTGCCTTACCTTTTCCTAAGCAAAAACCATAGGTAAGTGGGTCTCTTTCTAGTCTTTTTCAATTAATCATTTAGGGTTATCTTTCTTATAAGGTATTTTTCATATGTTTGAAGGAGATTCAAGATCTAGTGAAGAAACCCTAAAGTGGATTTGGAGATTTGTAGTTTTGATTCAAAATAAAGGTATGATCTTTATTTTAGTTTTATTATTTATAAGATTTATAGATTATAGGAATATGATTATGCTGATTAAAAATAGTTAATTGATTGATTTAGGGTTTTTGTTTCAAATCAATCTCTGCAAGTTCTAGGTAAGTAAAGATCCATCCAATCTTGTCATTAAATAAAATTTTATTTGTTGTTGTAAAATGAATTGTTAATTGGAGATTTTATATATGTATTGAAGGAATTGTGGAGAAATTAGAAATTGAGGAGAAAGCTGAGTTTGAAGGTTTCATTGAATTATAAACAAAGGAGACAGGTGTGTTAACCTCTTTTCATAGATCTATGATTAGGGTTATAGATCCTTTGAATAAGGTTATGAAATTAAGGATTAGGGTTTAATTATGTGTTACAATTAGAATTGATTAAGATATGCTATTGATCACGAATATTTGTGGGATTAGGATTCTATTCTTTTAAGAAGATCTGTTGGTGGATTAGAGTTTGGAAGCGAATCCAAGCATGACCATATCTTATTTGTTGTTTGTGCTTGTAGGATTAGACATGCATATAAATTGAACTAACCTTTGCAAGCTATTAAAAATTATATGCTGCTTGTGTTTGCCTACGGTTAGTAAAGACTACGACAGAAGTGTGATACTAACGTTAGCAACCTGATGATCTTTGTGTGGCGGTGTCCCAAGTAGAGTTGCACCTAGAAATGATTCCGGTAGATTATGAGTTGTTACTAGCTTAATTGTGGAACGCAACTATATATATATATATATATTATTTTATACTATGGTTTTCATCAAGGTCATAAGTTACTCCGGGTTTAGGATTAATCATGAATAGTCCTAAACTGTGCTGCTTATTGGTTAATCAAAAGATAATAAACATATGGATGTTGCATAAGCATATGATGCATGTGAATTTGCTTGATGTGTGTTCACGCGCATGTGTGTGTAGTATGGCGTACTGGACGTTTTCGCTCAATCCTTTATTTTTCAGGTACAAGTGAAGATGATGTTGATTGAGAATTGTCTGGATATGACTTTTATGTTGACCATGGGGGATGACGTTAGTAGATTCGACTTTTCTACTGGTGAATAACAAATTCTAAATAAAGAAGAATAGAAAAAAAGATCTTTGAAGACCAAAAAGTATATACAGTTTGTTTAGATTATTATTGAAGATGTTTATAAGATAAGTTGTTATGTTTTGGATTTTATATAAGTACTTTTGGATAATATCAGTTTATGTTTCTAAGAGATGAATTGTAGTAATGAAAAATCTAATGAACCTTTTATGTAAAATTTAGAGATAATTATATTTGTAGTTTAGTATTTTATAGTCTTAACGTGTCCTTTTCAAGAGAATGACACGTGGCGAGTTGTAATACCGTTAAGTTAGGGTGTTATAGTATTAGTGTCCAAAATAAATATAGAGTACTCTACGCCTTATCTAACCTTCACTTGTACTTTTCTAAAATCAAAATCATATCTATCTTTCAAACTTTTAAATCATCCTAAACAGTACGTGGAAATATATTAAAACGAACCATTTACATTATTATCACAAGTTTTTATTTATTAAAAATTTTATGAGAAAAGGTTCCCACAACCAATTGGGTGAATGTCATATTTGGCACCTAAATTTTAGCAAAATTTAATAAAATTGAATTAGTAATTGCAAAAAATGACAAAATTTAAGTATTAAATTAACAGTTTTAAACTTATTGTAATTAATAATGAAAAATTAAAATATAAAATTTGGTATCTAAACTTTACATAAAAATTTAATTTGATGTGTAAATTTTAAAGTGGTTAATTTTATACTAAATCAAAGTTTTCATGATTATTTTTACCACTTTATTAATATTGTTTGCTCTATAATTTATAATTTATTGTTTTCAATAGATTATAACTTCTAATGAAAAAGAAATGCACAAACACTACTCCTTCATTTTTTTTCCATTCGAGTCATTCCTATACTCTATTAAAAACTATATAATTATATAAAAATAGGCCACTTCTCATTTTGCAATTTAAAAAAATTCATTTAGAAAAATTTGTACCATTTGGAAGTATTTGTAAGTTTTATCTTGTAAGAATTTCAATCGTATGTATCTGAATTTAGGTTAATTATATAAAAATGTTATGTATCTTCGGAGGCTAATTGATACAAAAGTGCCTCTGAAGTTTTTTTTTTTTTTTTTTATAATTTTCTATATGTTTTATAATTTTGTTGAAATCATGTTATCAAGTTTTATAGGTGTTTGTGACAAATTTCAATTTTAACACATAAACAAATTCTAAAAATTATAGAATTTGTGATATTAAGAAATTATTTTTTTGATAGGTTATATATAAATTATAAAGAATATATAATAATAGGACAGTTTTACATATTATATAAACTATATATATTGTAATAAAGTTGAAAGTTGAAAATCAAAGAAACTCAATGTGCTTTTGCCTTTTTGTCTCCTCGAACGTTTTCTAGTTTCAAGGGAAAAAAAAAAGCAAAAAACAAAAAAAATCAAGTTTGATAAGGTACAAGATACATAGTGGGTACAATATGCTATAGGATGAGTTCAGGATACAAAACTTCATATACTCCACCTTGCAAGGTAGAATATATATATGTAATACTTTATACCTTACCCACTATAATCTCACTCACGCCTGAAGTTATCTTCTTTTTTTTTCTCTTTATGTTATGTAGCTTTTTGTCCATTTGAAGGTCTTTTGGTTGTGTTGAATCTTAAAATTTTCTATAATAGGAAAATCATAAATAAGCTCCTATACATCCATTTTGATGTGGAGATACAAACACCTAAACTTTCAAATGTTGGAAATATCGCTTCCACCTATTAAATTGGCTATATAAATTTTTTTAGTTCCAAAAAGAAAGAAACACGTATGTTACATATGGTATGCCCGAATGCATTTGGAATGGAATTGCTATTATGGGTTCCATTCCATTCCTATTCCTACTCCTATTCCTCTTCCTATGTTTGGATGTGTTTTTAAAAGCCAAGATAGCGACTCTTGAGAATCACCGATACTTTGAGGAGAATTCGATTCCACCCTTAAAAAGATAGAATCGCGATTCTCCTCTATCTTCTATTACAATTACCATTTTATCCTCTTATACATTTATTATTCATATTTATTACCAGGGATATTTTTGACAAATACCATGTCAATTCCATTCTGTATCCAAACAAAATAATTGATTTATGATTCCATCTTTCATTTCATTTAATTTAAGTTAAGGACCTGCAATTATAGAACTGTAATTGGTCAGTTTTTACCATCACCTTTTCTCAAGTACTCCTCAATTATTTCATCGCAGTTTTAAGTATAAGGAGTTATACTAAGGTACAAACGCAGAATGATACGACTTTCGGGCAGCAAATCTTAGCTTAGTGAATCGTCGATATGAATTGGTCAGCTATTATGGTTATATTGTTTTTTATATGTGTACAAGAATTTCAATAATGATTTCACTATTATATTTTCTAACTTTGTAAGTATAAAAAATTTTAAAAATAATTAATGGTATCCAGTGCATTTGATAAAATATTATATATATATTACTTGAAAATTAATTAAGATTAAAAATAATTTTAATATATGATATAATTAGCGTTATTTAAAAATACTTTATGCCATAAAATAATAACATTTGTAATATGAATGATATAATTATTATTTGTGGTGTTCTACGAATAAAAAAAATGATTAGTTACAATTATATATTTTAATATTATTTTATGATAAATAAATCTGGTTCTATTAGTTATTGGAAAAGTGATGTAAAACCAAATATCTCACTACTAAACTGTCTTTATTTCATGTTATTACTCTATCTTTATAATATATATAATACGTATGTGTTTTCTTTAAAAAAAAAAAAAATTGGAAGGGTCGACTTTTTCCAAGTGTGGGTCCGGGGGCTGGAGGCATCCGCCCATGGTTTTACTTACTTATTTCTCATCCTTTTATCATGACTCTTATCACCTGATAAACTTCTCAAATTTAGCTTTCACGTATATTTTTTTTGGCCAAAAGCTTTCATGTATATGATCCGGTTTTTTTAACAAGTACCAAGCGCTTAATAAGAATTAATATTAAAACTTTATCATTCTAAAATTAATTATATTCCTATAGGAAAAAAAAAAATAAGTGAATCAGAAATCCCCATCTTTCTATCCGATCTCATACACACACACACACATATATATGTTATTAGGCATCTATGTTATTTCCGAGGTTAATAAATAATGAATATTTCGTATCTATCAGACTATCACCTCTATCACCTCTTTGTGAATAGGCTGTGGGCACCAAATGGAAGCAAATGTTCATTGACAGGACATGCTGTTCGGGACTGATCACGTCAAAAAGAGATTTGCATGTCATAAGTAAAAAGCAGGCAGATTTATGCAATGACATATATATATGACCACCTTAATCACTATGGTTTTGTTGGAAAGTAGTACTGGTCACACATGGTCATGGCGTCATACCTTAACATTATTATCAAAGGGAAAAAGGAAAAAAAGATATAGCAAGTGATTAGTATATTTAGGAAATGATGTTTCAATAAAAGTTAAGACAGTGATACGGCAAATATTAAGTTGGTGTAATATCTACATATCTGGATTGTGATGTGATCATCTGATAAAATGGGTGAACCACTTATGTTAATTTTTTGGCCCAAGAAAAAAGTTTGCGTCCATTCATACGACGTAGACGTGAAGGCATTGACTTAAACGAACTCAGCGAAATGGACAAAAAACCTAGTACATTTCTGTTAATTATGTGTGCTTGAATGAACTTGATCGATGTTCTCTTGTCTAGGAAAAACAACAATGTCATTTTATCAGATTTGTAAAAGCCACAGATCAGAGATAAAGGTATTTATTTGTTGAGCTGGACATGTCTTGAAGTTGAACATTTCACTGGGGATGAAGTAAGAAAAGGAAAAAATATGGGGGAAAGAAATTATAGGGAAAAAGAAAGGGAAGAAAAAATTCAAAACAATAAAAAATTAACCATTGTTAAAGATAATAAATATAATGTCGAGATTAGCAATATAATATAGTCATTAAAAATAACAATAAAAAGGAAAAGTAAGGAAGGACGTATTGCTTATTTCAATTTTGGGGCGTTGGGGGCGGAGCCCTGGAAACTAATCTATGGATTTTTCTTTCCCCCTACTAATATATGTGAATAGTATTTCCTGCCTACCCACCGCTATTTTCCTCTCCTTTCTCTCGTCGCAAATATAGTGAGAAGCGTAGCCACAATTTTCTGTGGAAAAGGATAAGAGAAGCATTTATTGGGGAAAAAAGTTTGTCTAAAAGAAGAAGAAAAGAGAGAGAGAATCAGAAGGACGTATGCCAGCATGCCGTAGAAGGGTTGTGTGGCTTGACCATAATGCATCAAACTTTTTACTGCTTTTTTTTTTTTCTCTCTTTTAATTTTAAACAGCATAGATGATAAGATGACAATACACTCGCACTTTTCACCAATAGGGTGGGTTGCACAACCAATCAAAGATTTTTCCCTCTCAATTACCCATCACCTAAGGGTAGCTAGTCATCACCTTAGGGTGATTGTAGAACACTCTCTTGTGCTGATCAACATCTGTAAGCTTTTGGGGGTCAGTTTGGATTGTCAAAAATTTATATGTATTGAAACGGCATCTATTCAATATCGATATCTGTTTAATATCAATTCATTTGATAATTTTATGAATAGAACTATCAATTTTTCATTAGTATCATATCAGTATCGGTTTAGTATCTGTTCAATGCCAAAACAATACCTATGATGAACTAAACCGACCCCATGGTCAAAAAGATATTTTCATGGTCCTATCCCTTTTCTTCCAATATTTTAGTTTTTACTATTCTATAATTTTCTATTATTTAAATTATATTATTTCATTAAGTTTATTTAATAATATTGTTTATTAAATGAACTGCAGTGGCCAATCGAAAATTGACTCATGTCTAACTAATATTAACAAATAGTTGTGAAGAAAAGGAATGCATTGGTAATGTTGATGGTCCATTTTTATGTGGGTTTCCCAACTCCAAACTGCCCATCTAGTCATTCACGTTGAAGGGAGAGGGACGCCACTTTTCCGTCCAAAGATATGTTTTCCCCTATCTTAGATTGGTGAGCTACATAATATATGTGTGTGTGACCCTCAACATAAAAAAGAAAGGAGGATTTTAGCAACTCTAGAGGGACTGTCTTCCTGAGATCTAACTAAATGATCCATCGTCCCCAAAAACTCGTTTGATCAAGCCTTTGGTTTGGCAATCAAGATAACTTCACTTTCTTATGCCATAATTCCCTTTTAGTTGGTCTTATTAGATCATTTTATGTTAGGATCCAAGACATGAGATTTTATATAAAGAATCTCACTTATTGAGATCTTAAAAACTAAGAAAAAAATTCTTAAACTTTTTAAGGTCATCTGTCAAGAATCCTAAAAAGTAAGATACTTCGCATCGTTTTACAATTTTTCTTTTTTGTTAACTATATTGTGTAAAAGTATACAAGACCTATAAAACTTTAAAAAATGTGAAAAATTTTATATAAAAAATCTTAAAGGTAAAGTTATGAGATTCTTAAAAAAAAAAAGATTATTAGAATATTAATGTAGCACTTTATAAAGAACATTGTAAAAGTCCTATGGCACTTTAAGGATCTTGAATTTTAAATTTTATTTCGAATAAAGTTTTTTTTTTCTTAATTTAGTTATGTAATTAAAATATATATATATATATATTAGATTTATCGTCAAGTTGGTCTCGGTCCGGATCTGTCCCCATGAATGGATAGATCTACTGCTCAAGAATCGGCTGGTCCCTCCACTAGGTCGGTCTAGTTTTTCATTTTTCAAACGGGATTGCTGAGTTTAGGCCAGGTCCTGAGCTGTCCTTGCCCACAAAGACCCCTAGGCATTATATTCTTGATTGTTCGAAGTCCCACCAAGTCAAGAAAACATATCTTAAACTCTCGTTTGATGCTTGTCCAAGTTAAACTCCATCCACGATATTTCTGATATAGGCCAAAACCAATAGATAACTCGTGAAAATATTACACCAATAGGTATTGACACGTTATACGTGCAAATGAGCAACGGGAATGTATGATAAAATATTGTTTTTAGAAAAATTACTCACATATCAAAATAATATTGGTATTATATGCTATTATCCACGTGACATATTAGTATGAAATTTTAGTTTGTTAAAGGAAAAGAAAACTACAGGTCATAAATTTATGGAAGTATCAAATTACTGGTTGTATTTTATATATTTGACTTAAAATTAAAATAAACTTATGATTAAAAGAACGTAGTTCTTGAACTTATGACCTTTTTTTCACATATGAGGCCTCTAGCCACTAGGTTATGCAATGCAAGTTAGAGCAATAGTATATTATATGTATAGTTAATATATTCATAAAATGACCGGTCCATTATTAACACGTACTTTTTGACAACGTGTGATTTTTTAAGTTATTGATGGAGACTATTACTTATTACAAAGTTTTAACAAAGTCAAAATTGTTTAGTTTCAACGTACCCTCAAGAATTTCGTACTATTTTTTTTTATTAATCATATACATTGTTATGCATGAAAAAATCTTATTAATAAGAAGCGGATCTATTGTTTTTTGTAAGAGCCTTTACTTGTTTATCAATTTGAAACGCCTCTAACCATTGTTACTTTTACAATGCCTTCTGTTAACTAAAATGAAATTTCTATTTTATGTGTATTACGGCAGAATAACTATTTTCTTATCTAGTCTGTAAAATTTTTTAATGAAAAGAACATTTATTTGATGTAACACACTCGTTGGTTTTTCTAAATAAATAAGGCTGTAATAAAATTCATATTGTTTAGGAATATAATAAAATAGAGCTGTAGTATAATTTTTTTTATTGATTTTTTATTTAATTGGAGTATTTTTTATAAAGGAATGACTATTCAATATTTTTTGTAATAGAAATTTTATCGCTATTATGATTAAGTGAAAGTCGTAATAACCATTCATACAGAATAAGATTGTAATAGAATTAATATTATAATGAATTAAATAAGTAAATGTGTAGTAGATAAGAAATCGTTTATTTTTTTCCTAACAGGAGAAATTTCTACTCTTATAAAAAGTATCTTTTTTTTTTCCAAAAGTACCTTTAATCACAAAATAAATAAATTACAATTTCTTTCGGCCCTTATTCTGTTCCAGTATAGGAAACGCAACCATCATGTATAAACTTTAAATAGGAAAATACTGTAGTTGACAAAGCCAGTAAAACATATTGATCTTACAGAGCCATGGGGTACCACGAACTGGTACGGCCCGAGCACATAAATACTGCAGTTCGGTCAGGCACTTAAAACAGAAAATAAATAAATGAAACAAGAAAACATAACCTGCCCGGCACGGCACGGCACTTGCTTATAATGACGAAGAGGCCATCTTATACGCGGAAACTATTAACTGGAAAAAGATTTATTGACAGTAATGCTTTACGTGTTTGAATTAATGATAAAATAATAATATTATTATTATATGAAAGTTTTACTAATATATAATGTTAATTAATTAGTTTTTTTTTGTCCTTTGTTAATTAATTAATTTACATGACGTGATAATTTCTATGACACCACATATTTCATTAACTTTAACAAAAGTAACAACATTAATGGCCAGAAGAAAAAAAAAAAAAAATAAGAATATTAAGAACCTAGCCTTTTCATTATTGGTTGTTTCTTGCGTATTAGTTTAGAATTTTACATCCTACACTCAGGAACCCCTCAAGGGAAGGTTCAACCAAAACTCAAATCATGGTTGCTTAGTATTTGCTGTCTAATTAATTATTTAGATTGCACGGCACTTCCACTGTACTTATCAATATTGCATTTAGTCGTTGGAACAGGACAATGGCTCCAATTTCTTACTTGTGGAATCACTATATGTTAAAAAATTTTATGATCTGTTGTTTTTTTAACTAAAAAATTCTAATCGATTATTTAATAGTGAAGATTCATATCTAATCATGATGATGCATTAAAATACTTAATACATCAATCAGTTACTATATTTATTTTAATATTCAAATTATTTAAAGCCAGTCTTTTAACAAAACACTTTTCTACTCTTTTGTATGGCTTAACAAAATTATATTAAAAGGTAAATCTACTCCATAATAGTTAACCTTGTATTTGTTCCTCCTTTTTCATAGAAACAAAAAATGTAAGATAAAAATAATCATATAGGAATATAAAAGGACTATCTTAAAACTTTGGAGATTTTTTTTTTTTTTTTTTGGGCCAAAAGAACTTTGGTGATTTAAATACTCAACTTTGGTGATAATAAAGGTAAGACACATGAAGCATATTATATATATATATATATAAATTAACAATTTACCTTGTTGAGAACCTTCCTTATTCATGCGTCAACAAATTTTGTATTGTTTATATGTTTCGACATTATTTTTCTTTTGGATTTGGGTATACAAAACTCATGTAGCAATCAGATACATGTGAATACGGGCAGCCAATCAGAAGGAGAAGAAGAAGAAGAATATAAAAAACAACAAACACAAAGGCGTGTAAATAGCACCAAGATACCATGTGTATCATGCTCTCCTAATTTCAACAAAAAGGTTTTGGTGCATATTATATTTTACGTGTAATATATATGTAAAGAGTAATTGCCAATAATATTCTAATATAGTGTATGAGTGCTAGTTAATAATTACTATATAATCTACTTATCTCCTTATTTATGTATTGAATTATACTTGTTGGTTACCACCACGTAAAGAGTACCACCATTGAATATTTTTCATGTGATCGGCTGCCTTTGGATCTTTATAAGCTACAGCATAACACTATGGGCTCCCACAGATAATTAGATGTTGCAAGAGCAGGACACAGAATCATGTTATTATGTAGAAAAGAGAAACCATATTTCGAAAATCTGAAGATGCTATCCACACTTAGCCACTAGTTTAGGAGAAAGATTTTAAGTGTCAATTTTACAGTTTTCAAACAAGAGTATGGCATAGAGTATGGCAGCATATCATCATAAAAGAAAGAAAGAAAACATAAATTGAAACACCCCAAATTTTTGCTTAGTAAGTTCAAATTGTCATAATTAACTAGTATGATAGGTGGTTAATTTTGAACTTTAATATAAACTTAACTTAAATTGAACTCGAATAAGTTTAATTAAATAAATCAAGTCAACCATAGGGTATGATTAGGTGGGTTGACATAATTAAATTAGTAAATAAACTAAATTGAAATTTGAGATTTCAAATATTCCTTTCAAATTATCTATTCACTTCATTTACCTATCTCATGAATTAAATTACTTAATTCTTTTCAATCATCAACTTGAACTTCTTTTTCTTTTAATTTTAAATGAACTAAATTTCTCAAGTTCAATTATCTAAATTTATAAAAGGCTCAATTGAGTCATTCTAGTCTAAATTCCACTTCCTTAATCCAAAGAAATTTTGAATTCAACTGCTTATTCATAATACATGTAGAAATATGTATAAGAGTATTATAAATTCAAGAATATGATTCCACGTGTTGATTTTGAGATTTTTTGCTAAAGACAAAACCATAAGTAGTTAGATAACTTATATCTAGGAAAATGGATGAAGGAAAAATATGAAGGTGGATACCCTATGCATCACAGGCGTTGCACGACCTGTGATACAAGCTGAAATGATTTTTAAGTGCCACCACAATTATGATGATGTCCATGATACACACTGATCAATATATGAAGACTAATCACGGGTGAGATTTTTCTGTGTAATTCATATAGTAGCCTAGATCATGGCTGTGATTGAAGGCATGATCCTTGGTCACGGACGTGATACAACCAGTGATGAGAATCACAAACCTCATCACAGGCGTGATAGATCCCTTGGTACTATTTAAAAATAAAAAGAAAAATAAAAAAAAAAAAATAAAAATGAATAAAATAATTTATGTTGGTATTATTGAACTTGTATGTTCAATGAGAATTTTGATTAGATAATATAATGTACAATTAATAATTTATTTGATGTAAACTACGCTTAATTAGTCATAAATATATATATGCATATTGTGCGTGTTTGTAGAGTAATGTGCAGGTTTTAGCAGAAACAGGAGTTGTCAAAGGCAAGCCAAGTCAAAGAACAAGCACGATCAAAACTTGACAAGTTCAAAAGTGACAAATCAAAGGTCGAGGGATTGGTTGAAGCCTAAACAAGCCAAATGATCATGGTGCGACAAGTTAAAAAGAATGAACACACTTGTCACAAGTCACGTCAAGGGCTTGACATGCTAAAGAGTTGAGGCGCGACATGTTTTAAACCAAGGCTTTACAAAGAAAAAAGTCTCATAATGTTAGTCGCGGATCACATTAAGCGCTCGACGTAATGAAGACTTAGGGCACAGCATTCAAATTTGAGGCTCAAAGAAGCGTATGTGTGAGAAGGCTATCAAGGGCAAAGTTGAGATGCAACAGACTAAGGCGTGACAAGTATTTGAGGAGCGATAGCTTAAATACTAAAGCTGATGTGGCAAGAAGAGAGCCATTGAAGCGCATTAAACGCTTAGCTACTTATAGATGTTGTCTCTAACAGACTTTAGAATTTTGAAGGCTATATATACTCAAGTCCTAGGAGACAAAAAAAAAGTGGGTAGTGACAAGAAAAACAAAGTGCCAAAACCATTTACGAGCTTTTTATTGAGATCAAACAAATATTTTTTTTTTTGTTCTATTGTATATAATTTTGTAAATCATAAAGAGAGAGAAAATACACTCTAGAGCTCTGCTCTTATTTATTGCTACTCATTTAAGAGCATTTAAAGAGAGAAGAAAAATTTTATTTCTAGAGTTGTGTAATAGCTCATCTTTAGCCAATTTCTAAAATTAATAAAAGTGGTGGTAAAGACCTCGATTGAGATATTTGGTAGACCATAGAGAGTAGAAAGAGAGCCGAACTCCACGTTAAAATATTAGCTTGATTCTCTCTATCCCTATCTCTTTAATTTATGTAATATATTTATTGTTATCTATCCACTACAAATTATATTATTCTTAATATGTTAAATTAAAAAATTAATTATTTAGGCTTTTAGGAAAAATACTTAATTCCTTCCCCTCCTCCTTCTTCTCTTATTGAGTATTCCTAGTGTAATTTCATTTGGCATCAGAGCCTATCTTTATTATTCTTGTGCTTAAACACTAAATAGAGTAAAGAACATGACTTCGAATATATTAAAGATTTTTAGAAGGGGCAAGCAATAAATAGACCTCCACTTCTGTGTGGGGTTAATTACCCTAGTGAAAGTGCAGAATGAGAATTTTTCTAAAAGCCCAAAATAGATTTATCTGGAATGTAATAGAAAATGGGCCTCTAAAAATCGAAGGAAAAAATAAAATAGATTATACATAAGAAGATTGGAAAAAATTGGATTTAAATGAATTTACCTTGAATATTTTGCATTGCGGTTTAAATAAAAGTGACTTTAATGGAATATGTACATATTCTGTTGCTAAAGAAATCTGTGACGGACTTGAAAAGACTTATGAAGGAATATCTAAAGTTAGAAATACTAAAATAAGTCTTTTATGTGGTGAATTTGAAATTTTTAAAATGCTTCCCAATGAATCTATTGATGAAACACATAATAGATTTATTAACATTATAAATCCTTTAATTGTGCTTGGGAAGAACTTTACTAATTTGGAAATTAACTCTAAACTTCTCAGGTCACTTCCAAAGGATTAGGAAGCAAAGAGAACAACATAGAAGAAGTACATGACCTAAGTGCTTTGAGCAAGGAAGAGCTTCTGAGTGCACCCAAAAGCTATAAGCTCATCAAGAAACAAGGTGAGGAAACCAACAAGAAGGCAATTGCCTTGAAAGCTACAAGACAATAATCAAGTGATGAAGAAGATGAAGATGAAAACAAGGATATTGTCTTGATGGCCAACAAGCTCAAGAAGTTTATGAGGCTCAACCAAAAGTCAAAGAAGATGGAGGATGTGGTAGCTCATCTAGGCACAAGAGAAAGGACGTGATAATATGTTTCAACTATCAAAAGTCAGGACACATCTAGCAGTACTGCCCTTTGCTCAAAAAGTGATCAAAGGAGGAGAAGAAAAGAGCTTAAATTGCAACATAGAACGACGAAGATTCATCTAAATTAATGATGAAAATATGCTTCATGGCTCTAGATAATGAGGTAACTTTCCCCTCTTCTCCCTCATATGTTAACTTCAATTCTATGTATGAAAAAGTTTGTTGTAAATTAGCTAAAACTGAGAAAAAGAATAGCATATTAAAATCATTAATGGCAGAAGTAGGAGAACAACTAGAAAATTTTCAAACTAATCATGAAGAAATTATATCTGAGAATGAAAAGTTGCATAATGAAACAAATAGTCTAAAATCACAAAATGAAAAGATAAATATTAAGAGCAAAAAGCTGAAGAAAAATAATAAGTTGAAAAAAATGAATGAAAGATTAAAGATTGAAAATGATTTACTAGATATTGAAGTGAAGACCTTAAAAAATAATAATGTTGCATGTGTTGATAGTTGTAATAATAATATCCTTAAAGAGCTAGAAATTTCGAAAAATGAAAATAAAATGCTAAAAACTAGCTTGGATGATTTAAAAGAAACTATAGCCAAATTCACTAATGGTGAAAAGAATTTGAACACAATTCTTGGGAACCAAAGGTGTGATTCAAATAAATTTAAAATTTGCTATAATAGAAAAAATAGTTGCAAGTCCCATAAAACAAAATTTATAAAAGCAATCTATAGGACCTATAATTATTGTGGAAAAACTGGTCATATTATATATAATTGTGCAATGAGAAAATCTAAGCATTTGAATCATCAAAGCAAATTAGTTTGGGTTCCAAAGAGAGAAGTACTTATTCCCTTTAACCAAAAAGGACTCAAACTAAAGTGGATACAAAGAAGTAATAATATGTTTTGCAGAGATCCTCAAATTGCAGCAAATGGTACTTCGATGGTGGATGCTCTAAGCACATGATAGGAGACGCACCCAAGTTCACATCAATAGACTTGAAGGATCAAGGGAGTATTACCAATGGCGATAATAGAAAATCAATAGTTTTTGGTGAATGTAACATTCTCATTGTAGACACCTAATTTTTTGCCTATTTATGGTTTGATTTGTGATAGAAATTAACATTATATTAAGCCCACAAAACAAAAAAAATTCATAAATTATTATAGAATTTTTTGAGCTTAATATAATTTTAATTTTCATTACAATTAATTATGGGTTTAATTAAACAATTTAATTAATTAAGTTGTTTAATTAAACCTATTTTGGAAAACCTTAAATACAATTTAAATGCATAACTTGACTGAGGTACAGGCTAACGGCCTGATGGCAAAGGACACACGTATGCACATTGGAGACCACGGTTTGAATCATGCGAGGAGCAAGAAAACAAATTTTGCGCATGGCGCATGAGGTACATGCGCCTGCGCGAATCATGCGTATGGCAAGCACATGTACCACACACACATCTTCTCCCTCCCTAAGCCAGCTTTTACCCACTCGGACAGCTCACTTCTAGCCCATTTTTTATCCATTTTTGAGCTTTTTTTTATAAAATTGATGGAGGGATCTGAAAGAAGACATGGGATACGACGAATTTTAATTGAAAAAAAAAAGCTTCAACAATCATGAATTAGCTTCCAATTTTGGATCCAAAGTAAGTGAAAAAGTGGTTTTTGCGCGTAATGAAAAATTAGAATTTGATCTGATCAAGCTTCTGGAAGGCTTCCTTTGGATAATCTTATCTCCTATCTAGAAGCTCCAATGGTAATTGATTACCATTGTTAGTGATTGTGCCATAGGCCAATTACTAAGTATTGTTATTTCATGTACTTGGGCCAATCACCAATTACTGATTTAATTTTAAAAATCCAACGGGAAGAATAAATAAATTGTTATTATGAATAATAATTTGCTATCACTACCAACCTTAATAAGATTAGGGGCATTATTTTCAGTGCAAAATACTGATATAATATAAATAGGTGTGATAGCGTTTCATTAGGGTTAAGACTTTTACTGTCATATTTGACGGCAGAGAAATTATATAACTCTAAAAAAGAAACACAAGAAAACAAGATTATTCTCAAATAATCTATAAGCGTTCTAGATTGTGCTAGCACACAAAAGTGATTCCTTTTGGAGGTGCTTGTTTGTGTGGACGAATTAGAGGATGCTGCGAAATTGTGGTACCTTGTAGATCCGGACTGATATCAGTTTTCACAAATTTGAAATTGCAAGGTATTATTTCGATTCATCTTTTTGTATCCGATTTAATTAGAACACATGGATCCAGGCTTTAGGGTTTTAATTTTTCCGCTACAAACAAGATTTAAAATTTCGTATGAAACCCTACAGTGGTATTAGAGCCACTTGTGTTCTTAATTGAATTGGAATGTGTTTTTCTATCTACATATGATGTAGTGTTATTTTGTGATTAATATACGGTTGAATTAGATTCGAATAAGTTATAGTGAATAAAGTCATAGAATTCGATTTTATGATTTTCGTATCTATTCATGTTAATTGCAATATCTATTCGTTATTATGCATGATGGAATCAATACGAATATGATTCTGTATGTGATATAATAAAATTCAAAATTTTGAAAATCGAATATGTTATTATGCATGAGGGGTTAAAACAGATCTATTGGATTAGGTTAACATTGAATATATATATATATATATATGTTGATATATCTATATGTGTGTTTTTGGCGTTTTTCAATGGGGTTAAAAGGATCTGATAGATTTCGAATCAATTAGGTTTAGTATGTTTAATATGATTAAACATGTTTCAAAATTCATTATTCAAGGGTCGGACGTATATTGTTCAATCGTTGAACAGATCAGCAAATTTCAATCGTGTATGACACGAATTACAATTGTGAATTGTATTATTTTTTTTTTTGAAATCGAATGAAATTTTTGCAGTTCAATAATTAAAGTCATGTTTTTCGTATTGCTTAAATCTGGGTTTTAAGAATGAATATTTTATTTGCAATGTTTCGAAATCCAAATTGAAAGATTTTTTTTCAATGAATTTTAAAACCCAGATTTGATGGATTTTTTTTACGAATTAACAAGGACTTATATTTTTCAAAGGATCTTCTAACCCCTGCAAAGGGCGTTGCCCCTTGACCCCAAGGGGACTATCCCCTTGACCCCTATAAGATGCATAGCTTAATTCCATAAGCACTAAATAAAGATAGTTAATATAAAGATCATCTTTTTAAGTATTTTAAAATTGTATGAATAACTATCATATGTGCTTATGTTATATGTATAGTGCATAGCATGGCCCTAAGACCCATGTGATTGGGGTTTTATTCTTTGGTTTTTATGGGTTGTAATTTTAAATACGGCCTGCGTGTCGTTTATTTTATTGTAATATATCTTTTCTACTCATAGAAGTAGGATTTTTGTATCTATTCATTAGTAATGAAGACAAGGAAATGTCATGAAGACCTCCCTAATCCATGGTGATGGAGAAACAAGGATCATGAAGAAGATACAAGAAAAATTTGCAACTCAATACCATGAAGATGGTTCTCACCTTAGGATTGGACCATTGATTTTCATATTGGCTTATGAAAATCAATATAGAATAAGGGGCCATGCTATGACACTTTTCTTTATTTATAAATTTGATATATCATGAGATGATGTATGTATATGTATGTGATACTAAATTTACTACCATGTATGCTTGAATATCCATTATACATGATGATAGAAAATAGAATAACAATAATTAAAATCCCTCAATAATTTTAAGTTTAATGCCATCCATGTCAAAACACCTGTCAAGACTTTGATCACCATAATGTGGGTCTGCCAAAGTAGTGCATTAGGTTATCTTAGTAAGGCAGGATGGGTAATGGTGCTACTCATGAGTTTAACATGGTTAGACTTAATTAGGCTATCAAAATGGTTTTGGGCCTAAGGCATTAGATGGATTCAAACATACCAGGACATATGATGTCAAGAATCCCATAAACAATCTAAGAGTTACATGTGATGTAATTGGGAAAAAGTTCCCTACCTAAATAACTTAAGTTTAAGTGTCATGCCAAAGCTGACTTAGAATTAAGTGAAATATGGTTCTTAGCCCACTAAAATGCAATAATTAAGTAATACTTAAATGATGAGGGTTATTGATTTAGTGGGAGTTATTATTTGATGCCTCAAATATATATATATATATATATTATTAAAATTAACTTTGCATATTTAACTGTAGATCAATGGCTGCAAACAACACTTCACACTTATCTTTGCGATCGGTCCTTGAGAAGGACAAATTAATTGGGACCAATTTTCTAGATTGGTTCAGGAACTTGAGAATTGTTCTCAAGAATGAAAAGAAACTTTATGTCCTTGATGAGCCTATTCCTGAGGAACCTCCACTAATGCTCCAAGAGCTCAAAAGGATGCTTATAAGAAGCATTCTGATGACTCTTTGGAAGTAGGATGCCTAATGCTTGCAACCATGAGTCCAGAACTTCAAAAGGGTCTGGAAAACATGGAGGCTCATGAGATGATCCTCCATCTCAAGGAAATGTTCCAGCAACAAGCTAGGCAGGAGAGGTATGAGACTACCCAGGCCTTACATTCTTGTAAGATGGTTGAAGGAGGTTCAGTAAGTGCCCATGTCCTGAAGATGAAAGGATAATTGATCATCTTGATAGGCTGGGGTTTCCAATAAGTCAGGAATTTGCTACTGATTTGATCCTTAATTCGCTGCCAGATAGTTATGACCAGTTCGTCATGAACTACACAATGAATAATATGGACAAATCAATCTCTGAATTGCATTCAATGCTTAAGACTACTGAGGTCAATATCAAAAAGAAAAGCCCAGCAATATCTTAATGGTTCAGAAAGGGAAGGCATGAAAAGGAAGGGTAAAGGAAATGCTAAGGCTGCGAAAGGTTCAAAGCCTAAGCCAACAAGCCCAAACCAAAGGCTAAACCTCCTAAGGAAGGAGTTTGCTTTCACTGCAATGAACCAGGTCACTGGAAAAGGAACTGCAAACTCTATCTGGAAGATCTGAAAAGGAAGAAGAGTAGTCAGACTACTGCTTCAGGTATTTATGTTATAGAAATAAATTTATCTGTCTCTACTTCTTGGGTATTAGATACCGGATGTGGATCTCACATTTGTACAAATGTGCAGGGTCTAGTAAGAGTAGAGATCTGAAGAAGGGCGAGTTGACTTACGAGTGGGCAATGGAGCAAGGGTTGCCCTAGCTGTTGGAAGTTATGAGTTGACTTTGCCTAGGGGCTCTTGTTAATGTTGAACAATTGCTACTATGTTCCTACTTTGAGTAGGAATATTATTTTTGTTTCATGTTTAGATATTGAAGGATTTTCGTTTATTATTAAGAATAATTAATGCTCCATTTATAATAAATACATGTTCTATGCAAGTGCTGATTTAGATGATGGTCTTTATGTTCTAAATCTGAAACCTGATAATGTATCTATCTATAACATAAATACTAAGAAACTTAAATCTGATGATTTTAATATGACCTACCTATTTCATTGTCGTCTTGGTCACATAAATGAGAAATGCATATCGAAGCTCCATAAGGATGGATTCTTAAATTCATTTGATTTTGAATCATATGAGATATGCAAGTCCTGTTTATTAGGCAAGATGGCCAAAGATCCCTTCACTGGGCACAATGAAAGGGCAATGGATTTATTGGGCCTAATACCTACTGATGTATGTGGCCCATTAAACATTACTTCTAGATGAGCTTATCAGTACTTCATCACATTTACTGATGATTTCAATAGATATGGATATGTCTTTTTGATGAGGAATAAATCTGAATCGTTTGAAATGTTTAAAAATTTTCAGAATGAAGTACAAAATCAGCTTGGCAAAACTATTAAAATGCTTTCGATCAGATCGAGGTGGCGAATATCTAAGCCAAGAATTTAATGACCATCTCAGAAATTTGGAATAATTTCACAATTAACACCTGGAACACCACAGTGGAATGGTGTATCAGAAAGGAGAAATAGAACCTTATTAGATATGGTTCGATCTATGATGAGTCAAACAGATCTTCCTCCATCCTTTTGGGGCTATGCCCTAGAGACAGCTGCATTCACGTTAAATCGTGTTCCTTCTAAGGCGGTAGAAAAGACACCATATGAGATATGGACAGGAAAAAGGCCTAGTGTCTTTCCTCAAGATTTGGGGTTGTGAGGCTTATGTGAGACGTCTAGCCTAGACAAATTAGACCTAAATCAGATAAATGCCTTTTTGTGGGGTACCCAAAAGAAACCAAAGGGTACTACTTTTATAATCCTCCGAAAACAAAGTGTTTGTCGCTCGGAATGGCATCTTCTTAGAGAAAGAGTTTATCTATGGAAGAACCAGTGGGAGTAAAGTACATTCTGAAGAAGTCCAAGATCCACAAAATAGTGTAATACCGCCAATAGAAAGTCAACAAGTCACACAGTTACCTGTTGACCCTCCACAAGTAACACAAGGCCCACGCAGGTTGATAGGGTACGACATCAACCTGAGAGATATGGATTTCTCATTACAGATAGTCGTGATGTGTTGCTCATGGATCATAATGAGCCCACTACCTACCAGGAAGCCATGATGGGACCAGATTCTGAGAAATGGCTGGAAGCCATGAAATCTGAAATACAATCCATGGATGACAATCAAGTGGACTTTGATTGATCCACCTGAAGGTATAAAGACCATTGGGTGCAAATGGGTTTTCAAGAAGAAAACCGATATGGATGGTAATGTGCAGACCTTTAAAGCACGACTAGTGGCGAAAGGTTTCAAGCAAACACATGGTATAGACTATGATGAAACTTTTCACCAGTTGCTATGCTTAAATCCATCAGGATTCTTATTGCCATTGCTGTACTATGATTACGAGATCTGGCAAATGGATGTCAAAACAATTTCTTAATGGAAACCTGCTTGAGGATGTGTATATGACACAACCAAGGGTTTTGTTCATCCAAGGATTCTACAAAGGTTTGCAAGCTTCAAAGATCCATTTATGGATTGAAGCAGGCATCTCGGAGTTGGAATCTTCGATTTGATGAAGCAGTCAAAAAGTTTGGATTCATCAAAAATGAAGATGAACCTTGTGTCTACAAGAAAATTAGTGGGAGTGCAGTAGTCTTCCTAGTGCTATATGTGGATGACATATTACTCATTGGAAATGATATTCCTATCTTACAGAGTGTAAAGACTTGGTTAGGAAAGTGTTTTTCAATGAAAGACTTAGGCGAGGCTGCCTATATTTTAGGCATTAAGATCTATAGAGATAGATCTAGAAAGATCATTGGCCTAAGTCAGAGTGCATATATAGACAAAGTATTGAATCGTTCAATATGCAAGATTCCAAAAGAGGATTCTTGCCAATGTCACATGGTATAAATCTAAGCAAGACTCAATGTCCAATGACAAATGATGAGCGAGATCGCATGAGTAAGATTCCTTATGCTTGGCAATTGGATCAATCATGTATGCCATGTTATGCACTCGACCAGATGTGTCATATGCATTAAGCATAACTAGTAGATACCAGTCAGACCCTGGTGAAGCTCACTGGACAACAGTCAAGAATATTCTTAAGTACTTAAGAAGAACTAAAGATACATTCTTGATATATGGAGGATTGGAAGACGAGCTAGTTGTAAATGGTTACACAGATGCAAGTTTCCAATCTGACCTGATGATTTTAGATCGCAATCCGGATATGTTTTTTGCTTGAATGGAGGTGCAATAAGCTGGAAAAGTTCAAAGCAAAGCACTGTAGCAGATTCTACAACAGAAGCTGAATACATAGCAGCATCAGATGCAGCTAAGGAGGCAGTTTGGATAAAGAAGTTCATTACAGAACTAGGTGTTGTTCCTAGCATTGCAAATCCAGTAAACCTTTATTGTGATAATAATGGTGCTATTGCACAAGCTAAGGAACCAGATCACATCAACGATCCAAACATATACTCAGACGTTATCATCTCATTCGAGAGATCATCGAAAGAGGAGATGTCAAAATATGCAGAGTTGCATCCGATGACAATATTACTAATCCACTTACTAAGCCTCTTGTACAAACAAAGCATGATTACCATACTAGGTCAATGGGTGTTAGATACATGTATGATTTGGCCTAGTGCAAAGGGAAGATTGTTAGTGATTGTGCCCTAGGCCAATTACTAAGTATTGTCATTTCATTTGTATTTTAATTGAGAGGTATTTTTATTATAAAGTTTAGATGTTTACTTTATAATAAAGATTCGTATAAAATCTATTTATTCTTGAATATTCATTATTGTGGGATGGTAATGAATTATATATAGAGTGAGATTTATTAGATAATCATGAGATGTTTATGTGTATAGAGATATGGATAAAACTCATATGTATATATATTAGACTGACCCGCTATGCGATCACTATATGGATCAGGTCATAGTGATTCTCATAATAACAATGTCAATACATCCTTAGACTTGAAATCACCATAGTTTCCAACATGAGTGACATTATGTCTCGACTAACTCAAACGTTGTTCTTAACCGAATAATTATAAAGGTTTTGATTGGGCATGATGTAAATCATGTAGAGGGGGTTGAGTGATTAAGATGGGATTTGTCCCTCTCTTTATGAGAGAGATATCTTTGGGCCCCTCGATAAGTGAGACTACAAATGCTCGTGCTCAAATGAATTGATAAGTGTTATCAATTTCATTTGTTTTATCAGTTCACTTAGAGATCGAGAAACAACAAGATTGAATAATATAAGAATGACACTGTCCATGTCTTATATTCGATCTAGATATCGCGAGACAAAAGGATGATGACACAAGTTATAGAACAAGTAAAATCGAATCACCGATCTTCATTTGATTTGGGTAAACATAAAGTCTTGCTAGAGCCCGCTTATGTTTTGTTTACTGAAAAACGGTTTTTAAGTTAAGTACCAATATCAAATGAACCTATAGGGTCACACACAAAAGAATAAGCAAAAAGGGATCATGGATTTTAGATGTATGTGTGATTTGGCCTAGTGCAAGTGGGAGATTATTAGTGATTGTGCCCTAAGCCAATTACTAAATATTATTATTTCACGTACTTAAGGCCAATCACCAATTACTGATTTAATTTTAAAAATCCAACGGGAAGAATAAATAAATTATTATTATGAATAATAATTCACTATCACTTGCCGACCCTAATAAGATTAGGGGTATTATTGTCAGCGCAAAATACTGACATAATATAAATAGGTGTGATAGCATCTCATTAGGGTTAAGACTTTTACTGTCACATATGACGACAGAGAAATTTTGTAATCCTAAAAGATAAATATAAGAAAATAGGATTCTTCTCAAATAATCTAAAAGCGTTCTAGATTGTGCTAGCACACATAGTTAATTCATTTTGCAGGTGCTTGTTCGTGTGGACGAAGTAGAGGGTGCTGCGAAATTATGGTACCTTGTAGATCCATATTGATATCAGTTTTCACAAATTCGAAATTGCCAAGTATTATTTCGAATCATCTTTTTGTATCCGATTTAATTAGAACACATGGATCCAGGCTTTAGGGTTTTAATTTTTCTGCTGCAAACAAGATTTAAAATTTTTGTATGAAACCTACACTTATCACTTCCAGAAGCTCGTTTTGGCGCGTGAACCACCAACCGCAACAGTCACCATACCCATACCCCCCATGAATTTGAGTCCCATAAATAGGACTTCGAATTCACTATTCGGCATCATCAACAAGCAATCCAAAACACCTCAAACACAGTCCAAACACAAGAAAATTGAAGAATCATAAGTTTAATTACGATTTGAAAAAATCTGGGTTCGGAATTTTTTTCAAAAATATGGAGTTTTTATTCATTTTTAAAGCCATTGATTGTTATAGTAAGGTTCTAATCGTGATTAGCCATCTATGGTGGTTTCAACTCGCTTGGAGGAACCCAACCACCATCCCTATAACAAAAACCACTACGACTGCTACTCGTAAAGCCCTAATCCACCACATGGGGTGGTTTTCAAAAACAACAACACTCCTAGATAACTCGCCGCCCCCATTTAGTCGTTCCGTCATCTTCATCACCCATTCAAACCAACCCGACCGGTTTAAACCTGACCCAAACCCGAATCCAACTCGACTCCAGTACTCGACCTAGGTAAGAATATTATTATTATTATTATTATTATTATTATTATTATTTTAAAAAATAAATAAATAAATAAGATTTTTTTATATGGAATAAAAAAAGTTTAAAAAAAGTAATTAAAAAGGTATATGAAATGGTCTCATATTATTATTATTATAATATTTTGAAAAATAATAAAAATAATAGGAGAATGTGTACTCATCATTTACTTCATAATATCATTTTTTAAGAAAAATATATATAATAAAAAATATAAGTGAAAGAAAAATAATAAAAAGACAAATGAAAAGTTAGTTTTTTTTAAGAAGTTAGTAATGATTATGTATATATATGTATGTATGTATATCAAAAAAACATATATAATATTATAAGTTTTTTTTAACTTAGGAAAAAATCTTATTTTCAATAAATGAAATAAAATAAACTAATAGTTTATAGGACTTATATAAAACATATAAAAAAAATTAAAGAACTTAAAATGAAAAGAGTTCTAAAACCTAAAATCAACCAACAAATTAAAATTTTTATATAAGAACTACGTTCTGTCTAATCCCGGTTAGTGAGTACGTAGGCACCTCCGGGGCAATATAAAAAATGAAAAAAAAATATTTTGAATTAATTCATTGTTTATTATAAAATATTATAAGTTTTGAAGATAAATTGTAAATATCGATTTTATTCATATTTATTTGTAAATATCAATATGAATAATTATTTGTTTATATTTTTGTGGGTCTTATAATTTGTAAATATTTCTTTTTAAGTAAATTTTCGAGCATTTAAAGAATAAAATTTAATTTTGAAATTTAAATGGTAATCATATGGTTTTAATAGGGTAGCCCCCCGAATTCAAGATTTTTGGTTTATAAAGTTTGGTCTGTAAATCAAATTTTTTGCATAATAGTAGTTAAGTTAGGATTAACCAATCCATTAATCCTAACTTATAAATTTTTCCCGATACCAATTGGGTGGCGACTCCAAATTGTTTTCGAAAATTAAATTTCTTTTAATTCTTAGTTGAGGGTTCGTATTAAATGGGTTTTGGTTTAATATGGATCAAATTAAAAGAAATTAAATAAAAAACGGAAAAATCTAGGCTTGACAGCTTGACGACTCCATTGGGGACCTTATTTACTCTTTTTAAGAGGTCCGGCCACTTAAAATTTTAAATTTAAAGTTTATCCTTTTACGTATAGTTATTAACTTGTAAATAGTTGTACTAATGTTTTGTTTAGTGGTGCAGAAAAAAATGTATTCTTTTAGATAATAGGGGAAATTTTGTTTTCTATTTTTTTTCTTAAAATGTGTGCTAGATGCGGTCAGAATTAGTCCGTCTTAAGATCCTAAGTAGGGAGGTCGCAAGTAGGATCTAGAGGCTGTGGCTCTCCACCCTCTGGTTCAAGAAATGACCTCCCGCTCCAGTTTAGCATCGACTTGTGGTTCGCCAAATTTGGGGAATCTTTAATACCCACCAAATCTTGCATTCATATCATGGGGTGGTGATTTTTTTTATATGATAAAAAGAGGAGCTACATTGTTTCTTAAAAAATATATAATAAAATTTTTTTATGAATAGTAGAGTAGTTTCTTTCCATGTAACATAAGATTTTAATCGATCCAGGAAATGATGTCTTGAAGCTCAAGTGCTAATGACAACACCAGTTTGTGGTCTCGCCTCATAAGGAACACTGTATTGAAACTTTCAAAGACCCTATGCTATTATTGAACCGATGGATGATCAGCTTTAATTCCTGTAGTAATCATTTATCAAGGATAGATTGGGCCCAATCCTTTGTCTTCCGAGGATTCAAATTCCTTTTACTATGTTTTAAGACCTTACTCATTTATGGGATCCAAAAGAAGCAACTTTTCATTTGGGCCAACATGTCTTAAGCCCAACCATTGAAGAATATGTTAGGCTGTTGCAAGCCCCTCCCACCTCTGAGGGAATTTATGTTCCAAACCTTGCTCAAGGCCCAGCTCGTATCATTTCAGATTTTTTGGGAATTAAGAGAGGACCAATAGCCAATTCTCTAAAAGCTTGCAATGAACACCACATCATGTTGTCTTCTTATATGGATTGGTTTGGAACCCCTGATGAGTTCAAAATAAGAGAAACCTTTTCTGTGTACCATTTGACATTTGGGAGGAAAACATGGTCAATGCTTTCATAATTCTGCTTTCGCTACCATCCTATTTCCTCATGGGAACTTATTCATTCACCACCGAGTTATTGAGTTGGTAGCCTATTACTTAGCTAGCAAATCATGTATCCTTGCCCTATTAGTCGAGTAGATCAGAAGTCTGAACCACATCAAAGCTAAAGGTCGAGGTAGCTTCAAAGCTAACATGCACTTGCTGATAGTTTGGTTTGCTAGCCACACCAAGTATTACGAACATGAATTAGCTAATGGGGCCCTTATTCACACCAATTATGAGCTCATTCAGTCTTTTATTAAAAGGGTCCATATTGAAGATGATGAACCTCTTTGGAACCTAATTGCCATTTTGAAAGATGTGAGACCTGAGGATTGCTTGTGGCAAGCACGTTGGTTCAAGTGCCTGGTTGCTATTTTGGGTTGTAAGGAGTACCCTACGATGCCTCTTATTGGGATAACAGGTTTCATAGGCTATTACCCTTCTAGTGTGATAAGACAATATGGCATGTTACAAGACATCACTGTTAGGCCAGAACTAGAATGAGTCATGATCGATTACTTGGATCCGACCAAAACCCTTACAGCATTGAAAGCCAAGGTTGCACAAATCCAAGCTTTGTGGGATAGTAGGGAGATCAAGCCCGTTTATGAGATTGAACCTAAAAATAAGGAGAATAAAAAGGACAAGGCTACAAGGTGGTATGTAGCCAGCCAGTTGAAGAAAAACAAAGACATCCAGTATGAGGCGCCTAATTTCCTTGAATTAACACCACCTAAACTCAACTCAGAAATGGTAGCATATATGGAAATTGTATTAGCTCGCATGGAAGTATGTTACCGAGATTTCCAAGAAAGGGAGCATAGCCCGACCAACCAACTTCAAGAAGCCAGGAATAAGACTGTGGCATTACAAATGGAACTGAAAGATGTTCGGAAAAACATTCGTTTGCTGGAAGAGAAAGTTATTTGCCCTACTAAAGCAAGGAGACTAGTTTAGGGATCTCTTTGTATTTGTTTTTCCTTTTCTCTTTTAAAAAAAGGAAGAAAAAAAAGAGGAAAACGAATATAATAATCGAAGTCTTAGACTCCTATTTTGAAGGAAATGCAACTTCGATGAATTTTTATTTTTCACAAATTTTAGTCACTATCCTCATTTACATGCGTGTGCTTGCATCCCTGCATAAATTGCATATGAATTACTTGTTATTTTGAAAAAAAAATGATAAATAAATTAAAAAAAATAAGAAAAAGAGAAAGTTTTTCAAAACTTAACTAACTAGAATTTTTTTTTTAGTCTTTACCTAGGTTTTGAAAGATAGCGTCCAAACAGATAAGAAGTCCCATTAACACTAGATCTCATGCAAAAATGGTTAATTACGACAACAACTCCTCCGATCAATCCATTGAACAAAGGCTTAACTCAATGGAATGAACATCATTAAAGGTTGTTAAGCAAATGCAAGTCCTAACTCAAAACCTCGATCAACTCAAGATTCCTACGACACGGGAAGGGTTCTCAGGAACTCAGAAAGGGATCGATGGCTAGCCCCTCGACAATGATGAATCCCAACATGAATTGAATGCCTCTAAACTCAAGAAAGAACTTGAAGCTCAGGCTAAGGAAATGGAGAGAAAATTGTTTGAGAAGATGAAAACATTTGACGAGTTTGATCAATCTGCAATCCTTAGCTTGCCACAATTTAAGGAAGGTACATTCCCAAAAAAGTTTAAGGCACATGAATTTGAGAAATATGATAGGACCGATTGTCCCAATATACACACAAGGTTGTACGTACGGAGGATGGGGCAATACGCCAAGTTTGACAAGTTAATGGTGCAAACTTTCCATGATAGCCTTACTGGACCAACGCTGGCCTAGTACACCTAATTGGATCATTAGGAAATTGATACTTGGGATAAGCTGGGGAGGGCATTTTCAATCAATATAAATTCAACATTGAGACGTCTCCATCTTTTTAGGATCTAGTAACCTGAAAAGGAAAAGAGATGAATTGTTTAAGGAATATGCCCAATGATGGAAAGCTTTAGCCGCCAGGATCACCACCTCCCCACCAGAGAAAGATTTGACATTCACTTTCATCAATACGCTGGACGAAACATTCTTTTCACATCTTATAGGGCAAGCATCGGTTAATTTTCTATAGTAGTTGTAGCTGGATGCAAAATTGAGAATGCTATCTTAACAGGAAATTGCAGTCTAAAAGGAAACCCCTAATACCAAAAGCCACTCCATAAAGGACGGAGTCCATTGTAAGTGTGGTAAACACTTCAACTTTTGCCAAACTATCTCAACCCTTTTTTTTTGCCACTAATTCAAGTCTGAATTTGCAAACAACAACTCCAAACCAACAGTCTAGTTTCACCAAACGAAAATTCACCAAGATCTCTGTCCCGCTTAACCAAGTATTGGCCAAATTAAGGGCCGATAACCTAATCAACTTTGAAGTGCCAAAGGAGGATTACAAACCCAAAAATTATAATCCTAAAGCAAAATATGAAGACCACCTCGAACAAGTAGGGCACTCTACTGATAGTTGCTGGAGGCTTAGGAATAAAATCCAAGATCTGATTAATGCAAAGATCATCCAATTAGACTTCATTGAAGCTCCAAATGTTTCTACCAATCCTTTACCAAATCATGGTCCTGTAATCAACATGATCATCACCGTGGTTTCAGAACCTGAAGTCAATTTGAATGAGTTGCCCATTACCATAGAACAAGTAGCTTGGAACTTGTGAAAGATGGGGCACTTGCTTTACATCAATCTAGGGGATCGTACTAAGACCAAGCCAGCCATTTACCAGCTGTTGCGAGATGGGGTCATTTTAAAAGAAAGATCATGGATATGTTAATCTCGAAACCATGAAAGCAAAGCACTTAAGCACAATTATAGGAGAGATACTAGGCTAAAGACCCAACTATTGGGACTTTGGGTGAAGCAGGAAAATACTAATATTTGGTCGATTACTGGTTTAAGCCATGAGTCTACACTAATGCCCCTGCAACAGGTTGGGGCCTGAAATTCGAAAACAGAGACAAGTCTGTCCAAGAAGCAACGATAAGGAATTTGTGGGCATGATTGGAGGAGGCCTGAAATCAATTAAGATTGAATGGTATAAGAATGATAAGGAAGAAGTCACTTCACCAAAAACCAAGAGTTATACTTTTCAAGTACCAATCGCCTCCAACAATTACAAAGCTGCTCCATTTGATTACTGGGCAGTCAATCATGCTTCTAAGGCAATGGTTGGTGGACTTACTCATCAAGAATTTTTTTACCTAAACGAGAAGAATGTGACCGGAGATACATCGTCCCAAGATAAAGAAGGAGAAAAAAGGGAGGATGAAAAGTCAACACTAGCTAAGCTAATGAAAGCAAGCAAATTAAGTAGTGGAACAATTGGCCAAAACACCGGCCCAGATATCACTCATGAGCTTGCTAATATGTTCTTATATCCATCGTGAGGCTCTGTTCAAGGTTCTCAATGAAGTAAAGGTCCCATAGGGTATGTCAGAAGATACCTTTGGGCATGTAATAAACTTCGTGTTTACAAACAATCAAATTATATTCTCATATGAAGAATTAGGAGAAGAAGGAGGGCAACACAGCAAAGCTCTGTTTATAGTAGCCTAAAGAAACAATAAGATCATCTCCCAAGTGCTGATCGATAATGGGTCTTCCCTTAACGTGTGACCTCTGGCAACCTTGAATTCGCTGAAGATAGAACCATCATGTATCAAACCTAACTCTACTATGGTACGTGCATTTGATGGGTCTAAAAGGGAGATTGTGGGAGAAGTCGAATTGAAGGTTACTATTGGGCCACGAACTTTTATCATACCCTTTCAAGTGCTAGATATCGCAAGAACATTCAATCTATTGTTGGGAAAACCATGGATCCATGCTACAGGTGCAATCCCTTCAAGTTTACATCAAAGGGTTAAGTTTGTAGCAAATGGTCAAATCATCATTGTTATGGGCGAACAAGGCTACGCCATATACAAAGAAGCAACCATTCCATATATTGGGAAGGAAGGAAAGGAGGATTTGAGACTCCAGATGTTTGAGGAAGTATGTGTGCTACATAATGAAGAAGAAACTCAAATTGGGACCTTTGGTTTGGGTTACTCCCTTACTCCAATAGAAGTGGTAAGAATGAAGAACGTGATAAGGAGGAGAAAGATTGACAAAGAGTATGATCCAGTCATCAAGATCCCATACATTAGGTGCTCTTTTCCAAAGCCCCACCATGTCCAACAACCAGATGTTGCTAAGAAAAGTATTCTGGTCTTTCCAACCGAAGAAGCAGTTTTGAAGAATTGGTTTTTCATTCCTTATAATAGTATTAAGTCTTTAAGTAAGAATTGATCTCATGGATGGGATTTTGTTATGTTTTTTGTTTTATGATATGCCCAAAAATAAATGTAATCGAACATTTGCAAGTCAATGAAAATCTTTTTCTTCTATATTTCTCCTTTCTTTTCATGTGCTTATTGTAATTAATGAAAATGTTAATATTGCCTCTAACCTTACTAGGTTAGTCGATGAAGATGATATCGATTATCATACTGATACGCGGGGAATTTGGAAAAACTTTGAACAAGGAAGAATTAAAACACCATAACCCATTGAAACAATTCATTTAGGGATAAAAGAGAATCCCAAGAAATTAAGAATAAGGGTTAAGTGACCTGAAGAAGAAAAGAGTAACTTGACTAAACTCTTAGCCAAATTCTTGGACATTTTTGCATGGTCATATGATGATATGTCTGGCTTAGACCTGTCAATCGTGGTTCATAAACTACTAACCAAGGAGGATATTAAGCCTAAAAGACAAAAGTTTAGGCGTTTTAGACCGGATTTGCTACTTCAAATTAAGGAAGAAGTTAAGAAGCTACTTGAGGTAAGCTTTATTGAAGTATCAGATTATTCAGAGTAGGTATCGAATAGAGTGCCAGTGCTAAAAAAGAACGTGAAAGTTAGGACTTGTGTAGACTTTTGGGACCTGAACCAAGCAACGCCAAAAGACAACTTCCCGTTGCCTCACATCGACGTTTTGTGGATAATACTGCCGGAAGCCATCTTTTCTCATTTATGGATGGGTTTTCGGGATATAATTAGATACTAATGGCAGAAGAAGACAAGGTTAAGACCACATTCATCACAACTTGGGGCACATTTTGTTATAAAGTAATGCCTTTCGATCTTAAAAACACTGGGGTAACTTACCAACGAGCAATGTTTGCGATACTCTACGACATGATGCACAAAGAGGTGGAGGTATACATCGACATTATGATCGCTAAAACAAAAGAAGGAGAAAATCATGTAGATGTATTAAGAAAACTTTTTGAAAGATTGAGGGAATTTCGGTTGAAATTAAATCCTGAGAAGTGCACTTTTGAAGTAATGTCAGGGAAACTCTTAGGATCCATGGTCAGCCAAAAGGGGATTGAAATTAACCTAGACAAAGTTAAAGCGATAGTAGACTTATCTCCTCCGAAAACATTGAAAGAGGTCAGGTGCCTTTTGGGGGGATTAAATTACATCACTCGATTTATTTCTCGATTAATAGACAAATGTCGCCCGTTGTTTAAGTTACTAAAAAAGAATGCCCAGATGCAATGGAATGAATAATGTGAGGACGTGTTCAATAAAATCAAGCAATACTTGACGAATCCGCCAGTACTAGTAACTCCAATTCCCGGACGACCTTTATTCCTATATTTGACACTCCTTCCTGAATCTATGGGATGCACATTAGGACAAAAAGGTCAGGACGGAGAAGAGAGGGTTGTCTGCTACCTAAGTATAAAGTTTACGAATAGAGAAAAAAAGTATTATGAAGTTGAAAGAACATATTATGCGTAAGTATGGATTATGCACCAACTTAGGTAGTATACGCTTTTCTACTCAATTGAACTTATCATAAAGCACGACCCTCTGAGATATCTAGCAAATAAGCCGGTTTTAGTCGGGAGAGTATCCAAGCGGCAGATGTTACTCTCTGAGTTTGACATCAAATATGTGAGACAAAATTCAATCAAAGGACAAGCATTGGCCGATCAATTCACCGAAGGTCCAATTGATGACGAGGAACTAAGGGAACAGGATCAATTCCCTTATAAGGGTATTCGGGTAATGAAGATAAATAAAGAACGTGAACCACCTAGATGGAATTTATACTTTGATGGAGCAGCCAACGTATATGGGTGTAGGATTGGGGCAGTCCTTGTTTCACCTAAAGTAGATCAATTCCCAGCATCAGCTAAACTGATGTTTCCCCTATACCAACAATGTAGCTGAATATGAAGCTTGTATTTTGGGGTTAGAGATGGCACTCAACATGGAAATTGAGGAACTGGAAGTGTTTGGAGATTATTTGCTAATCATTTTCCAGACTTGAGGAGAGTTTAAAGCTAAGGACCCCAAATTGATTCCATATCATCATTATTTGGTAGAATTGGCAGAAAAAGTTCATGGAAGTGCCCTTCACTCATGTGCCTCGATCCTAGAATCAGTTCGTTGATGCTTTGGCTACCCTTGCGTCTATGATCTAGTTTACTGAAGAGGCAAAAATACGGCCTTTGCAGGTCCAAGTGAAAGACGAACCTACGTTCTGCGCTACTATAGAATCAGCCGAATTGTGGTTCCATGACATCAAAACTTTCCTCCAAACAGGAAGTTATCCTGAGGATGCCACTAAGAGAGATAAAAAGTCATTAGGACAAATACCAAATCATTTCTTGCTAAGCAGAACCACATTATATAAAAAGGTCTTTCGACACGACTTTGCTAAGATGCGTAGATGAGAAAGAAGCCAAGTGACTTATGGAAGAAGTTCATGAAGGAGTGTGTGGGCCTCACATGAATGGCTATACGTTAGCTAAAAATATCATGAGATTAGGGTATTTCTGGCTGACCATGGATTCAAACTGTATTAAACATGTGAGACTTTGCCATCTATGCCAAATGTATGCGAACAGGATAAACGCTCTTCCAAAAGAGTTACAATCAATGACAACACCATGGCCTTTCGCGATATGGGGAATTGATATGATTAGGGAAATCTCGCCCAAGGCTTCGAATGGTCATCGCTTCATATTGGTCACAATCAATTACTTCACTAAGTGGGTGGAAGCCAGTTCATATGTTAATGTGACAAAAGGAGTTATGGTGCAATTTATCAAAAGAGACATCGTCGCACGATATGAAATGCCAGAAAGTATCATCACTAATAATGGTGCAAACTTGAATAATAAAGCGATGATTGCTTTATGTTAGCAATTCAAGATCAAGCACTGAAATTCCACTCCGTATTGTCCACAAATGAACGGGCCAGTCGAGGCCACCAACAAAAACATCAAGAGGATCATTGGAAAAATGGCAACCACTTATAAAGATTGGCATGAAATGCTTCCACTTGCATTAATGGCTTACCGAACATCCATCAGGATGTCAACTGGGGCGACACCTTACTCCTTAGTATATGGAATTGAAGCTGTCCTACCAATAAAAAGTTGAAATACCTTTGCTTTGGATTCTAACAAAAGCTAAGCTCGATGAAGCCGAATGGGTAAAACAGAGAATTGAACAGTTGAACCTCATTTATGAAAAGAGGTTAATAGCCATGTGTCACGGACAGTTGTACCGATGAAGAGTGGCTAGAGCATTCAATAAGAAAGTCAGGCAGCGAAATTTTCAAGAAAGCGATTTGGTAATGAGAAAAGTACTGCCCAATGTGCAGGACCCTAAGGGAAAGTTTACACCAAGATATGAAGGGCCCTACGTAGTCAAAAGGGTGTTATTTGATGGGGCATTGATACTTTTTCAAATGGATGGTCCAGATTTGAAGGACCCTGTAAATTCAGATGCTGTAAAGATGTATTATGTGTAGTCAATGAAAAAGTTTGTCGTTTAGGGTGTTCGTCTGAGTTCATTTTCATTAATTACAAGCAAAGTGGATATCTCTAACAATCTCTAAATTCGGTTCAATCCTCAATCAATCGACCTTCATAGATAAGTTTCCAAACTTCAAAACAAACACGAGCAGAGCAATGAGGGAACGATATGAGCGTGTCATAAAACTGAAAAACATATGCAATATTCTATTTATTGGATTATTTTTGTTTGGGAAATTATACCATATAAGGATGACCAATTTTGTGAGACAAATGCTCATTCAGGACTCTTTGGGAATGTCATTCATAAAGAAACAAGCCTAAGTGACCAGCTAAGCAACATCGGCTGAGACTAGTGTTAATGGGATTCCAGAATTTGATATAAGGAGTCTATCTTTCAAAAAGATTAAGGTAAGGGCCAGTAAGGTTAAAGAATTTTAATATTTTAAAAGAAAAAGACCCAAAGCCCATCCGAGTCCCCCTTAAAAAAAAAAATTCGAAGCCCATCCGAGTCTCCTTAAAAAGAAAAGATCTTAAGCCCATCCGAGGACCCCTTAAAAAGAAAAGAACCGAAGCCCATCCGAGTCCTCCTTAAAAGAAAAGCCCCGAAGCCCATCTGTGTCCTTCTTAAAAAAAATACCCAAAGCCCATCCGAGTTCCATTAAAAGAAAAGACCCGAAGCTCATCTGAGTCCCCCTTAAAAGGAAAAGACCCGAAGCCTATCCGAGTCCTCCTTAAAAGGAAAAGACCTGAAGCCCATCCTAGTCCCCCTTAAAAAGAAAAGACCCGAAGCCGATCCAAGTCCCTCTTAAAAAGAAAAATCCCGAAGCCCATCGGAGTCCCCCTTAAAAAGAAAAGACCCAAAGTCCATCGAGTCTCCCGTTCAAAAATTAAAGATGTAAAAGAAAATGTAAAGGATATAGTGAAAACCTAGGAAAAAACGCCTTCCTATGTCATTTCACATGTCTCAGGAAGACTCAAGTGCTCCTCAGATGTTCGCTATAACAAAACAGAAGTTGGATATTTTTACATCTGAGAAACTGGACATCTTCTCTGAAATTGAGCCAATCATGTAAACATTAAGAAGAATAATGTATCATTTGGGGTAAAATGATGGAGATCCAATTTCTATGGAGGATCAATCTTATGTAGTGAATCATGTGCTTAGTTATCACCTTGAGAGAGCAGCAAAAATTGGTGCTGGAATTGACCATATTACAGTCAATAGACACAGTAACTTCACTGAAAGTCGAGATTGCAAGACCATTACTTTCTCATGACAAGCCTTCCTCAGTAGACCAGAAGTTCCAAATGCCAGATAAGTATTTAAATGCAAAAATCGGGTATCTTTTCATCTTTATGGCAAAGTTTTACACAAAACTTTACCACAAAGAGGGCAGCTATAGAAAGCCAATTTTTGTCTATTTAAGGTTTGATTTATGATAGAAATTAACATTATATTAAGCCCACAAAACAAAAAAAATTCATAAATTATTATATAATTTTTTGAGCTTAATATAATTTTAATTTTCATTATAAATTAATTATAGGTTTAATTAAATGATTTAATTAATTTTGTTGTTTAATTAAACCTATTTTTGGAAAACCTTAAATACAATTTAAATGCACAACTTGATTGAGGCACGGGCCAATGGCCTAATGGTAAAGGACACACATATGCACATTGGAGACTATGGTTCGAATCGCGTGAGGAGTAGGAAAAGAAATTTTGTGCATGGAGCATGAGGTACACTCGCCCGCGCGTATGGCACGCACATCTTCTTCCTCCCTGAGCCAGCTTTTACCTACTCGAACAACTCACTTCTAGCCCATATTTTATCCATTTTTGAGCGTTTTTTTTTTCATAAAATTGATGGAGAGATTCGAAAGAAGACATGGGATACAACGAATTTGAATAAAAAAATAGCTTCATCAATCATGAATTGGCCTCCAATTTTGGATCCAAAGTTCGTGAGAAAGTGGTTTTTGCGCATAATGAAAAATTCGAATTTGATCCGATCAAGCTTCCAGAAGGCTTCCTTTAGATAATCTTATCTCCTATCTAGAAGCTCCAGTAGTAGTTGATTACCATATCACTTCCAGAAGCTCGTTTTGGCGCGCGAACCACCAACCACAGCGGTCACCATACCCATACCCACTATGAATTCGAGTCCCATAAATAGGACTTCGAATTCACTGCTCTAGCATCATCAACAAGCAATCCAAAACACATCAAACACAATCCAAACACCAGAAAATTGAAGAATCACAAGTTCAATTAAGATTCGCAAAAAGTCTGGGCTTGAATTTTTTTTTCAAAAATCTGGAGTTTTGATTCATTTTCAAAGCCATTGATTGTTCTAGTAAGGTTCTACTCGTGATTAGCCATCTACTAGTGGTTTCAACTCGCTTGGAGGTACCCAACCACCATCCTTGTAACAAAAACTACCACGGCTACCGCTTGTAAAGCCCAGATCAGCCACATAGGGTGGTTTTCAAAACCAACCGACACTTCCAGATAACTCGCCGCCCCCTATTTGGTCGTTCGACATTGCCAACAACTAACAAACACAACAACCGTCAGGAGTTTTCATCTTCTTCTTCACCCGTTTCAAACCGACCCGACCTGTTCTAACTCGACTCGAACCTGACTCCAGTACCTAACCTAGGTAAGAATATTTTATTATTACTATTACTATTTAAAAAACGAAAAAAATAAATAAGATTTTTTTTGTTTGAAATAAAAAAAAGTTTAAAAATTAAAAAAAAAGTAATTAAAAAGGTATATGAAATGTTCTAATAATAATAATATTATTATTATTATCATCATTATCATCATCATTATTTAAAAAAATAATAGGAGTATGTGTACTTATCATTTACTTTCACAACATTAGATTTTTTTAAAATATATATAATAACAAATGTAACTAAAAGAAAAATAATAAAAAGACAAAAATGAAAAGTTAGTTTTTTTAAGAAGTTAGTAATGACTTATACATATATATATGTATATAAAAAAAACATATATAATATTATAAAATTTTTTAACTTAGGAAAAAAATCTTACTTTAAAAAATAAAATAAAATAAACTAATAGTTTATAGACTCCTATAAAATATTTTAAAAAAAATTTAAAGAACTTAGAATGAAAAGAGTTCTAAAACCTAAAATCAACCAACAAATTAAAATTTTTATAAAAGAACTACGTTCTGTCTTATCCTGATTAGCGGGTACGTAGGCACCTCCGAGGCAATATAAAAAATAAAAAAAATATTTTGAATTAATTCATTGTTTATTATAAAATATTATAAGTTTGAAGATAAATTGTAAATATCGATTTTATTCGTATTTATTTGTAAATATCAATATAAATAATGATTTTTTTATATTTTTGTGGGTATTATAATTTGTAAATATTTCTTTTTAAGTAAATTTTTGAGCATTTAAAGGATAAACATTAATTTTGAAATTTAAGTAGTAATCGTATGGTTTTAATAGGGTAGCCTAAATTCAAAATTTCTAGTTTATAAAGTTTGGTTTGTAAATCAAATTTTGCAGACAGTAGCCAAGTTAGGATTAACCAACTTATTAATCCTAACTTATAAATTTTTCCCGATTCCAATTGGGCGGCGACTCCAAATTGCTTTTCAAAAATTAAATTTCTTTTAATTCTTAGTCAATGGTTCGTATTAAATAGGTTTTGGTTTAATACGGATAGGATTAAAAGAAATTAAACCAGAAACAAAAAATCCAGGCTCAACACTCATTAACTAAGATTTGATTATTAAAAATGTTTTGCTTATTGATAATTTAAAATATAATTTATTAAGTGTTACAAATTATGTGATAATGATTTTAAAGTAACACTTTTTCCCAAAAAGTATTATATTAAAAGAATTGACAATAACCAAGCATGCTTTAAAGGACATAAATAAAGAAATGTTTACAAAATCAATTTAAATGATTTTAAATCATCAAGTAAAACTTGTCTATATTCTCAAAATGACAATAATTGGTTTTGGAATAGAAAACTAGGATATGCTAGCATTGGCATTATTTCAAAACTCGTTAAAAAAAATCTTGTTAAAGGTTTACCAAAGATAAATTTTTAAAATGTACAAGATTTGCCAAGCATATCAACAAAGAAAGCAAACTAACACTTCTTTCAAGTATAAGGATGTTGTTTCCATATCTAGGCTATTAGAATTATTGCATATGGACTTATTTAGTCTCACTCAAACTTTAAGTTTTGGAGGAAAGAAATACACACTGATTATTGTTGATGATTTTAGAAGATACACATGGACTTTCTTCCTTACATCTAAAGATGAAACAAATCATGTCCTTTTTAGATATTGCAAGAAAGTCTAAAATGAAAAAGATCTTAACATTGTTGCAATTCAAATAATCATGGGAGAGAATTTGAAAATCATGAAATGGAAAATTTTTGTAATAATTATTGCATTGAACATATTTTTTCAGCTCCTAGAACTTCACAACAAAATGATGTAGCTAAAAGGAAAATAGAATTTTAATTGAAATAGATTAGTTTCTAAAGGTTATAATCAAGAAGAAGGAATTGATTTTGATGAGACATTTGCCCCTGTTGCTAGACTAGAATCTATAAGAATCCTTTTGGCATTTGCTGCTTATGAGAATTTTACATTTTTTTCAAATAATGCAAAATCGCTTTCTTAAATGGTTTTATAAAGGAAGAAGTTTAGTGGAGCAACCATCGGTTTTGAAAATAATGAATTTCCCAATCATGTTTTTAGATTAAACAAAGCCCTTTATGGATTAAAGCAAGCTCCTAAGCTTGATATAAAAAACTCAGTGGCTTCCTATTAAACAATGGTTTTTCATGAGAAAAAGTTGATACAACTTTATTTATTAAAAATCACAAGTCTAATACATTGATTGTGCAAATCTATGTAGATGACATTATATTTAGAGCTACAAATATGAGTCTTGTAAAAGAATTTGTTGATCCATCAAGAATGAATTTGAAATGAGTATGATGGGAAAACTCAATTATTTTCTTGTTCTTAAATCAAACATGAAAATGGAACATTTATTAATCAATCGAAATATGCAAAAGAATTGTTGAAAAGGTTTAAAATGGATAATTACAAATCTAAACAAACACCTATGAGTACAAGTATAAAGCTTAATAAAAATGAAAATGGTAAAAATGTATGTGAAAAGGTTTTATAGAGGTATGATAGGCAATTTATTATATTTGACAGCTTCTAGACCTGATATCATATTCTACATATGTGCATATGCATAATTTCAACCCTGCCCAAAAAAAGACACTAAAGTGCGGTAAAATGCATTTTTAAGTATCTGGTAGGCACGATTGAAATTGGCTTGTGGTATCCAAAATTTACTTCTTTCAACCTTATAGAACACTCTTATTGTGACTTTGCTAGATGCATAGTAGATAGGAAAAGCACAAGTGGCACATGCCATTTTCTTGGAAATTCTTTAGTATCTCAATACTCAAAGAAACAAAACTCAGTTGCACTTTCAACCACAGAAGTGAGTATAGCAGCTAGTAGTTGTGCACAAATTTTATGGATGAAACAATCTTACTTGATTATGGTTTGAAATTCGAGAATGTTCCCATTTTTTGAGATGATAAAAGTGCTACAAAGTTGACTAAAAATCCAATCCAACACTCAAGGACCAAGCATATCAAAATTAGATATCATTTCGTTAGAGATCATATTCTAAACAAAGATATTAGATAGAATTTGTTGATACAAACAATCAAATTGCTTATATTTTTTACAAAATCCTTGAGTGAAGATTGCTTTTGCACTTTAAGAAGAGAATTGGTAATGGTCAAGCAATATGAGTGCTAAATATCATTGAACCAAGTTAATATAAAATATGGTTTTAGGCTAAATAGGCTGTTAAACGTAATACATATCTTAAAATCTTATATGTGCTCGATGTGATTTGTCTATGTGATGATCTATTTTTTTTATCTGATCTTTTTTGGCTGCTACATAAGCTGCATCTGTGATGATGATGTTGTGTTTGCACTTTTGTGAGCTTTATGTTTGTGAAGTCCTTCATGGATGTAAGCAAGTGTGGTGAAGTCCTCATGAGTTATGGCAAAATCTAGTAAAGTCCTATATAGATGTAAGCAAGTGTTGTAAAGTCCTCAAGAGTTGAGGCAAAATGCGATGGAGTCCTACATTGATTTAAGCGTCTATAGTGAAGTCCTATCTATGTATAGGCAAATGATGAAATCTTATTTATGCATAAGCAAGTGGTAAAGTCCTCATGTATTTGAGACACCTATAGTGAAGTCCTATAAGTGTGTAGGCAAGTGCAATGAAGTCCTACATGGCTGTAGGCAAATGTGTGAAGACCTCTTTCAAGCCTTCTATTGTTGAGGCAATTGTGTTTGAGCTGAATCTTGTATATGCATCTTTCCTTGCTTACTAAATATTAAATTTGTCATATTTGTTTTTTATGAGTATAAAGGGGGAGAAGTGTAAGATGCATAATTAACAGTATGCATGTAGTCTGTTTTGATATATATATATATATATATATATAGGGGAGAAATGATATATTAAATGTAGCTTGCATTTTCCTAAGAATTATGTAGCAAAATTCTAATTTGAAACTTAAGAAAAACTCTCTAAAACCTATATACTTAATTGAGGGAAGTATGCAGGATTGAAATGAGTTAATCATGCATTATTGTCCTCATCAAAAAGGAAGAGATTATTGACCTTATATGTTCAATGTGGATTTTGATGAGACAATATAATACATAATTAACTATTTATTTGATGTAAACTACACTTAATTAGTCATAAATATATATATGTATATGCATATTGTGCGTGTTTGTAAAGTTTTATGTAGATTTTAGCAGAAACAACAACTATCAAGGCTAAGCCAAGTCAAAGAACAAGTGCAACCAAAAGCTTGACAAGTTCAAAAGTGACAAATAAGAGGTCAAGGGATTAGTCAAAGCCTAAACAAGCTAAGTGATCCAGGCACGATAAGTTAAAGAAAATGAACATACTTATCGCGGGTGACATCGAAGGTTTGATGTGCTAAAGGGTTGAGGCACGACATGTTTTAATTTAAGGTTAGACAAAGATAAATGTCTCGCATTGTTAGTCATAGATCACGTCAAGGGCTTGGCATAATGAAGACATAGGGCGTGGCAGTTCAAATTTGAGGCTCGAAGAAGCGTGCATGTGAGAAGGTTGTCGAAGGCAAAGCTGAGGCACGACAGACCAAGGCGCGACGACTTAAATACTAAAGTTGATGTGGCAAGAAAGGAACCGTTGAAGCTCGTTAAATGCTTGGCTGCTCACAGATATTGTCTCTAAGGAACTTTTTAATTTTGAAGGCTATATATACTCAAGTCCTTGGAGACAAAAAAAGGCGAGGAATGAGAAGAAGAACAAACTACCAAAATCATTTACAAGCTTTTTGTTACAATAAAAAATATTTATTTTTTGTTCTCTTGTATATAATTTTGCAAATCATAAAGAGAGAGAAAACACACTCTAGAGCTCTATTCTTATTTGTTGCTATTCATTTAAAATATTGGCTTGATTCTCTCTATTCCTATCTCTTTAATCTACTCAATATATATTGTTATCTATCAGTTGCAAATTATATTATTTTTTATCTGTTAAATTAAAAATTAATTATTTGAGATTTTAGGGTAAATACTCAATTCACCCATACCCCCTCCCCACCCGCCACATCCCTCCTTTCGAGTATTCTAGTGTTATTTCAAGTACTTGTATAATATAGAAATAAGTTAAGTTTATATTATAATAAGTATACTTTGAAATATGAAGTGTAATATATTAATATACTTAATAAGTAAATAGAATTTAACATGAATATTAAGTATAAAATGGACTTAGTTAATAAATCAAAGTTTAATTTGACTTAATGAACTTTTAGTAAGCTAAAATGTACTAGAATTATTAAATCTATTCAAGTTGACTAAGTTCATATAGGCTTAATAACTTATTGGTTTAGATTAATATACTAGGCTAAACCACAAATATTAAGAGGGGTATATTGTTTCAAATGAATATTTGTTAAGAAAAATGAGTATTTCCTATAAGATAATAACTTATTTACTTACATAAATAATAAGCGATGATTTTTAAGTGAATGATTTATAAGAAAAGGAAAAGAGATAGATTAATAGACAATAGATGACTATTTGTATCTTGATGTGGCAATTTTCACAACAATGGCGAGGTTCCTACTTTTGTATCTTATCAAATGAGTTTGATGTAAATTGATAATTAATTTAATTTCTTATATGAGTTTACTTTCTTGAATAGATGTTGCCTTTGAGCTAACCCTCTGATCTATCTTCCGAGATAGCTTTTGTCCTAGCCTTTATCTCTATTTGGATTTCGAATGTTATGATAGGTACACAGTGACTTGCTAGTTGTTTGTTTAGGATAAGCATCCTACATGAACTAGAATATAAATACGACTAATAAATGATTGTTGATTATGCTTAGACATTGAATCTGGTCCAATGAGCGACAACCTTGCGTTGTGATGCCAACACAGTAGTTAGAAGTTTAGACCACCCCTTATTGTTGATATGATAAATCATAGGTGGCTCGACAAGCGCTTAGACTAACCTTTATCATTGAAAACAATAATTCCTAAGTGGCTCGGCAGGTAACCAATAGGGGAAATAGTATTGGCATAACATCTATTCATATTGAAGAGAAGTTGCATTAAGTAGTACCATATATGGACTCTGTTACTCTACTTAATCACTGTGGACTAATATGGATAAAGATGAGTAACGATAGTGACTCTTAGGTGAAGCTATTATTTATAGATGGTCATATAAGAGATATATACATTCGGGCTACCCATATCAACCCCTTGAGCAGTTGCTGCTATTCTAAACCCGCAGATTCCCCAATGGTGTGTTATTAGAGTATGAGTGCTCCAATGTTGATTCGTTACACATTCATTAAAGATATAAATTGTTGGATGTTGCATTGCATTTGAATAAGTGTGTATGTCATCTTGTGTGTGATTGTATATTGTTATACTGGGCTTCAACTCATTCTTTTCTTCTTTTCAGGTATTGATTGGATGATAATGATGATGATGATTGTTTTAGGAATGGATGACTTTGAAGGAACTTATTGATGAGTGAAGTGGGTTAAGAATGCTGAATTTTGTTTTAATTTGTTAAAGAATTGGATTTATTCTTTTAGAATCTTGTATTTTCTATAAGGGCCTAATTATGGAGCTCATGTTTTGTAATTTAAACTTTAAAGCTTTATATTATCATCATGAATAGATACTGTATGTTTGAGATACCTTTTTGTGAAGGTTGGACTATTTAAGAGAGTAGCTTATGGTTTTGTTTATAAAAGTTAATCTACTCATGAGAGTAGACATGAAATATTTTTGTGAAAATTTTATTTTATCACTACTAAATCTAGTTGTTTTTAGAATCTACTTATACGATTTCATAAATTAAAATCGGTTGGCAAGTGTTCAAAATAAACAGTTTCTTTTAAAGTAGCCTACGCATACAATGCATAGTGTATTATATATAAAACTGACACGCCTAGACCTTGTTTCAAGGTATGACATAAAATAATGAGAGTTTAGTCATGAAAATTCAAAAAAAAAAAAAGGTTAATTGCTTATGTTATATTATCAAAAAAAATGTAGATATTTTCACATCATTTTAGTTGCAATCTTCTAATTATATATTGGACCAACTTAATAATGCCTAATTTTTGAAATTGATTGCTTAATTTTTGTTCTAGAAAAAAAAAATTGTCTTGCTTAATTAGACCATATAGAGTTAATGAAACTACTTAATATCTTATCAATATTTGATATATGTAATGAGGATAGTGTGTGTATATTTCCACACAATGTTTCTATTTGTATCTACCAAATGCTATTATCTATAAAATTAAAAAGAAAAAGTAGAATAAATATCAAGATTTTACTATGGATAACAATATATCTAAAAAATTTAAATTGATATAAAATAAAAATAAATTAGAAGAAGGGGAACATAAAGATTTATATTTTGAAGAGGGGCATATATGTTCAACCCTCTTATCTTTTCAAAAGACATGTTGATGGGTAACATATTTAACTTTGACACAACTGTCTTCTTCTCTCCTTCTTTTCCCATCTACATGGAAGACCCCTCCCTTTTCCCTTAAACTTACGTAGAAATTTTTTCTACAACTCTATTTGACTCTTACCATTCTTAAAGGTCTTGAAGCAGTTCATGTAGTAAGTAAATTTCTCCTTCCTTTCCCACCATTTTCAACAAGGTAAAATGATTAGATAATGAATTCTTAGAGTCTTAGAGTTGATGATCATCTTTTATAGGAAGAACTCCATTTTTGGAAGAGAATTATAGAGATAAACTATAGAAGTAAGAAATTACAAAGAATTTGTAAGAAGGTAGCGTAGTTTAACTTGTAATTCAATGTTTGTTGTGGTACCTTTTGTCAAATTTACATTTGTTAGTTCAATTCTTAAAGTAATTAGTTTATGGATGGCATTAGAAGGGATCAAAACAAGTTTTTGAATGAAAATGATAGAGAATTGGCAAAAAAGGACGTTTTTTACTAGTACACACCAATATACGGCCCCATGTACTAGGTTGTGTACCTCTATGTGACAAAAATGGTGTTTTGTAGAAACACATGACCAATACATGAGTCCATGTATGAAGCCGTGTTTCTCACTGTGTTTTCAACATAAAAAAGAACTTAGAAAGAATACGACATATAAACAACCTCCTATTCCTAGTCGCATTCCTCTCGATAACGTAGAAATTGTGTTTGGGAAAAAACACAAGGTCATATGTCTCCCTTGTACTCCTCGTGTTATGCCTATGTACCTCCCTGCCGACCTTTTTATGATGTAATTTCTCTACTTAAGTGATATCCAATCCTATGCCCACTTGTGCATTAGTTTATGCACATTATAACATCCTAAAAATCATTATTTTTTTGGCAAGAAAATGACTAGGATCCATTTAATTCTTCCCTTTAGGATTAAAGTATGCTTTGAGATCTTAGGAAAATGATGAGTATCGTAGAAATGTAGCAAGAGTTAAATTAAATGTATAGAAAACTCTAAGTAATTTATTTTTTGTAATTCAAGTGGTGGATACTAATCTTCAAATATAACAAATTTCAAGTATATGTATACCTTACTTGTTGCTTGTATTTGTTTATGATAGTAATTTAAATGGATTAATTAACTATCCGGCTTTAATAAGGTGTTTGTTGCATGAACGTGGCTACTTGTAATTGGTAGAGTATATCTATGCTATTATTGCAGCGACTTGATGATCCATTTGTGTTATTGTCCAAGAGAAAAGTTTTAACTATTTGGCTCTATTGTGTTTATTGCAATTTTAGCATATTTTGAATCTTTATGTGTTCATATTAAATATGAATTCATAGGCGGTTTGAAATGACAATACCATTAGAGGGAAGCCGAGCAAAACATTATTTAGGAAAGTAGGTAGAGCCCGTTTCATTTCCAAGGGAACAAAGTTGTCGGCATATCGGCTTCACCGATTCATACACAAAAGATAGCTAGGCTTCTACGTTAACCTAAACCTACCAACATTGCCCTTTATTATTCCCCTCTAATATAATCTATTGCCTATGAGATGATAAATTTTACCTAGTTTACTTTCATTGTTTCACTTTTACGAATCTTGTCCGATGCTATGGAGATTTACCACCTGAGAATGTCGGGATCTTGGCATAATAATTATTGCGACACAATCGTTTTCTCGATCCAAACAAATTCTTTGCATGCTACATTTGCCATTAGGTCATCAGGCTATAATGTTAGGGGTATTAATTTAAGATGCGAATTGGCCTGAGGTGAACATAAAGAACTATTTATAATATGGTTATAGGTTTTAGAGTCATTTATACCTAATGAAAAGGTTGAAAATACAGAAGCTCTGCATATGGGGGTGGGGTAAGAATTGTTAAAATGTAATTAAAAATGAGACAATGCATAATATGTTTAATTTATATTCAAAATTCCTCGAAATCTGACTTCCCTCAGTCTAATTCACACCATGCCTCATTCATACTTGCGAACATCCATTTCTGCTGAGATTATGGATATAAAGTTGTTCACACTTTCAAACATGGCGCTGTGGCACATGGGGAATCTCAGCTAACGGACTCGGCTCAATCTTAAACGGGGCCACGACTCGTGAGGTAGGGGTAATGTTGCACTCATTTTGTTTCAATCTCTTGCTTTTACTTTTACCTTTTCTTTTCTGTCATAACTAGTAAATTTAAATTTTACTCCTTTTAAATTGATGGTAATTAATTATATCTCCTCAAAAAGCCATTTATTATTATTCCACTACTAAGTTGTAACTAGAAAAATCAATACAACATGACTTTCACTTGAACCTGAAAAAAAAGAATAAAAGAGTGAACCGGATACCAATGTAATTCTATAACAAGCACAGATGTATGAACAAGCATCAATATACTCACATGTGATCACATAACTAAAGTAATAATTAGTCAATTATTATCTTTTGATTTGTGTCTTTCAAACAACACGAGGATAACTCAATATCTCGATCACACTCTACATATAATATATACATATATCATGTTGAGTACTCCCCAACATCCATGAGTATATTGATCTAAAACTTAAATCTACTCATAATCATTTCTAAGCAAGACGTACCTAGAAAAGTCAGTCCGTCCCTGACACCATAGTCCTTTAACTCAAATTATGTAATTAGTAAGATATTCATAATATTTTATATCTCCCAACTCACTTACGATCTACGTTTCTCTAGTTTTTGCTTTTTACCCTGCTAGTATATAAGTTTTAAGATATTATTGTGAACATTTGTGCAGGTGATGAGCTCAAAAGGAAGAAATTGATTTCAAGGAAGCTCCCCAGAGAGAGTTTTATTTATGTTCGTATATCTCACAGAAAACCAAAAACAGAAATATATACAATTTGTAACTAACACAATCTAAGACAAATCAAAACAAGACACGTGGAATAAACAGCTGTCAATTAAACAGAAAAATACAGCTGTAATAAATATATTTCGTAATATAACTTCCACATCCCCCCTTCAAGTTGGTGTCTCAAGAAGACCCAACTTGGAACAAAAATCTGCAAGCTTATGAGCAGGAATTGTCTTGGTAAAAAGGTCCGCAAACTGAGAACTAGTAGGAAGATATAAGGGCTGCAGAAAACCAGCAACAATGTGATCACGAAGGAAATGCAAATCAATCTCAAGATGCTTGGTACGAGCATGAAGACAAGGATTGGCAGTTATTTGAAGGGCAAACTTATTATCACAGAATAAAGAAATTGGGCGAGGAACAGCAACATGAAGATCAGTCAGGATGTAAGAAATCCACAACAATTCTTTAGTGGTCGAAGCAAGACTACGATACTCAGCTTCAGTAGTAGAAGTACTAACAGTTCTTTGCTTTTTGGTCTTCCATGAGATTAAAGCAGACCCAAGCATGATGCAATAACCAGTGAGGGAACGATGGTCAAGCATTGTTGAGCCCCAGTCAGCATCAGAAAACCCCTTGAGCTCTAAGGAATTAAGAACAGGATAAAACAGTCCAAGAGAACAAGAGCCCTTCAAATAACGCAAGACATGATATGCTGCAACCAAATGAGAAGTTCGAGGACAGGAGAGAAACTGACTTAAAGCTTGTACAGCAAATGAGATGTCTGGACGCGTGATAGTAAGATAAAGAAGGCGGCCAATAAGCCTACGATAAACAAGAGGTTGATCCAACAAGTCACCAGAACAATCATCAAGCTTGAGTCCAAGAGGAAGAGGAGAAGAAACAGGACGACAAGCAGTCATCCCTGCATCAGTCAACAAATCAAGAAGAAACTTCCTTTGATGAATAAGCAATCCATTATCAGTCTTGCATAACTCAAGACCTAAAAAGAACCGTGCCAAGCCAAGATCTTTAATGGTAAAAACATCATCAAGTTGCTGTTTTAGAAGAGAAATAGCAGCTGGATCAGTCCTGTTATAAGCAGATCATCAACATACAGGAGAACAACCGTAAAGCTTTGACCAACATTACGAGTGAACAAGGAGTAATCGCCTTGGACTGAACAAAACCATGACCAATTAAAAAATTGGAAATCTCAACATTCCATTGCCTAGATGCTTGCTTTAAACCATAAAGTGAGCGTTGAAGTTTACACACTTGATTAGGTAAAGCTTTGGAATACCTTGAGGTGGATGCATATAAATCTCCTCATCAAGAAAACCATGGAGAAAGGCATTGTTGATATCCAATTGAAATAAAGGCCAATTACGAGCAGTAGCAACAGCTAATAAAATGCGAACCGTGCCCAACTTTGCAACAGGGAAAACGTATCATGATAGTCTTCACCCTCAACTTGAGTATATCCCTTAGCCACAAGCCTAGCCTTATATCTTTCAATAGAACCATCAGGACGAAATTTAATTTTATAGACCCATTTAGAACCAATAGCACGCTTACCCAGAGGTAATTCAGTCAACTCCCAACTGTTATTGAGTTCTAAAGCCTCCAATTCTTGATTCATTGCTGTCACCCATTCTTGACTTTTAGAGGCTTGAGTATAACTAGATGGTTCCTTAGATGTTAAAACATGTGCTAATGAAGCTATATAGTCAAGAGGATAAGAGGCAAAAGAATCAACAGAAAACAAAGGATGAACAACTGTAGAAGCATTAGAGGGAGCAGGAGAATCTGAGTGAACAGAATGAACAAAATCATGCAACCACTGCGGAGGTTTACAAACTCGTGTAGATCGCCGCACATTAGGCAAAGAATCTGAATTTGAAAGACAAACATCAACATCCTCAGATTGGGATTGAGGAAGAGAAGTAACCGAAGGAGAAAAATCAGAAATATCATCAAAAGTTAAAGGAAAAGAAGGAGTAGACAGAACCAAATCAGAAGGATCATTAAAAGAAGATTTGAAAGGAAAAATATCCTCACAAAAACGAACATCACGACTAACAAAAATAGCATTGGACTCAAGATTGTACAATTTATAACCTTTTTGAGCCAAGGCATAACCAAGAAAAAGACATTTAATTCCACGAGGATCAAATTTGTCCCTCAAAACAGAAGGTGTGGTAGCAAAACACAAACATCCCATGACACGCAAGTGATCATAAGAAGGTTTGAATCCAAACAAAAGCTCATGGGGAGATTTCCAATTGAAAGAAGAAATAGGCATTTTATTTATGAGATATGTGGCAGTGAGAATACATTCTCCCCAAAATCTTTTTGGTAAATTGGCATGTAAACGTAAAGCTCTAGCAGTATCTAAAAGATGCCTATGTTTACGCTCAACTCGACCATTTTGTTGTGGAGAATATACTACGGTTCGTTGATGAACAATGCATAAAGAATCAAAAAGTTGTTGACAGGAATGAGACAAAAATTCAACCCCATTATCAGACCTAATGTATTTAGGTGTAACAGAAAAATGATTAGCCATATAATTCAAGAAAGTAGAAAGGATAGCAGGGACTTGAGATTTATTATGTAACAAGTAAGTCCAAGTACTTCTTGTACAATCATCTAGAATGGTAAGAAAAAACTTAGCTCCTGAAATTGAAGGAACATGATAAGGTCCCAAATGTCTAAATGTAACAAATGAAATTTTTCTGTGGAAGAATGAACATTTCGTTCAAAAGACAACCTAGAAGCCTTAGCTTCATGACAAATATCACAAACAAAGTGAGTCATGTCTAAAGATTTACAAGCATCAATGTGTTTGAGTTTAGAACAAGAAGTATGTCCTAATCGTGCATGAAACAAGCGTAAGGAATTGGTGTGATTACAAGAGGAACTGGAAGAAGAATTTGAAAAATGTGCATACTGATCTTGAGCAGTAAAACTTCGAGCAATCGAAGACTTTAAAACATACAATCCATTCTCAGATTCAGCTGCCACTATAATCTTCTTAGTTGTCGGGTCCTGGAAAACAAGAGAAGAAGCATCAACAATGGCCACTAGTTTAGAGTGAGATAACAATTTATGAACAGGAAGAAGATTATGGGAAAAATCAGGTGTATAGAAGACATTGGACAAGGTTAGTGAATCATTTATTCGAACTGATCCAACAAGATGAACCAGTTTAACAGATCCATCAGGTAAACGAACAGAAATTGGAGAAGTCAGCTTGTGTATCAAGAAGGATGGATTTGTAAGGTGTCATGTGATCACTAGCACCTGAATCAACAATCCAAGAACCAAAGTTATTAATCCAAGCATTAAAACAAGAAAAGGGTAGAAGAGTACCAGCATATGAAACCATATTAGCTACTGATTCATCTCAACTTTGATGCTTATCTGACATCATACGCATTAATTCTTGGCAAACATTATGTACAAGTTGTTTATCCAACATTGATCCAGGGTTCACACGTTCCAGAGAAGATATATTATCAAGAGGAGTCATCAGATCTTTGCTAGACAGATCTTTAACACAAGTAGCAGCAAATTTCCCTTGTGATTTAAAATTCATCCTCTTGCCTTTAAACCAATCAGGATATCCAATAATCTGGAAGCATGTCTCAATTGAATGACCCTCAGATTTGCAATGTTTGCAAAATAACTTGTTATTCATCCCTTTCCTTCGTTTATCCGAAAAACCTTTCACCTCTGTTGTTCTATTTGCAAGATATGATGCAGAATCCAAATCACTTATATTGGATGTAATGTGTTTTTGTTTTTCAACTTGTTGCACCAAATAGAAGGCTTTATTAACAGTAGGCAACGGATCCATAGACAATATGTGATTGCGTACTGATTCAAAACCATCATTTAAACCCATCAAAAATTGCATCAACTTGCTATGAGACTCAAACTCCATAATCCTCTGTTTAAGATCACACGTGCAATACTCCAATCTCCCACAAGAACAAGTAGGATATGCATGCAAGGCTTGTAACTCATCCCAAAGTCTTTTCAATTTGTTATAATAGATGCTAACCAATTGATTACCTTGCCTAACATTACTAATTTCATGCTGGATTTGAAAAATTAATGGACCACTACCTTGTCCATATTGTTCACCAACTTCTTTCCACAAATCAAACGCTGAATGAGCAAATATAAAATTCTGTGAAAATTCACTTAACATGGAATTCAAAATCCAACACCTAACCATATAATCACACCTTGTCCAACGAATTAAGTCAGGTGAATTATCGTTAGGTTTTACAATCGATCCATCAATAAACCCGATCTTGAGTTTAGCTCCCAATCCCATTTTGACAGATCTACTCCAGGCTAAGTAATTCGTTCCATTAAACAATATTTCCAATCACCATACTCGGAACATCAGAATTTGACAAATACAAAGGATCTGATATCATCATATCATTCAAATTATGACGATTTGGATCCAATTGTAAATCCATCTCCAAGAACTTCTTGAACAAAAACACAGAACAGACAAGGAAAAAAAAAAAACAATCAGAGGCTAGAAATACCTCACGCCTAAGCTCTGATACCATGTGAACATTTGTGCAGGTGATGAGCTCAAAAGGAAGAAATTGATTTCAAGGAAGCTACTCCCAGAGAGAGGTTTTATTTATGTTCGTATATCTCACAGAAAACCAAAAACAGAAATATATACAATTTGTAACTAACACAATTCTAAGACAAATCAAAACAAGACACGTGGAATAAACAGCTGTCAACTAAACAGAAAAATACAGCTGTAATAAATATATTTTCGTAATATAACTTCCGCGATTATAATAAGCTTTAATCATAAAGGAAGGACTTAAATAAATTTTCATTGTTTTTTAGAAATAAAAAGGTGAATTTAGAGAAGTTACCAGTGCACAACTGGCGTGCAATCATAGTGGAAGGTGGTGTAAGGCAAACAAGCAAAGTGCATGCCATGGTGAAAAGTGGTGCAGGTTGCAAAAGCTAACCAAAACCCATACATAAGCTCATCCAAGTAATCATATGACATACAAGACATTTACACGACCTATGCACGAGCTCATGCAAGTAGTCATGCACTTCAAGAATTACTCCACTCATTAATATATGACTTCAAAGAGTGAACACAACCTATGCATGAGTTGTCTACTCCAAGAATTGCTAGTTGCATAAGTTTTCCCTTTTTATCAAACCGAAAAACATTTTTAACCCTCCCATACTTATATTCATCACTCCAACACCATTTTAAAACATATCTATACTTTTTTCTAACAAACCCAATAATTATGATATCAAATTTATATATAAAACTGGACTACATTTTTATACTTTTTTATCTTTCTTCCTTCCAAAGTCCTAAATATTTACTCCTTGATATTTCTAAAGAAATATCTCTAAAAATTCATAGTTTTCTTTATAAAATGTCGGTACTAACACCTACACGTCAAGATTTCATTACCTATGTGTCTATCTTGTCGAAACGATAAGAAAACGAAAAGATATGTCACTTGGAATATATACATTGTTTCCAATGTATGTTTTTGAACTTATATGCTAGAACCATACAACCCATATTTTCAAATCGAAATTACTTTACTACCTGGATTATTTAGGTTATTTCAATATAAAATTTCAAAGGATATCATATCAAAATCAAAATTTAAGGGAATTAACTACAATATATAATGGTTCAAGTATATATTCGCACCAAAGTCAAATCTTAATATCTTACAAATTCATTATAATAAAACCGCATAATAATTATATTATGCACATTACTTTTTTTGTAAGTATCGCGAATCGTACCTGAATTTTGATAGAATATACAATTAAGTGTTTGAACTTTAATATTGATCAATTTAGTATATAAATTTTAAAATTAATTAATTTAGTACATAAAAAAAAATATTCGTACGTATTAACAGTACCTTCGTCATATTGGTTAAAAATGTTACGTTGGATGATTGTGCTAGCTATTTTGATAAAAGTATCATTGATGTATACAAAAAATTCTTTCGGGTATTAAATTGACCAATTTTAAATTTCAAGTATCTAATTGCATATTTTGTCAAAATTTAAGTATAGTTTACTTCATTAATCCTTACTTTTTTAAATCTACTTGTAATTTTCTATCCAAATATCCCCAGCGATCTATTTTCATTAATAATAAAACCCATACTAAGTTTATGTACCAATTCAACTCTATGAATTGATTGCTGAATGTTAATTAATAATGTGTCTCAATAAAAGACCAACTGTCCTTTTAACTTTTTACTAATCGAACCAAGAGTATTTGTAATCATTTCCGAAAAGAATTGAAGTTCCCTTGTTTTATTTATATTATCTATTATAAAGTAATAGTGGGTGAAGTTACTGAGGTAAGTTCGTTCAATGGCATGTTATGTTTTTGATAAAAAGACTTCAAACATAAAAGATTTAATTTTAGAAAGGAAAAATATTGTGACTCAACAATGCCGCCAAAATTGAGTTCTGGATTACAAATTAGGGCTTTCACGACACAAATTTCATTCTTGCACTATGTTTGAAATGAACGAAAAACAGAAAAATTAAAAAAAAAATGAACTTTCCCTTATATGGAAAAGTTTGAGAGAAGGGAGCAAATGAATTTGAAGATAAATATCTTTCCTTTAACCCAACAAAAAGATCGCTTCATCAATATATTGGAAAAAAAAAGATTTGGAGAAAAAATCCACAAAACAATCGATGCATCCTTTTGATAAAAAGAAAAACCATTTTGGATTTTTAAATATTTTTTTATACTTTAAAAAGGCTAAAAATAAAGAATCTTCTTAATTTTCTTTTCCATTATTATTCCCGATGTCCTTCTATTTTCACTCCTATCGAAGTATTGTTTGTTTCCTTTTTTTTTTTTTAGCCTCAAATTTTTTAAATATTTTCTCATTCTAATTTGTACTAGGGTGGTGCTTCTAAATAAAAATAAAGAAAAAGATGATAAATTTGAATAGGGAAAAAAGAAATAACAGGATGGTTTGACTGCGAAATTTCATACCTTGGAAATCGGAAATCGACCCTTGATATTGCAAAGTCGAGGCAGGTGGACAGAAACTGCCAAATTTGCCTGTCACCAATTTCCATGCCTTCGATTAAGCCTTTGTTTTTCAGAGTGCCTGTCCTTCATGTCTCACGGCTCCTACTAAAACAATATTTCAGTCAACTGACGACTCGAGAGATGTAAATTGAAAAACTGAAACTACTCCAGTCAATTTTGCGTTGATGCCATTAGATTAGATGGTCCTAAAAAAAAAAAAAACACTGGACCAATAGATGAAGAGGACACAATTAATTTAACTTGAAATATCAATTTAAGTTAATTTAAATTTTATTCAATTTAATATTTTAAAAATCAAAATCAAGGTGGCAATATTTAAAAAATTAAGTTCAACTATATAAATTCAATCCAACCGAGCTCAATTAACATACGTTTGGCTCGTCAGTTACTCAACTTAAAAATTATGAAGTCTGAAGTACTTAATAAAATACTTAAATATCTCCGAATTTGAGCTTGACTTATTATTCCTATGAACTCGAGTAAAGATTAATCAAGTTCGGCACCGTATAAGTAGTTTGACCCGTTTATGTGGTTAGATTTGATAGAGTACCTAAAAGGTGATAGATTTTATAGGATTAAAAATGTAAAAATATGTTTGTGTGTATTTTATATAAATAACTTAAAAAAATATAAATATGTTTATGATTAAAGGTCGTAAAAAAAATTCTAAAATATGATGGAAATATAGAAATCGAAAGTATATTTTAGTTTCAATAAGTTATGGTATAAATAAGTATGAATCATCACGAGAGTGCATGAATTAAATGATATATAATAATGTCCATATAAAGTTTTATATTAAATAATTATCAAAACAAAATAAATGGGTGAGAGGAAGAGGAGATGGGCTGATGTTACTATGAATGAAATTAAAATCCCTATGCTGTAATCTCTTAATTAATTCTTTCTATTTTTGGTTGTCTTTATATATTTTTTTTTCAAGTTAAAGAAGCAACTACAATGTTTTTCCCCTCGTGGTAAGGTTATGTAAAATTGTCAAATCTACTTGTTTTCTTTGATTTCAAAGCCATTTTTACCAAAAAAAAAAAAAAAAACAAAAACAATTAGGTAAAAATTGGTGATAAACTCGTGCCCTTACCAAATATTTTAATTTTTTCACTTACAATTCTACCACGAGTTTACATCTAGATAATTTTGTACCCATTTCAATTAGAAAAATCTCAAGGAATCGTAAACTTACAAATCATATGAATTAGCTTGTGATTTTAATAATCATATATCAAATAATTAAAGATAATAATAAATGTAAATTTTATGTACTAAGATGTAAATAATCATAATTAACTCAATTTCAGCCTTTTGGTGTGTGTTTGCTCATGGACAATATTTTAAATTTCTTTTGTATTTATCCGTAAAATTAAAGATGATAAATACACTTGCACTTTGAAAATCTTAGTTGCGTTTGGTTTCGTATTTCTTAATATACCTATTATACACATACAACACACACATATATACACACTTGTGAGCTACTCGAGCTTAACTCATTACTCGGCTTGAACTTATTTAATAAATGAGTCGAGTTTGAGCTTGAAATGAAGCTTATTTAATTAAACAAGTAAGGTTTTCTTCAAGCTCACTAGCTAACTCGCAAGTCAAGCTCATGAGCAAGTTTTGCGAACAAGCTTGTGGATTTTTTTTTATAATATTATTTCATTTTATATTATTTTTTTATATTAATATCATATTATATATAATTATTACGAAAATGGCTCAGCTCATTTAGGCTTATTAAGCTAAATGAACGAACAAGTCAAGCTCGAGCCTATTCCTTTCAAACTCATTAAAACTTAGCTTGGCTTGACCTCAGTAATTGTGGTAAACAAAGTGAGCCCAAGTCTTCGAAAACTCAGCCTAAACCAGCCCAACTTGTTGTAGCCCCGGTCATCAAGACACCGATGTAATTACCAATTTTTCTCAACTATCACTTTCTTTGAACTCAAAACATTATCCAAAATTTACTATAAAACAATTCATATATAATATATTATTTAATTATATAATATTTTTAAACTCTAGCATGAATACCACTTTTCTACTTATAAATTGGGATTAATATCACAAATGGTATTTTAACTTTAATAAAATTTGCAATTAGGTAGCAAAGCTTTTAAATTAATCAAATTGGTATATGAGTTTGAAATTAATCAATTTAGTATTTGAAAAACTTTCGTGCATGCCCACAGTACCTCTATTAAGTTTTTTTTGTACTAACTTGATCCATTTCAAAGTTTTTAGATATCAAATTAATCAATTTTAAAATTCTGGTACTAAATTGATTATTTTCAAAGTTCAGGTATCTAATTATATATTTTATCAAAATTCAAATATCATTTTTAATATTAACCCTATAAATTAAAATTGAGAAATCGTATATTACCATATCATCCTATGGCTTCGTATTACCTTCATAAAAGGTCGTGGTTAATGGCTGACGATGATGATATAATGAAAAATGTCAATCGAAGTGGAAAAATTATTTTTCATAATTAAAAAGGAAATTGTTTCTTTGTTTTCCCTCAATCTTAATGGTTACTGTCTACTACTAATATTAATTGCCACTACTAACCATTATTGTTTTTAGCTTATTACTTTCTAGTCAACGAGACCATCTAGAGATAGATATGGGCGGAGTCGAACCATCGACCAAGCCTGAACCGTCATCATACCGGTCATGGCCTGTGGCCTGGCCCAATCTACGGGTCATGAACCGTCAGCCAACTCGTCGACTCGGCGGGTCAAAGCCGGTTCAAAGCCTCGACGTTGGCCCAGCGAGTAGAACGAGTCAAAATATTAAAAAAAAAATTAAAAAATAAGAAAATAAATAATTAAATTCATTTTAATGTGAATATATAGTATTTATTATGAAATTATCCTTTTTTTTTCCCTTCATTTGTTCAGTATACATTTTTAGCCTAGGTGTGTAAACTCTAGAATAACTTCTTATTCAAGTGTGCTTTTTTTAATAAATTTTGTTTGTTTTGTATAAGTTTGTACTTTAAAATTCTCTATATGTCTATTGTATGATGATCTAATTTTGTATTTTTCTTATTAATTTAATTAAAAAAATTATGATTTTTTTAAAAAAAAATCATTATGGGATCAAGGGCCACAAACCGGCCCTGAGCCGTCGATTTGAACTGGCCCGGCCCAGCCTAGCCCTTCATGTCTGCGGACCGATTCCAGTTCAACCTCTCCCTAAACCATGGCCAGGTGATTCCGGGCTGGTGCATGGCCGGTTCATCCTGACTCCCACCTCTAAGATCATCCATCTACGAGACCATGTAGTTATTAATATAACGTTAAAATAAATATAGTAAATGTAATATTAAACATTTTGATGATTTGATCACGGTTTTGTATAATGTGAGCGGTTAGATAGTTATGGGATCGGTCCTCTCAAAATTAATAGTAGGATCATAAAATTTTCCTACTTTCCAACATTATGGTTAAAAGAAAATTCTATAGTCTTGTAGCGGTTACAATGAAACTGATCATGTCACATCCATAAATGGTCAAAATCTTTTCCAATCTTAATGGAATCCCTTAATTTTTTTTTTACCTTAATTTCTTTATAATTAATTTAATTTTATATACTCACAGTACAGTCCAATGATGAGATAGTAAAAATCCTCCTAGTCAAAGGCACTAATATTCATAATAGATAGTATCAAACATAATTATAACAAAATTTGAAAAATATCTAAAAGAATAAAAGTCTTTCCACAAATAAAAACAATCTTATTTATGATTTATGACTCCAACTACTACCTTGTGAGATATATATTTTACCCACCAATTTGTCTTTCTTTAGGTTTATAGATACACTTTTACTTAATATAATAGTTTGAATCAGGGAAAGTCAATAAATGTGTCCAAACTTTGCAATTTGACAGTGTCATGTATGTACTATACGTCTGAATTGGCATATCAGAATCCGATACAGACTCTGTGAAAAGTAGGAGGCGACCATTGCGGCCACTGGTTAGGAGCACTTAATATCCATAATATATACCTGTACCCAAAAAAAAAATTTATTCTGAAAATATTTCCAAATAAAAAAAAAAAGAAATACGAGTATAAAAAACTTGCTAAGTGTTGCACCGAATATACCATTTAAATCTTAATTAAGTACCCTAATAAATCGTCATCCCTAAGATATATAATGCAAATTGATTAATACCCACATAATAAAAATCGGATTCAACTAACAATTAAAATAAAATATTCCAATTTTTTTAATTACAACTAAGGAATGCACTGATAGTGAGATGAAGACAAAGTTATTCCAACATGTTTCTTTGCTTTCCTATTATATATATGAGGACCTATGTTTTCAAAGATACCTAAGTTATCAAAAAAGATCCTGGAATAATAAGAAATAAAGAAGCAAACAAAACCCTAAGCAACACTTGTTTAGCTGTCATAATGCACAACACAGTCTCCTTATGTTCTTCATTTTTCAATTCCAACTCAAAGAAGAAGAAGGAGAAGAAGAAGAATCAGACCATAGCTTACAAATAAAGATTGCATCATTCAATCAGTACTTTAAGGAGATGCATATAATAATGCACACTTCTCCATAAAAGAGACAACGGAAGGGCATAATGAGTGTAACATGCTCCACTTTTTTGTGAAGTCTTTGAGTGCCATTTGAGTGCATGTGTCTGGTACTAATTGGTGCAAAATAAATGACGTCCAATTGCATATAACTTTTGTACTTTTGCCCAATTTCAAGCCTCATGGAAGTGGGATAACAGGGTGTCCCTTTAACTCCATTGGACACATACATGCACTTGGGAAGAAAAAAAGGAAAAGAAAAAAACAAACAACCACAAAAATATATATAGATATATATATTTCATATTTACAAAAAAAACATCTCCATCTCCTCTTAAACACCCTTTCTCAATCATACACAGATTAAAATTGCAAATCGATTATTGTTTATTTAATAATTATAGACTTCTATTAAATAAAAATTTTTAAAACTGCCTTCTTTTTTTTCCCATCATTTCCACCATTTTTGATCCATCGAATTCTATTATGATATATTTACTTCAATAACATTGGTGAATATAAAGAGATTGTAGCGATTAGGATACTAGATCGTTAATAACTTATTTGAATAAGCAGTTTAATTTTAATTTTAATATAATATATTTTTTATTTTATTTTTATTATCATCTATAGAATTATGTCATCCTTTCATGGGATCTTTTGCACTTGTTAATTGAGTAGGTTTTGTTTGTTTGAAAGAAATTATTTCATGCAGTAGGTGGGATAGTTTGACCTTGGAAAAGATATATCAGCTTATCCGAATGGGTTTTAAGACCTCAACCCTTCGTCTATAATTCTATTTGTATGGATTAAGACGATCAATATAAAATAAATACAGATATAGATTAAAAAACATATAATGCAAACAGACCTATATTGAATAAAATCCATCTATATTTGAAAGGGCAAAAAAAAAAAAAACTTCCAATATATCAGTTCACCTCTCCATAATCTTAAAAACGTGTACATAAGTTCCAAATTATCTCTAATCCTCATAATATCCAGGATTTAACAATGATTTAGAATTATTTGCTTAATTTAAAAGTTGTGACAAATTAAAATCATGCTTTAAAAGTTTACATCTAATTATAGTTTCTCCTTTCATTTATTTCTATGACATGTACATGTTGAGCATGTTAGGGATAAGGAATCATTTCCCCTTTTGACTTGTTCAAGAGTCCTTCCATCTGTCAGCAAATATAGAAGATTACCTGCCAATTGGCTACTTGCCACAGACTGCTTTTCTCTTTTCTTTTGCCCTCTAATTTTGTTACCTTACTATGCTGAAGCTCGTCATTGGTGCCAATTGCTTTACACCTAATCTCCAACGACATTGAGCAGTTGATCTTGTCCGATCTTTAGTTTTGTCGTGGCTTTCTTTTAGATTTTCCCGCCATAAAGCAATTGACATATGTACTTTTGTAATTGTCTGGGTTCCTGTACGTTATTGATCCATGAATGCAGCTATAACGAATTCAATTATTCAAATCCTATATCTTCGATGCTCCAAATTACTTATTTCATAATTTAGGTTTTTTGGGTTTTTATACTTTCAAATATTGACTGCATTTATTATGGAAAAATATATTGAAAATTGTTTAGTCTATATCCTAAGCTCTATAAATATAGACAGTATCTATTTCTCCTAGGTATTTATATTAATGAAATGTAGCCACTGCCCTTAAAATTGGAGGAAGGGTATTGTTCCGGTTAATCTTGATATACTAATAAGCCCAGTTTCAAATCACACTCTAATTTGGATTGGCACATGGTTAAAAGTCAAACTTGTGGTTCCATTATTTTGTGAACTTTTCATCGCAACGAGACTCTAAATGAAAATATATTAATTTGTGTTACTCCTCCCCAATCTAATGGATTAAAATTTGTTGTTCTACGATGGTGTTCCATTTCTGTCTTAGTGTAGGTATTTGACACATGTTTTAAAGTATAATCATTACTTGTATTATTTTAAGATTTTTTTTATCTTATATACGTGTCAAATACTCATTCATTCAAACATAAATGAGATAGCATTATGAAAAAAGCATTTGAAGAGTTATTTCACTAATTGGGTTTTTATACCAATATTACTATTGTACATTATTTCTTTTTTATTAGTGACAGAATTTAGGGAATTAAGCTTAATAATAAGTGATTATCGGGCCAATTTGTCCACTTGCAATCTTAAAGAACCAAGGGTTGTTTAAAAGCTTTATTTTGCATGTGGACAATTTATAAAGACCACTAATGAATTAATTCGATAATCCTTGCTCTAGAACTAATTAAATCTCTCTAAGGCGTCTTTAAAAATAGATCTAACTCTTTAAATCCTGTTGCAAACCCAAAAAGTCATGTCGTGATTGGCGCTAATTATTGAAACTACCTTACACTAGTTTGTTAACACCAAATCGACATTAATGGTTCGGATGCCGAATTATCAGTTCTAAAGGCTCTTGAAGGGTCATTATACTGTACATCGTCATGTGGAGGCTTTCTTACTCGTTAGCTTTTTGGCCCCTACTTTAGCGGTCACTTTCTTGAACGTAATAAGCCTCCAAACGACCTAAAAGGGTTTAAGCTTAAGCACGTCAATTTTTGCAGACTTATTTGCCCCGCCACACATCTAATGCACATTTCGGGTACCCTGTATCCATATGTATTTTTTTTCCCCTTTTTCGATAAACCTTTGATTGATTATCAATATTTAGTCTAATATTGTTTTTTGTTTTGCCATTATTATATCATTTTTTAACACTATGAAAATGATTTGGTTCATAATAGTATAGATATATATATATAGAGAGAGAGAGAGAGACATTGAATTTTTTTTTTCTTATTTAGCGGTTGAGGAAGTTGTACAACTTAAATTTTATTAGTCAAATTCAATATAATTCCCTAACTCAATATCAATTTGATTGCCTGCTTGAGACTAGACCGGTGCATCCATACAATTTTTGTAAAATATGCATATCCATTAGAAATTTTAATAGTTGCTAGTAGTTGAGGCAATGAAGATGGATAGGGTTAATATATATATCCTTTTGGTGGAAAAAGGCATTTAAAGTACTTAACTTCATATTTTGAGGAAAATAGTGTATAAACTTTCATTCTTCATATTTAAGTATCTCTAAGATACTGAAATGGCCAAAAAAGTAAAAGTAGAGACATCAAAAATATAAAAATAAAAGTTTAGATACTAATTTGCCTAAATTATAAAATATAGACACTTTTAATGTCATTTTTCCTCCTTTCGATACAATATCCAAAGGAGAAGCTACCAGTTGTCACATAGCCAACCTTTTTGGACCAATAAAACTTACATGGTATGAGATTATCTATGGATCCTATGAATTTTTTAAGAGAAAAATACATAGGAATGTATTAATATTTGGAGGTAAGTTCATTTAAGATATTAACGTTTCAAATAGTTAAAAGAGAATCAATATGTAGAGATTAATTCATTCGAGATATTAACATATCAAGTATTTAAAAACAAGTATCAACGTTTTACAAAGTGAGTCAAATAAGGTATTAATATTTGACTATGAACGAAAACTTAATTAAAAGTTAATCCAAATGTAGATACTCTTTTAATCATTTGAAATATAAATTATATCAAACACAAATAATAAATTTAAATTTTAGAAAAATGAAAAGGTTTAAGGTAGAAATTAACATTTAGACTCAAAATCAATCAGAGAATCAAACTTTAAGTTCAATTGAGTTTATTAATAAGTTATACACTTATGATGTTGATCCTCAAATTTAACTACTCAAACACCTCCCTTTATTTGAACTTGACCTAAAATGTCAAACCCCTCACTTGCAATTTTTTTCCAATAAAACATATAAACACAATGTATAACAAGCATAAACCATAGTACTTCCATAAATTAGAGTATAAAGTAGATTTATCAATTTGACTTGATTTAAATATTAGCTTGAAAGTTAGACCAATATTACTGAAATCATTTTATATGCCGAGTTGAATTGCATGTATTAGATAGATTGTACATATAGGTTTACAATAGATTGCATATATTAAGAAACTATTATAATTAATTCACTTATCATGAATAACTATTCATTAACTTCTAAATCTATATAAAGCTGCTATTACGGTATTTACTTCAATAGCAATTGCACCCCCTCCCCCCAAAATGAATTGTCATTCAATATTTTATTTTTTAACTTTCTCATAAATACCCCTATGGTGAAAAATATCACCTATACAATTATCTTCTTTCTGTAATAAATATAAGGAGCATTATAGGTATTTTACCTCTTACTTCAATAATTACTTGTTTTACATTTTAAACCAAGTGAACATAGTAATAGTCATTACAACCCTATTATATTCCTATTGAATTGGAATTTTGCTCCCCCTTATTCTATACAGTGAATGAACGAGCTGTTAGTACTTTAGAATTTGGAATCACGGTCTATAATATCAAGAGTGCAGATCAAGAACATCATTAAAAGGATTATTTTAAGTTTATACCTCACCTTACTGCAAACGCAAAGAGCAAAGCAACCTCTCTAAAAGGGCAGTATGGAGACTACGACTTAACAAACATTTGAGTCAAGTATACAACAGGTCTAGTCATTTGTCAAATAAACGTAGTAAAGTAATTGTTTATTTGTATGTGCAAAAAAAATCCTAACCAACTACATCTTTCTCTCTCTCTCTGTCCAAAAATTTCCTTTATAGTTTTACCATATATTATCATCTAATCTCATTTCATAGTCACTACTACCACCATCACGTTCACTTAGAAATAGAACCGGAAAAGCCATTACAAGATACAAAACCCATTGAACTCGTCAATTTCTTTAGGCTACTTCTTTTAGAGGTTATGGGGTTTGGTTCTTGTTTCAAAACCTTAACATCTTTGAATTAAATTTTAAGACTAAAACATAACTTGAACATAAAAAAAATTAAGATAACATTTATAGTAAATAAGCCAATCAATGAAAAAAAATTAATGCGATGATCATTCATTCATCTATCTTAAAAATAAATGGAAAAAAAAGAGGCTAAGCTAACATAATACACTCTTTCCCATAATCCTTGTCTCTGCTTCATCATTTATTACCTTGTCTTTTCTTGTAGTCATCTCACCATCACCGCTCTCTCTTAGTCACCACCATGGTCAAATTGGAATACCTAACTAACAATTACATTATAAGATTTTTTGATAAGTTATGGGTCTAATTTCAAAGACCTAATTGGTTTTAGGTTGTATTATATTATCAATAAATGTACTGAGTTTAAATTACAAAAAATGAAAACAAAATCAAGGGAGGAAATTAACATTTGAAATCAAGTTCAAACAAAGTCAAACTTTTTAGTGTTTAAAATAAAGGATCAACATTCCAAGAGTTCATACAAAAGATTCCATCTTTGTGCCATTGTAATGTCATTAAATTGAGTTGATAGGATAGGTTTACAAAATAGTGATGAGATCCTCCATTTGGATCATTTAATTTGAAATATGAAAGTTCAACCCTTTATTTGAACCTAGCCCTAATATTGAATCCCTTTGTAATTGTTTCAAATAAAATATACATAATAAAATATAAAATAAACATTTCTATAGTATTAACGTATAGTAGAGATTAATGTAGATTTATCAATCTACCTAAATGTTGATTTAAATATTATAATAAAAAGCCAGACCAACAAGGCGAAATTTTCATTTTATTTGTCATGTTTAATTATATGTATTAGGTACATTATACATTAATTTAAAACTGCCTACATATACTAATAAACTATCAATATTGATAGTCCATGATACAAAGAGTATAGATTAAAAACGAGAAAAGTACATCGAAATGTCACAATATTTGGGGGCAAGTTTATTTGAGGTCACAACATTAGAGGTCACATCGTTTAAATAAATAGATCAATTAATGTTGCAACATCTCAAATGATTAAAAATAAGTCGCAACGCTTATAAAAGTGGGTTAATTGAAGTCATAGTTGACATGTGGTTGGAATTCGTTGAGTTAAAAACATTTAAGAATACAAAGTTGAAGTTTTCAAAAATTTATAAAGCTAATAAATTCTATCCAACTTTAGTCGCAACTACCAACATTAGATAAGCATACTTACTGAAATAGCATAGAAAATGTTATATTGTACTTAAAGGAATATTGTCATCTACTTTACTCACATATCATTTATTATCTACTTAAAGAAAATTCAGCAAAACATAATAAAAATATAAGTTATACTAGGGTTAATGAATATATTTATTTTTTACGTGATTTCTCAACAAACTCATAGAGTTGTTCACTGATATATTCGCACTGTCGAACTCATGAATGTAAGTTAAAGCCTCTCTCAATGTTATAAACTCTAGATCTAGATTAAACTATCGGAATCTCTTTACAAGTTATCAGCAATCTAGATCCACAAAAAGTTTAAGAATCCTTTATTTAAAATCAACCTAATATTTAAAAGCAAGCAACAAAAAGTTTCATCGTCCCTCTTTTAAGGTGATTATGAGCAACTCTAATAATCTCTCAATTATTCAGTTGAAATCAAACACAAATCTAAAAGGTTCACCACTCATTTAAACCTATGACATTAAGTTTTAGCGACTAATTTTAAATACTAAGTTGATATTTGTTAAAACACTTCGAAACCACGTGAATCAGGTTTTGGATTCATAAACCCTAAGTTAAATGATTATTTCTCCATGGATGTAAACATTAAGGACAAATTCTAAAGAAATAATATGGAATTAAAGATGAAATTACAAATTCAACATAGAGTCTTGCAAAAACAAACGTCGGGTTTATAATGAATTTACCTTGAAGACTTCGAGATCTCTAAAGCAAGAAGAAACAATTATTTTGTCGAGGAATTGTCTCTCTATTCTATGTTAGAAATGTTCACAAAAGGCATTCTACACTCTTTACACTTGTACATATCGCATGCCTCTGCACGTTTATTTATAGGACTGTATACAAAAATTATGATGATTTTATTCATTGACATAGCAGATTCTTCATAACCAAATCAGTTCTTTATTTTCACGGGCGCATCTGGAGTGCTAGTTCATAAGGTCACTTTTCATGGTGTACATCGAGTACTCAAAAGTTGCTTGAATTTCAAGGCTCAATCTAAGCTGTAGCTTTCGGTTAAAAAGCTCGAATTCTTGTCCACAATCAACTATGGGATTCTATTGAGTTCATCAAGGGCTCGGTGATACGGCTCAAGCATTCATTTCATTAAAGTACAAGTGTCGAAGTCATAGAACTAGTCATGGGTATAGTTTAGGGTGCGATAGGTCATTTTGCCTTGTCTTGCCTTGCTATTTTGCCCTCGATGGATCTTTTGTAGACCTTGGTTATGTTTTGCTTTGCACAGTTGTTGTTTTGCTCCAAATCTGATTTAAAACACTTTATTTCTTTTTGTTTTTATTTTATGAGTTGAAAAACCACATTTAAACAATAAAAGCACAAGATTCATATGCATCTATCAAAAAAATGCATCATATTAAGCCTAAATTCCTAAATAAATTAGAGTAAAATAGACTTATCAATATGTGTCACAATGTGCTGGATTTTCTTATTTTAATTTTAAATATTTCTCTTATTTATATGTGTTGCTAGTGACCTCAATTAATTTACTTCTCTAAATGTTATAACCTCTTTTTAATCACACAAAACGTTATGACTCCAAACGAACTCACATTTAAATGTTGTAACATTTCGATATAATTTACCCGATTAAGAACACTGTTAAAGGATGATTTTGAGTTATACTCTTACCTGTCTACATACGCAAAAAGCGATGCAATATCTCTAAAAAGGGTATATCGAGACTATAGCTTAGCAAATGTTTGAGCTAAACATGCCATCGATTCATTTGTTAAAAAAATCTTAACCAATTGCAAAATCCCTTACGCATCACCACACATACCCCCTCACCCCACATCCCACCCCTCACACACCCATCCTCATAATTATTTTCACAATCTTACTATCCATCATTATCATATCTCATTTCATAGTCAATTTTCCATCAAACTCATCAAAATTTATAAGGTACTTCTTCACATGGTTATGGGACAAGTGTTGGTTTTTGATTCGAAACTCTATATGGTTATGACTTATAAAATAAGTTGTAGGACTAAAACGTAACTTGAGACCAACAAGAAAAAAAAAAGATGAAAAAATTATAATGTATGTAGTACATAACTACTCGATTAAAAAAAAAAACAAGATAATCATTTGTTTATTTATCTACTAAAAGCCTAGATAATCGTAACTCTCTCTCTCTCTCTCTCTCTATATATATATATATATATAATTATTTCTCATCTTATAGTCATCTTCACCTCCACTACTCCATCTTAGTTGCCACCATGGTCATATTGGAATACCAACTGCCTAACTTGACAACCACACTATAGGGTTTTTGGGTGGGTTATGGGCATAATTTTAAAACCTTAAAATATTCAAGTTGCATTTTAGGACCAAGAAAGATAGTCCCTTATTCATGTGTATGTATAAAGAACTTTTTGTTGCTCGTTATTTTTTTTTAACGATTACCTTTATTCCCTCAAGTCACCATCATCGTTTCTATCTTTGATAACTATCCCTATCATTGTGATTATCTCTCTAAGATATAACTGGATAGGTCCTTATAAGATACCCAACTCGCACGATTTGAAAATTACCCTTTAAGGTAATTCCCTTTAGTTTTTAGACAATTTTAGTCCTAGACTTAAAATTTATAGACTTTGGGTTGGGTTTCATAATTAAAAATAAACTTGATGAAAAACCTTATCCTTGTAATAATAAGATGGTATGTTACTAATGCTTTAGTTTAGACAATACTCATCAAATGGAAAAATTTGTATACTATAAAAAAAAATAATGATGATGATGATGGGATGATACAATCATTTACTCATTTGTCTTAAAATACTAACAAGTCATGAATTGAACTAGGCGAACAAGCCGCTGTACACAAATCAAGTTGTTTAACGCATTTTAAAAATGGGTTGGGAATGAATAAATTCTGGCCTCTCCTCTTGTGTAAAATATGCCTTATACCTTTGAGCAAGATCCAAGACTTTTGTGTCTTGAGGGCTCATCCCTAAGCCAATAAAGAGCCCAACAAATGCCTTTCCATGACAACACAGGGGCAAAAAGCCCAATCATATTTTATTCTTTAAGAGATATCTAATATCATAAATATGTTAACATGGTGGTGTAAACGGACCAACTTTGTCTGGCTCATTTAGCCCACATGTAGGAGTATGCAAAAAAAACTAATGAAATTGAAAAATTGAATCAAAACCAGAAAACCAATAAAAAAATGGTTAATCGATTCATCGGTTTTAGTTTATGATCATATTTTTTTAATTTTCTTGATTTTGATTTCGGTTTATAACTATTAGAAACCAATGGTTCCAGTTAACCGATCCAATATTTCCAAATATATAATATCCATATAATGTTGGTATTTAATTTTAAGCCTTAAGAACCAGTATTCGAGTTATGTTCTTCTTTTATTGTTTTTTATAGTTATTTAATTTTGTGATTCGAAATTTTCTAATGCAATTGTGTTATTTGACTTATTAATTTTAATTTTTTAAATGTAAATACGAAACAAAAGAGTCTAAATTTCTAGATCTATAAGTAAAATTGCAATTAACTACAACCAATTAAAAACCAAAAATCAAAATAATTGACTAAAGGAAAAAGGTTAATAATTGTAGTGGTTAACCATTAGTAATGGATCGGTGATGGATTTAACTTTAAAAAAATCAATTATTAGATTCGATTCAAAAAATGAGATCGTTAACCGGTTAATCAAAACTTAAGCAACCTTACTCGCTGACTAAAGCGAACTAGCCTGTGATGGGTCGACCGGGCCTACAGGCCAAATTGTTTAAAAAAATAAAAGAAAATATTTAAAACCAACAATAATTTCAAATTAAAAAAAATTAGCAACATATTAACAATCATTAATGATATGTTATTATGGAGGGTGGGTTGATGCACACACCTCGTGCAAGATGATATTATTGTTAAGTATACATTTATTGGTTTAAATGCAATATAGTATCAAATAAATTATTTTAATTGTTTATATATGTAATTAAAATAGTAATTAAATTAATCTTTGATATATATAAAACCCATAATACTTAAACATTCTAACTTCCACACAAATTAATATAAAAAATAAAAAGATAAATAGGAAATTACATTGAAAAGCATCAACAAGTTCATTTATGATGCCAATGTTTCAAATGACTAAAAAGAGGAATCAATGTTTGCGAGGTAAATTCATTTAAGGTATCAACATTTTAAATGATTACAAAAAGGAATTAATATCTTACAAAGTAAGTCAAATAGAGTATCGATAATTGACTATCGAGGAAAATTAGAGAAAAATAAATGAAAACTAATTTAAACGTTGATGGATTAAATAAACTTTGCAAAATATTGATACTTTTTTATTTTACGAAATGTTGACTTATTTTTTTAACAGTAAAAAATGTTAATATTTTAAATGAACTTACCTCTAAATATTAATATTTACTTACATAATTTACCCAAAAGTAAATTCACTTTATCCCACTTTAACCTTTAGCCTGTGGACCAAAGTAAACCAAGCTAGAGCCAATAAATTCTAGCCTTTTCAACCTACAAGCTAATATGCCTAACTCTAGCAATGAATCATTATCTCTCATCTCACAACCACCCTCTCAACTTCACTATCCACTATGATACATTTGGTATGCAAAAATTGACTGAAATGGAATCGTGATTCCTGCTTCCATTCCTTCTTCTCCATTTGGAAGCATTATAAAAAACAGGAATCGCGATTCCAGCTTTAAGGTGGAATTGAAAGATGGAATTGCGATTCATTTCCGCCTCCTATTAAAGTTCTTAATTAAATTACCTATTTACTCTATATAAATTTAATACGGTATTATTTGTGAATGATATTTTCAATAAATTGCAATATAAAGTAATTCTTTTTCATTCCAATCCGTGTCCATATCCAAATAAATGAATGGATTTGTCATTCCCTTATTGATTCCATTCCGTTCCGTTCCGTTGATTCCAACTCATTCAATTTTGAATGATTCCTGTATACTAAATGTAACATTAGTGTTTCTCATCAAATAGTCTTCCTTATAAAACTTGTTTTAAACCCGATGCAGTTGCATCCATTGTTTGAGCTACTGCAATTTGTCTCATGTGGATTTATACAGGGGATGGATTATATCGGAAAGTCTCCAGGTTTGGAGGTAACTTTTTTTGAGATTCCAATGTTTACGTTTAGAGAAATAAATTAATTGAAGTCTCTATTAACATATATTACAATGTGCCGGGTCTTTTAAGTTTTACTTAAATTTTTTTTATTGATACAAATCAATAAAAGGTTCTCAAAATATTTAAACCTCTTTTAAACTATTCAAAATATTATAATCTTAAATAAACTTAACGCTATAATTGAGATATTGCAATGCAATTTACCGTTTATTTTTATATATATATATATAGAATAAAAAAAATCCAATAGATATGTGATGACTAAACATGACAGATAGATGGCAAGTCCTGCATTAAATTTCGGTCTTCTCTCTGTGCACTATACTTTTATCTCCACAAATAAAGCAATAGTCTGCAACAACATATACCGTATCAGTCATGGCCTTGCTTGCTGCACGCAGATACACATGACGATATAAAAGGGCTAAAGGACGTGTCCTCGAGCTGTCAATCTGCCATATACAACTTAGAAACGGCAACTTCTTAAATCAGTCGACAAATGACCATGGCTGGTACGAACTCGAACTGGAAGAAGCAAGCGTGATGGAGTCCGCTTTATGCTAAAGAACAACTGCAAATAGATGCGTGAAAAGCGGGTTAAAATTAATGGAAACCTTTTCTTTTTCTTTTCCCAGTTCTTGGCTGGTGTTATCCATCCAATCCCCTGAAGAACGAAATGATATGATGGAGATATCAAAACTTTATTTATAAGTTTAATTTAGTGAAATCATATTAGAGCCTTGAACAGGACATGGATTTCCTCGTTCACCACAGCGTAGTGTTTGTATTACCAAGTTAATATAACTATAAAGTGTGCTTAACAGATATGTATGACAGAAATAAAATATCTAATATTTTTTTTTCTTTCCTTTTTCCATGCTAATTAAGAAGCGAGGCAAAGTCTAGACCCTAATAATATGATTATTGAGTTTCCTACATTTTCCTATTTATAACTTTACTAATTATAATTAGGTTAATGTCACAAATAATAATTTGACTTTAGCAAAATATGGAAATAGGGTGAACTTTAAATTTAATTAATTTAGTATTTGAACTTTAAATTGATTAATTTATTACCTAAAGCAACTTTTTTCGTACACGTAAACCGTACCTCTATATATTGATTAACATACATGAAAAGTTATTTTAGATATTAAATTGATAAATTTTAAAATTCGAGTATCTGATATTTTTTTTTGTTAAAATTTAAATATCATTCATAACATTTATCATTTAATTTTATGATATCTCTACAATCAAATTAATAAGATAATAATCAATTATCTTTTTATTAAAATGAGCGATGAGATAATACAATTAAGTATTTTAAGTACTCACAGTGCCTCATGAGTTACTAACCATCTGTAATCGGATCCAATAATAATGAACAGATTATTAAATTTTCTTAATTTCATTATATACTTTACAAAATCATAGTTTAAGGGGGAAAAAGATCGACCGTCCAGACAAAAATTCGAAAACTGGCGGTTGACGGGACGCGAGAAATCAGACAAGCGACCTAATACGTGTTGTCTGGCTCGATGTGAATAGAAGTTCTTACTTCAACGTTGAGAAAATTTAGGAGGTGGAGGTTGGCAATCTTGTCACCTTGATTCGTGTTGAAAATTATTTTAATTAGGTGGGATAATTAAACAAAAGTTATGTATTAACTATGGGTTATTAGGAAATAAGAACGGAAAATTATAGGACTCGTAAGGAGAAATCAATATTCAGGAAATAAAATATGGCAACTTATTTTGACTCTGCGTTTCATTCGAATGGAACGTATTCCATTTTCATCCCACGATGTAACATGAGAGTTGGAAATAAAAAGGAAAAAAAAAACACATTATTGTTATCAGCACAGGAGGACTTTTCAAATATCATGCATTATTATTATAATGTCAATATCATAATCTCAAATTATTAAATTTATAATTAATTAATTATTTTTATAATATCTAATTACATCATTTTTCTTATGATAATCTCAGTCATTGATTAAAATAAATAATGATGAATAATCATCATAAAAATTGACAAGGACAAACGAGGGAAACCAAAATTTATTTTAAATAATAGAAAGTTTATCTTCTTATTTTATTTTTTCCTTTTTTTTTTTCGATTAGCATTTTCTATGGTAATAATTCATCCATATGGGCTAGCCATTTCCCCCACCCTACTAATTCAATTTTTAATTACAAAGGATACTAGTAATTTCAACATTTGAAGAATAAGTTAATCCTAATCGATAAAATGTTACGGCAATTATGAAAAATTCACTTCAAAAAGGTTTTTTTGTAAAACAAACACATCTAAGTTTTGATCTTATCATGTTTTCTATTGAAATAAGAAACCAAATTTTCTTCTTGTCAATTATTAAAATTTATAGGAGTTGTTCACAATATTTAAAAGCTGATGGGATATATCTATATTTACGTCAAAATTTAAGAGTTATTTGTAATTTCTCTCTTTTTTTAGCTGGTTAAACTTATCTAAGTTTTTTGAACTTGTCAAAATATGACGGTAAGTTTTTTATTTAAACTTTGTCAGGTTTTCGATAGAAAAATATATTGCTTTTAACATATGTACAAGGGTAACCGAATTTGTACTGATTCAAGTATTAAGGAGAAACTTTTTTAATAAAGTTGTATCAGTAACTCTTTCATAATTTACATGAAAAATATATATGCTTGATGTCCTAATTGAAAGATTAAGAAATTGGAACAAGTCTAATAATATGTTTCCGAGTACAGCATTTTAAATCTTTCTGGATCATTTTAAAATATGAATGAAACTCCCTAAATCATGTCATTAACTTAGAAAGTAAAATAATTATTAAGCTTTACCTAAACTTCCTATGCAGCCAATTTAGTCCTCAATATCCTTCATGAAAACTAAAAAATAAAATATAAACAATCAAAATAGAAAAAATTTATGATTTCATCTTCTTTTTAATAGAACCAGTCTTATTAGTTATTTAATAACTTAACTTTATATCCTATCATTATTGTACTATTAGAATATATATTATAAATATTTTAATTAGGAGTGTTCGTGATTTAGTTTGGTTCGGTTTAGAGGTTGAGTCAAACCGAACCGCATTTGGAATGGTTCCATTCAAACCCTTAATGAATCAACCACTTTTAATAGTTTGGAGTTTTGAACCGAACCACTTCAAGTGCGGTTCACTTTGGTTCAAATTGTCTTTAAAACTATTTAGTTTTGATTAATAATATTAATTGACATCTGAATTCTCAAAGGAAAAAAAAATGTTTAGATTGAGAATATTGTGCAATAATTAAAGTGACTTATGATTATATTAGGTCATATATTTAATAATTTCATATATATATTATCACGTCTTAAAAATATTTTTTAATACAAATTTAAAGTAACAGATATTCTTAATAAATCTACTAGCTAAGAAAATCATTCTTTTATATTAATTCCATATTTATTTATAATATTCTTTCTTATAACGTTTTTAAATTTTCATTCCACGAATCAATTTAAAGTTTCTTAACTATCTCCTAATAAATCTAAAATTGAAATTTTACTCAATTCCTATTCAAATATGTATCTAAATATAAGAATGGTATTATAATTCAAAATTGCAATTCCATTTCAAGTCTATTCTAACATACTATACTTATATGTGATATTAAAGTGAAATGTCATATATGGCCTTAATATTTGATGTTTAAGAGTTGTAAATAGATAAAATATAATGCAAACCAATTCAGTTTGGATATAAATAGTTCGGTTTAATCTCTCAAATCGAACCATAACTATTTAAATTCTTTCTAACCTGCATTACAAATCAAACGAAAATATTAAAAAAAATTATATTTTACAGTTTGATTTGTTTTGGTTACTAATTTTAGTAGTTAATTGATTGGCTGGACCGATGTGATAACAAGACTATTGAAAAACCAGCTTTCCAAGATTTTAATTTCCATCCCTATGGACGTCACATCTCTGGGGTAAGTTTTGAGGCTGGAAATATCCGACGACTGGGGCCATAATTTAATATGGCGTGAATAAAGGTCTCAATCAAAGTGCAACAAATACTTTTGTACAGTTAAATCAAATTATAAATCTAATCCCTCAAATTGAATGATACAGTATGCTAATTTCTCTTTTCTTTTTAATTTAGTTTGATTTAGTATATGGTTCCAATTCTAGTTCTAGCCCACTTGAGTGTAAACTAGTTCGAATCATGATCTAAATTGATATGGACGAATAATATTTTTGATTGATTTAACAATGCAACAACCATGTAAGTGGAAAAGAAAAAGTATTAGCCAAATAGACAACTTTTATAGTTTCGTTAATGAAACCATCTAGTTAACAATTCAATCTTTAAAATAAATATAATAATTAAAATATTAATTATTTTAGTAGTTCGATCATGATAGATATAATATAAGCCGTTAGATAGTGATGAGACTGATTATGTTAAATTAATAACAAAACCATATAATTTTCCCAATCAAATGTAAATAGACTCCAAAACTTTTAAAGTCAAATTTATCTTTTTATAACGTTTAAAAAACATGAGTGATGTAAAGAAAATATAAATAAAAATAAGATAACTCGCAACTGAGGCACATGGACGCACGAGTAGGATATTTGATCGTGGTCAATTCTTACCTCCATAAATATTTATGCGAATAATGTTGGTATGATATTTGTCATATAATTATTGAATTTGAATAATCAGCAACACAACCATCTCCAAGAATCTTGATTCTCATGCATTCTAGTAAAACACAAAACTGACCTAGAATAGTTAATTAATCTCTGTTCAAGCGGTATCTTAAGAGTTAACACATACATGATAAATTTAGAGAAAGTAAAACTTGGAATAAAAATTATATATTAAATGAATAATTATCTTCTGAGTTTCAACACATCATCCTAAGAATATAAAAGCTGGTTTTTAATTCTTCCCATATATTCCAACTCTTTTTGCAGGTCTTATTCTATAGTTTCCTTTCTCTGTCTTTTTTTTTTATTTTTTTAAATACAATTGTCAGAGTAAATTAAGTTAATCCACTGCATCTGCAAATTCAAAGCAGTCATTGTTTCAAACCTGTGCAAAAGCCTTCGGAAAAAAAGGCTTAAAAAGCAACTCTCTCCTACTCAACCATATAAATTAAAATATAGAACTTTGGCAGAATAGTACGCTGACTTCAATTATTAACAAAAGTAGAGAAGGCAGTTGCACTAATAAAATCCCAAAATTTGCTGTCATTTTCCATTAAGAATCTAATTAGAGGAATCCCAAGATTTGTCCATGATTTGCTGACAATTCCATCAAATCCTACTTTAATTATCTTTTTTTTGGAGATAATTTCAGATATTATATACATCACATGTGTTCAATTTTTACAACTAATATTAAAACATATTGATTTTTATGCATTATAGGTGTCGACTGCGTAGTGGTATGTGATCAAAGTCTTTTGTTTTAGTGGAAGTTTGAATGGATCCTAGCTGTTGGTTACTTTCATTTATTTATTTATTTATTAAGACATATATTCAATGTGGAATTTAAGGTTACTAAATGACAAACTCCAACAATTAGTTATCCACGGGGCAGATATCGGATAAAAATTTGCTGTTGTTATAATATTGTCTTGTTATTATTTTAACGAATAAATATTTGATATGTGTTTTAAAATATAATTATTATTTATATTATTTTAACAATTTTTTAAAATTTTATATTTGTTAAATATTATTTCGTTGAGATACAAATAAGACAACATCACCAGGAGAGTAAATTTCTATCCGACATATATCATATAACTAATGAACATGGTATTTCATTTTTATCATTGTCTTGTGTCATCATACCGTGCTGGTTCTTACACATCAATGTAAAGTTTTGCCTTAACCCTTTTCTTATTGGGATAAATCATCAATTTGTTAGATTAGTTGGCCAACCAGATGCCATAATTTAAGACTAAGATTTTTAATCTCAATAAATCCATTAGTTGAAAGGCACAAAGATCTTTATTTTAAATTAAGCTTTGAAGGGCATTAGACTCACCTCCTATTCGTGGAATATATTATATATATTATATTAGCAGAAAACCCACTACAATAGAGATTGAAAACGAAAAAATAATTATTGTATTACTAAGATGGTATCTTCCCTCCCAATTTTCGCAATGTATTTTAATTATAACTTTCCACCCATATCTCTACACTTCACACCAAATGTGACTTTTTATATCAATTTTAAACCCCTATATCTATTATAATTTATTATGTATATTATATAATTTTTATGATATAAGATTACTTGGTACACAAAAGCTTTCAAATCGTTTTCAAATAGGCAGTGCATTAACGCATTTAAGTAATAATAATCCAATAAGAACTAATAATATGTTCGACAACAGTGGAAAGCATCAACTAAAAAGAGAAGAAATGCAATGAAAGTGTGAAAAATGTATGTTTAGCAACGGCAGATGGTAGCGGAAAATGGTGAAAATCAAAAGAAACATTTTCATTGTTGTTTCATAAAATTTTCTGTCTAAAATTAGAGAAAAAGCAGATGATATATTTCCACTTTTTCTTTTTTTTTTTTTTCCCCCTGCTGCTTTGTGTTGGTTTCCGCCATCCATAAATTTACCACACACACTGTAAGTTAAAAGCCCACCATTATCACTCATTATATTATTATAGTATCTTTTGGTATATGAGGTACCAAAAAAATCTACCCATCTAATATCGTACATTTACGTTTTGGTCAATGTTCAAATTTAATGCACATGGAAGCATGTCATGTCAATTTTTCTACAACCATGGAATTTGTGGTGCATTTCCTACCTTAAGTTACACAGAAGTACAGACAGGCACGTTTTGCCCTATGCCAATTTTCTTCCATTTGACTATTTCGCATCGAAAATTGAAAAGAGATATCAGGTAAAATAAGAATATACTCCGAATTTTTTTTAGTAAGATGGATTTTATTAAATATAAATATATTATATCAATTTGAATTTATTGATATAAAAAGAATTATAGACATATGATTTATATACGAAGGGTTAGAGGAATTAAAATCTAATTAGATAAATCGGCATAAAATTAAATTATCTTTCTTAAGGGATAATATGCCTACATGAAGAAGACTCATCCTACTGGTGAGTAGAAAAAATCCGATGATAAGAATGATATAATCCTACACAAAGAATGTTAAAAAAAATGATACATATATGAAATAAAAATTAAAATTAAATCACGCATTAAAAAAGTTATTGATAATCCAAAATCCCGATGACCAAGATCTCTTCGCAATATTCACGAGATCTGTTGATGTAGACATTTATGGTGGACTGTGATGAATCGATAATGGTAAAAATAGTAGAAAAAATACATTTTTGAAAGTTATATTCAAAAAATAAAATTCGTTGATAGTGGAATGATGGATTTGCGATGTTAAGATGGTAAGAAAAATAATAAATGATTTGGAGAGGAGAAGTGGCCACAGTAGCTCTGTAGCAGCCCTCAAAAGTTATGATTAGTGAGAGCTTTTTTGTCTACCCAATATATATAGGGAGAGAGAGATAGTCTTACAAGATTATTAACAACTAATGATAGAAAATACTCTGATTATATGATTTATTTTCGCACGAGAAAACTTTCAGACCGCAGAAGTTAAAGTTTTGACTGACTATATTAATTTGCTAGATTTCCTATATATATATATATATATATACGTATACATATATTATGGATACCATTTTCTCATTTGTCAATTTCTTATGTTGGCTACGAATACAATATGAAAGCACAAAGCTATGGAAATAGGTTGAGTTATACGGACAAACTCATTTAACATGAAAAATAAAAAAGAAAAAAATTAAGCAGGTTGAGATAAAATTTTGGGTTAGTGTTGGATTTGGAACTTGAAAATGTACAATTAACTATTTCTCAACTAATAAAATTATTTGTGTTTATTAAGCTGGAACTCTCAATAAATAGATAAGTAGCACATGTTGTAAACTAATAAAAAAAATTAAAAACTAGATAATTAAGCAAGTGGATAAAATATATATATATATATATGTGCAATTAGACACTTAAGTAGTATCACGACCTACCACCTAAGGCTCATCTCACGATAAGGGGGTGCCCTAGGCCCTCTGGCTACCCTGAGTAAGGATTATGATGTCAGATACACTAGTCCTCTAGCGCACCCTCAAGTACAATCAGGACACAAGAGGTATTGTTTTCCTAGGCAAACTTAACTTCAAGCTGCAACTTGTAGGAATCGAACCTTAAACCTAAGCCTTTTGTTTGCCTTAAAGACAATGCTTTTTCATCAATTGAGCAGTGTACTTGGTATCACGATCCCTGCTTAGGATAGCTAGAAGACCTAAGGCGCCCCCTCATTAGGGCTGTGCAAAAAAACCGACCGAACAGTGAACCAAACCGAAATTTCGGTTCTTTTTTGAAACTGTTCGGTTCGCGGTTCGGTTTGGGACCATTAACCGAACCATATGGGTCGAACCGAACCAAACCATTTTATATATTAAAAAAATTAAATATATTATTTTTACTCTTAATTGTTTTAGTAATGGTACATTTATGTCACAAATTTTAAAAATAATTAATTTTTTTAAATAAATTAATTGTTTTTTAAATTTTTTACTTAGATATGTGTTAGTCATTAGAATAAAATTAGATTTTTCATAATATGTTTCAATTGTTATGTTATCTATAAGTAAGATAGATTTTAGAATTTAAACTCTAGTATTCTAACTTAAAAAAATTAATTGTTGTAAAGTTTTTTTCTTAGATATGTGTTATTCATTAGAATAAAATTAGATTTTTTATAATATGTTTTAATTGTTATGTTATCTATAAGTAAGGTAGATTTTAAAATTTAACATCTAGTATTCTAACTTCTGCATATTTCTTTTCCATTTGTCTTACTAATTAATCTAGTTTATTATTTAGTTACTTATTCATTTATATAATTGGTAATATGTTAGTTAGAAGCATACAATGAATTACATTTTATGTCTTATATTGAGATAAAGTTTAGTATATCATTATAGTTCAAGATAAAGTTTAGTATATCATTATAGTTCAAAAAAATGAGACTAGTTATAGTTATAATTTTATAATGGATGAAATATTTTCCTCCCTATAAGTTTTACATGTTTATTCAATAAATAATTAATTTAAAATATTATTGTTTATATTTGCATTAGTGGTAAGAAATATGTAATTGAACTTTTTTGATAGAATATATTTTTTATTTTATGAAAAAACGGTTCAAACAGCAAACCGAACGTACGACGGACCGTTTTTTTTTCGATTCGAAAAAATTACGAATCGAACCGTATAATTAGGTTCGAATTTAAAAGAAAAATCGAACCATAAATTATAGTGCGGTTCGGTTCGAGATGCAAACCGAATCAAACCGTATCGTGCACACCCCTACCCTTCATAGTGTGGTGAGCATGAGGTGGTAGGTTGTGACAAGTAAGAAAATAAACTTCCAAGAAGTTTTTTTTTTTTTTTTACCCATTTCAATCGGGGAAGGGGAAAATCAAAACTGGAACCTTTCATACGAGAAATAAGGAAAGATGTCACTAGACTATAATGTCAATGGCCAACTAACAACAAGTTTAATGGGTGTGTTAACCTGCATGCTTAATTATCTGATTTCTTAGTGTTTTTATCAGCTACTTGTCACATGTTAATTCTCCATTCACTATGAGAAATAGCTTAATGAATTGAGTTAACTTTGTAAGTTCACATAATATTAATTAACATAAAAAATTGACTAGACATTAAATTGATTAGGCAAGTTCAATATTAACCCTAAAAATTTAAACCCGTTTTAATGTTCAGGCCATTTTGGCTTACCTTCTATAATTCTCATGTTAAAGTGGGCCAACATGCATTTTTTTAATCATATGAGTAGATGTACAAAAGTTTAAAGAAAATAAACTCAATGCTAGAAATGCTTTAATTTTATACAAGTGCTAAAAAAAAAGAAACTTAACCATATTAAAAGAATGAGAAGAATGAAACATTAAGATCAAATAAGAAGTTTTTATCATATTTTTCTATGCATCTTCAAATACTTACCTATTTTTTATATTTTATGTAACTAAGGATTTTTTTAATTTTAATTGAAAAAATAACATAAACTTTTAGTATGACTATATTGTAATATTAAATTTTTAAAAAAAAAAGTAAAATAAAACAAAATCTTATCTGGTTAGTGGGTTGATCTACATAACCGACCAACTCACGAGGGACAAATTGGATCAAATTTTAATCTTTTGGAATTTAATAGAATATCCATATTCAATGTAATACTCTAATATGAAGGCATTACAATCCATCACATATCCTTACTGGATATGGACATGCTATGACTATTATTTCACTAATCCACAAATATAGATATTGTGCATCATCACATCTCACATATAAGGATATTTTTAAAACATCATGTAGTAACCAAAAACTTCATAACAACCTAGATGATATAAATCATAAGCCAACTTATATCAACCTATAACATAAGAAAGAAAGTCTCATAAAATTTCAATATCATAAAAATTATATAAAACTTCGTGGTCTTTAAATAGCTATCCTTAATCCAAAACAAATCTAAAAGTCAGTAGAATAACTAGGTCTGCTATCATCTTCCTCGTAATCTACGAACACGTCATAGCCAGATAAATCGAATACTACTGGATCATCACTTGTTTCTAAAAAAGATAAAAGGATGAGCATAAAGGCCTGGTACGTCATACCATAAACACATACACATGAACAAGCATTATACAATTTCACATACAACCTAATAACGAATACAACAAGCACAGATTATTATACTCGATTAGCCAACAAACAACATAGTTTAGAACCATTTGTAACTAATCATAAACCTGGAGTAACTCATAACTCCATGAAACGAGTTTTGTATATAAAATACTTTGATATATAAATATATATATATATATTGGTTTTGGGTACTCTTAACACACCCTAGGTACTGAACTTGTATTACTCATAGCTTACCGGAATCATCTCTGTGCACGACTCTACTTGAGACAAAAGACACACACAAATCATCAGAGCATTGTCATAGTAGCAACGAGACTCCTGATCTACTAAACCCAGCTAAAGACAAGCAACAAATCAATTTAAAAGCCACATAGTATTAGATTCATTTGTAGATTTTAATCCTATAATCATAAGCAACAAATAAAGTAAGGTCATACCTGAATTAGCTTTAGGAACAAAAATCTTAATTTCACCAAAACACTTGATCACATAAGCAAAACTATTTCAAAACATGTTTTCATAAGATAAATCTAATCCCATCATCATCTAAAACCCTAAACTGAAAGGATAACAAACCCTAGGTTTATACATTCCTTCTTTTTGAGTACAAAACTACAAAATCTCCAATCTTAGGGTTTTTCCAAAATTTGATTCCCTTCAATATCAATTAAGAAACTTATAAAAGATTTCACCTTTAAATCACCAAAAGAATAGAACATGATTAATCTTACCTATTTTCTTGATTTTTTTTTCTCTTGATTACAGAACACTAAATCTCCAAAGAAGACTCCAACAAGACTTAGGATTTTTCTCCAAATCTCCCTTCGAAACTAAAGAAAACTTTAAGGAGAGATCATATTCTTTAAATCTCCAAAGAGTTGAAAAGAATCTATCTTACCTTGATCTTGATTCCTAATCTCCCTTGATGCCAAGACCACAAATAGAGGTTTTGAGAGATTTCTATAGCTTGCGAATGACTTTGTAGAGAAAGGAAGGCTAGATTATAAAGAAAACTTTGAAAAACCCTTTTTTAGTTCCGTATAGGAAAAGTTGGCAGCTTAGGGAAGAAGGCCAACAGCCTAGGTACAGAAGCTGGCGACTAAAAACACAAAGGACGATTCTGTGATCAAGATGGCCACCCTAACACCGATAGCGTACTGGGTGAAGGCTGGCAGCGTACCCTTTGAAGGCTGGTGGCTTTAAAGGTGGGATTGAGTTGTTTTCACTTATCTCCAATCATGTGTTTGTCATTTGACAAAGCACACATATACATATTAGGGTAAGCCATAAAATCCTCTTATTTTTCAACAAATGACGTTCTTGCCCTTCATTATAAATCATTTATTTTTATATTACATTCAAGAATTACAAATGTTCATTTTTTTAGGGTAAGAGATCATTCCATTATAGATTGGGATATTTGTTTAAATAACTACTACTAGTAACATAAGTATACCACATTCCTTTTTTGAAATCTCTGTTAATGTTAGCATCACTATATCACCATTGCCTTTAATTACTTGGAGGCAATAATGCCGTATAATAATCTAGGAAAACTTTTTTTCCCCCTCATTTTATAAAATGATTTTTTTTAATTTTAAGTTAAGTAAATTTCAATTTGAATTATTTAAAAAGGTAAAGGAAAATAGTAAAGTAAGATTAACGATATGAATTTATCTAAACTTTTTATGATTTGAATCATTTTTATAAGAATGAAAAGGACAAAGTGAACAAACCAAAAAGATAAAATGTTGCTTTTACAATTTATCCAATGATCTCACAATCTTTATGTCTGTTTGGCAAGAAACAAAGCGGACACAGATCAAATACAGATAAGATACAGATAACTATCATATGTAGAGTTAGGCATACAAGTGGTAGCTCACTGGCCAGCTCATTTAAAAATGGGCCAAATTAGCTCGGCCTGTTTAGCCCATAGGCCAAAGCGGGTCGGCCCATGATAGACCGAATCGGGTTGACTCGCAGGCCAAAACATTAAAAAAAATAGAAGAGGAAAAATTAAAGAATAGTAATAATATAACATGTTAGTGATTGCTCATGGTATGTTATAAAAGAAGAAAGATTGATACACACAACACAAGAATTATAACATTTTTTTAAAATATATATTTATTGATTCAAACGTGATATGATATTTAATAATTCATTTTAAAAACTTGTTTCTACATATAAGTAATTAAATTAGCACAAAAATCAATCGTTAATATATAGAAAACCTTAAAATATAAAAATATTATAATTTTCATATAAACTAACATAAAAAATAAAAAAAATTAAATTTATTTTGGCTCACGGACTGAGCCCGAGCCTAAGCGGGCCAAAATAGCCTGGCCCGTTTAACCAGCGGGCTAAAGCGGCCCGGCTTAGCCTGCTAGTAGACATCGTCACGGTTTGGTTCGGATCTAGAACCGGACTCGAACCGCCGGTTCCCGGTTCCAAAAATAATGGAACTGGAACCGGACTTATGGGAGCCGGTCCGGTTCCCGGTTCTTAGGAACCGCCGATTCTCACGGTTCGGTTCCAGTTCTAGAGGAACCGGGAACCATGAAAAAAATAAAAAATCAATTAAATAATTTACTTAATTTAACTAAGAAAAAATGCAAAATAAATTTTTAACTTGAAATAACATTGAGCCTAACAATAATTGTTCATAGCATTAGTTAAAAAAAATTCTATAATTATGTATTTATTTATGTACAATCACTTGCGCTTTTTTCGTTGTTATATTAGCAATGTGACACTATAAAATATTCAAAGATATAAATAATTCTCAATAACAAAAAATGAATCACACATTGTTAAAAAAGAAAGTCTATTTTGATTAGAAGTCTACATAAATTTAACAATATATGATTTCAAATGTATTTATTACTTGTGTTGATAATAATAACACATTAAATATTGTGAATAGGAAATAAATTTTTTATTATTTATGCAAAAATAGTTTTAAATATTTATTTTATAATTACAATTTTTTATAATTTTCTCTATTTTTTTCTTACTTTTTTTTATAATTTTTATGGTGTAGAACCGCCGGTTCTTGAATCGACGGTTCCAAAACCGTCGGGTCATGCGGTTTTTAGGAATGGAATCGTAAGGACCCATCAGAACCGACAGGTCCTTTACCGGTTCAGACCCACCATTACCGGGCCGGTTCCCGGTTCAGGAATCACCGGTGAATGGTCAGGTCGATTCCCGGTTTGGAACCGACCCATGATGATGTCTACCTGCTAGGCCTATTTGTGCACCTCTAATCAGATGATAAATAGACAATTTTACTTATAAAAATATCAAATAGATCATATACAAATCAGATATAAATACAGGTATAAATGAAAAACAAACCATCCAAACAGACCCTAATATAATTTTGTATGTGTTTCAAAGGCAATGCAACATGTTTAGCGTAATCAATTACTAAATTCATTATGAAGCAAAGTACTATTCCTTTTTTTTTTTTTTTCCTTGGAGTATGTCTTGAATTTGCTTGGACACAAGTTTGGAGCTCGTGGACAAAGAGGAAGACAAAGGTGAAGTTAGATCAGGTGAATCATCTCAGGTACTAGGTAGGTCTTGCATTCGGAAATTTTCCTTATTAAATCATTCAACTTATACGAAAACCATTCGTAAAATCCATGTTATAGCATGATTAAAGCAATTGTGATGAAATTATCATATCACAGTGACATAGATAAACATGATATGATTGTTAAACCCTAAAACTGGGGTTTTGCGATAGAACATAGGAAATATTCTAAATCAGTTTATAAACCTGTGAGGCCGAAACGTGCATTTGAAAATCTCTTCTTATTAAATTTTTTAATTCATTCAAAAACTCATTTGTTAAGACATATAATAGCAATTTTTAAGGTATTCATAAACATTATCATATCACAGTGACACGAGCAAACATGATATGATTACCGTTTACCACATTCCCTAGGCTAGGGTTATGATTACTCCAACATATATTTCTATAAAAATAAAAATATACTAAGGCTTATAAGAAACCAATTACAATCCTTGAATCAAACTTTTACATAAAACCCCAATATCTCTCAAAGGTGGTCCGTCTTGATAACAAAAGAAATATTAATCTCGTCTATAAAACATTTTGCTAAAGAGTTCAATAATTAAGATTTGTCACAATTAAATTTACTGGCTTTCTAATAATCAGTTTATATATCAACTGGGCTAAACCAAATAATTTTGTCCGTCAGTATGAGTCAATCCTAGCTTATCATATGGATCGTTATAAATAACATCACCAAAAATATTAAAATATTCAAAAGAATAAGCCATGAAACTCACTACATAATCGTTGCATCGGGTATAAGCATATGCTGAACCACACATGTATCTACAATTCTAAAGGCAATAAACATGGTTCATTAACCAAATTAGTTAGGCCAAGTAATAAACAAAATCTTGATGTCTTAAGCCTTGGAGTAACTCGTACGCCAATCGCATGCAACTAATACTAATTTACATGTCTACATATTAATCAACAAAATCTCATATCACGTGAATGAGAAACAGAATTGTGATTCTGGATTTTATTCCAATTCTTACATTTAGAGATATTTTTAAAAGCTGAAATTATAATTATTGAGAGTCAACGATTTCAGATTTAAAGTGGAATTCGGTTTTAAATGCAGAATCGTAATTCCATTCCACTATTATTAATAATTAATATTGCAATTACCTTTTTATCTTTGAACATATTTATTATTAAAAGTTACTAAAAGTATTATTATTAAATAACATATTAATTCCATTCCATTTTATAGATGTATTCAAATAAATGAATGGATTCAACATTTTACTATTCATTCCATTCCATTTTTATATCATTTCATTTCGAATAATTATTGCATAAACGTAAACGTGATATTAGTATTTTAAGACCCAATGTGACTTATACTTCTATCACATCAAACCAAACCTAAGCGATATTAACAACCTAATAGTATTATATATTGTCAATATGTTATTTAACAATAATACCTTAGTAACAACGCAATAGTACCATATATTGTCTCATAGTGAGCTTACTACATGAATTATGCCAAAATCCATTTATAATATTCATACGAATGTCCCATTCCACCAATTTGTCTGTTCGCAAGTTTATTCTGACTTAAATAAGTCATATCAATTTTAATTCCCTTGTATAGATAAGCCACCATCTTGGGAATTTATCCTCATTAAAGACAAGAGTACCTAATCCATAAATGCCCTCTGCAAATTTTAGCTCCGCCATGTACAAGTAAGTATATGCATTTATTACGCTAAACATTATTAGTCAATATCCATCTAAACTATACAAATATGCATCACAAACAATTGCAACAATTCAACAGCTTAACAAATATCGAATTTATATAATCCAAACCTAAATTCCACATATAAGAAAATTCTTATACAAACACTTTAAATGTTGAAATCTTAAAGTTATGTCTTGGGTTTTTCTTTATGCATTTAAAGTTAGGTGTATTGAGGCTTATATTACATCTTAGGAAGTCTCCTGGACGACTTAAGTGGATTGAGAGTTCCATTAAAGACATATAGGAGATAGGCGATCAACTATGAAGGGAGGTTGATTAACTAATTAAAATAAGGGGAGTGATGAGGTGCCAATCGTCTGCACAATAGTAGTTGGCATTCTCCGAAAACTAAGGACTGCCTAACTTAAGGTTTGTGTTAGAATAAGACAATCAATGAGGTCAAAAGTCGTAATATACATGGTGTTTGTGTTTGATTAGAATTATTTTGATATTGTTGTATATCGATTATCTTAATGTATTTTGGTGGCTAAATTATCGACATATGTATAGTAATTTATGAAAGAAATATAAGTGTGAATACATGTGCACGTGTGCGAGGTGATTGCTTATTTTTCCAAAAATAAATAAAGAATATGTTGTGATGTGATTCTTAAGTGTAGTTAATGGGCCTCAATGATGAGTTTTCTCTGCATCAAAGGCCTGAAAAAGGAATGGAGGTGAGCTAAGCGGGCACCGAGAAGGACCCTATCGTAGTCGCTCCAACAATAAAGTTGGTAAGTGGCATATGTTCTTTTATCGAAAAGTTTGGCATGCATGCGTGGAGCTAATGATAAGGGCTCTTCTACCAGGTTGTTGTTAAGAGATGCCTTTTTCTTTACCATTTCACTTGCTTTTGTGAAGTCGTGGTCCTTTGAAAGGAAGAACTCACAAAGCTTGCAATTTGAGGGTAGTTCTTAATCCACCTTCTAGCACATCTTACCCATCTCGCCTTTGAGGGGCTATCAATGATGGAAAAGGGGATGTGAGTTGCAATAAATTTTCTACTACTTAGGATGCTTGGCTAGTGATGGAAAAGACATTACAAGGGAAGTTGCATGCACACGATTTGTGGTAATCCTTTTTTATCACTTAGTGTGCTCAAATAGTGATGGAAAAGGTGCTATAGAGAAAGTTATATGAACACAATTTGTGATATATTTTTTTTCCACTACTTTGTATGTTTAAGTAGTGATGGAAAAAACATTGCAAGGAAAGTTACACATATGTAATCTATTGTAGATTATCTTTGGCCACTTGGCATAATTGAGTATTGATTTGAAAAAGTCATAGAAGAGAAGCTATGGGGATGTGATTCATAGTAGATTTTCTTTTGCCACTTTGCATGCTTGGGTACTGTCACTCATTATTAATGAGGGATTGGGTTGGTTTTAGGCCATAGAGGCCCATATGAAAATTTTTCATCAATAGAATGGATATAGATGAGGCATATTGTTAAGGGAAAAAGTGATAATGCCTGTGTCTTTGTGAAAGAGAGATTTTAGATTATAGCTAATGGTAGGTGCATATGCGTTTTTCAACCATATAACAAACATAACACAGTCAATAAATAAGAAATAGAAATTCTAGAAACTATAATAGATAAAAGTAAGAATACGTTTTGCTCTAACACTAAATGACCCGTAATAGATCAAAGGAGGATTCTAAGTTGTTCTAATACCAAATGACGTGCACTGATAAGTGCTTTTTACTCTATTATTTTCATAGAATTTTGGACATATTTTCGATGTATTTTAAAATAAATTCCTGCAAAAAAATGTGCTTTAATGCTTAATTGTTATTTTCAGCTCTTAAGATGAAGATGTGAAGAAACAAAGTTTCAAATCAGATTTTGGGCAAAACAACAGCTGCAAGAAGATTAGACTTCTATCGAAGGCAAATAGAACCTTCGAGGGCTAAAATTACAAAGAAAGATCAAGTTGAGGCAAAAAATGTGAAGTCGCACCTGAGGTCAAGGCTAAACCTCACCCTGCGACAATGTACATCGAAGACTTGGAATTTTTGAAGCTAAAGTAAAATCAGGCCCTGACACCGAGCCCTTAACAAGAGCACTGTGGCACCATGTGGCAATGATTCTAGATAGACGATTGTCACAAAGAAGCCGAGTCCTGATGAATAAAGCTGAATTCTGGAGAGAGCTCGACTAGTACCCCGCGACATAAATAAAATGTATGTTTCTTTGGTTTATACACGTGCGTAAGAATAAGAAGGCAAGCCGTTAATAAGATCTTCCATGTAGGCAAATCAAAATCCGAATGATTTTCTTCTAGAATAAGATGATAAATAAGCACGATATGTGCATTGTAATATATGTAATCTTATGTAAAGTTTTTAACCAAGTTTTAGTGCAGAGAGCTCTCAGTGAAGGAATCAATTTCTTCTTGTTAGCTTCTCTCAAATTTTATGGGTAAACTGCTTTAAATTTGTGTTTGTAATTCTTTGTGAGAACATTGCACTTCATTGAATTCAATCTTATTATTTGATTGAGTTTGTATCTCCGATATATTTGATCATAATGCTTGAGCTCATATAGGAGTAATCTCCTTGACTTAGAGCCTGTGGATCCAAATTTCAATTCATGTGATTTCAATTGGACGTTTATGTTAATTGTGTGGGTACTTGTATTCAATAGCTTGAGTTCAACGAGTGAGTCTAATTAGGTAGTGCATCTTATTAGATTCATGTCTAATATTCGTTAAATCAGACCGAGAGGAGATTTTAATGAATAAGATCTAAAGCTATTGATGGAGTTGATTATAGTTAGCTCGAGAGAGTAACTGTGAAACTTTTTGTCACTTGTTTTTAAACACCAAACTGGGTTTTCAAACAACAGATTCTTGAACTTTATGCGGATTTAAGGCTGTTGATGGTTAGCTTGAGAGAGTAACAGTTTGGCTTTAATTTTAGAATTATTGAGCTCGAAAGAGGATGTAGTTTACACTCGTGAATTTGACGGTGCAAATACACCATTAAACACTCAAATTGAGTTTGAGTCAAAATCACATGATAGGGAGTTGGTGAAACAATCCCTAAGTTTTCTCTTGCATAATTACAAAAAGATCTTTTATTTTGCCCTGAAAATTACCTATGAATAGTCTGACCTAGCATAACTTCTTTGTTTTTCATCATGATCTTCTAAATTTTTTTTGGTTAGATAGCGAAAGATGAGTGAGTAAGATAGTCGTCACCATTTCCTTGGGACCGACCTAATATTTTTTATGCTACTTCGGTAGATGCGCTTGTCTAAGTATTGGTTATTACTAATCGAAGTTGAATAGAGCATTTTAGTTTTATAAATTTTGAAAACTTTAACTCCATGTCATCAAAACGGTTTCAATTTAATTTTAAATACCAAGGATCACACAAAACCATGTGCTCACACATAAAAATACGTTTTAAGTTCTCAGATAAATCTACGAGAAAGAACACAAAAAAAAAAAAAAAAAACTCCTTGGATCAATCTACTCCAAGTTAATAATCCTATGGTGGCATGTTGAATAGGTTGGCCACTCACCATAATCTATCAATTAAATTCACATATATGAACCTTGAATACCAATCACATGCTTTAATCATGGTAAGAGAAGTACTCTAAAAGCTTTCCTTGAGAAAGTCTCTCTCTTTATGATTTTTTTGAGTAAAAATGTATTTGATTCAATTAATTTCTAATCTCTTATACAAAATGACATTTTTCTTTTCTTTTTTGTGCTTCAACAAGACTTGACTAAAATAAAAAGTTACCATTAATTTTCAATGTTGTTAGAACCAGATCAATGTTTAACCCTGACAAATTATGGAGTTAAGGGTCAAACCGAGTTTAACCGGGGGTTGAATTGGGATCATGGAAAAGCAAAAATATAATAGATAATTTAATTATAAAAAGAAAAATATATATGACATCACTTAATTGAATCTATATTTAAATCAAATTCATCAATTAGTTATTAAATCAGCATGACATAATGATTATATTTTATAAATTTATAGTATAGTATGAGTACATATTTAAATTTCTAGTTTTTAGTTTGCTTTTTTTTTTCCCATTTGGGTCAACTAGTTTGGGTTTCTCGGTTCAACCTAGTTTGATCCCCCGGGTCGATCAAGTTAATCTAGGTTGATGTAAATCTGAGCCAAAAGAGTGGATCGGCTTGAGTTTATGGCCAGTTCAATTTGGGTCCAACAACATTGTTAATTTTAATGTGACTTCGAGTTTTGGTAGCTCTTGGACAAAGGGCCAAACATCTACGAACTCAAGACAAGATTTATGAAATATTATTAAATAAAACAATAGGATCATAAAATTAATAAAGTTGACATCTAGAATGTTGGGTTATAGATTCAACTCACATAGGTCCATAACCAAGGAGATCCTAAATATATGTTATATATATTTAGAAGATATTAAAATAAAGGAAATCCTAGGTATATCACATATACTTAGAAGAATTTGATAGAAAGCGCAAGGCCAATGTCAAAGCCTCCAGCCTACATGTCAAAGCCGCTGAACTAGGAGTTCAAGGCCGTTAGCCCTGGGTTGGCGATAGATTAAAGCCGCCAGGGCTTAGGCCAACTCATCCCTTGCATACATATCTATATATATGTATGTGTTTTCTTAGGGTTTGAGTAAGATGTAAAAGGGGGGCAAGAGAGAGAGAGAGAGAGCCTTGTTCTTGAAATAGAGATCTACCTTCATGGTGAAGAAATAGAGAGCTACTGGTTTGGTGAAGAAACGGAGATCTACCGATTTGGTAAAGAAACAGAAATCCATTGTCATGGTGATGAAATAGAGGTCCACTGTTTATGGTGAAGATTTGTGTGATCCACTAGTATTGCCAATGATAAACTATGTAATCACATTATTGTAATAGTGGAGGAAATTTTTGTGCTATTGGCCCCATGGTTTTTATCCAACTTAGTGTTGTTTATTTTAATTCCGTAATTTTTTTCATTATTTTATTATTGCGTTGGTAAGAGAAAAAATCTGCTTTTTATTTCAGGTTGTTGAAGGATTTTTTCCCTAACATAGAATATGTGTTTACAACCTAGGAGATACTTCATAATGTATAGCAAGTAGTTTAAATGAAGGAGGTGTTCACTTTAGGGCTCATCTCGGTATGGTTTGTTTGAACGTCACAAATGTGAGATTCAAAAGAGGTGATGCTTAGTAATCTTACAGCACCACTATTCCACCTTGTTTAGTGACTTTTGATGTGTTATTTGAATGAGGGGGTACCTGTAATTTCTAATCAGTCTCATTTGAACGAGCAGTCATCTTTATTCAAATAACACACCACAGTAAGTCTCTAACCTACTGCTCTAACTCCATTCTATAAGTCCCAAAATTTCTATTATAAACTAATCTTTCATTAATAAGAACATTCTAATAACTCTAAAATCTTATTAAGATATAAACTGATACGACCAAGATTCAACCCCAGTTTCAACATGCAACAAGAAACAGAAGGAGGCCAAGAAGGCTCAACAACTATTCCACAACAAATTAATAGTTTCTTGTTAAATGCATGTAACAAAATAGAATAGTTACAACTCATGTAACAAAATAGAGTAGTTACAACTAGATTTGTAACTAGATCTAAACAATATTACAGATCTGAACAAGTTCACAAAGGAATGTATAAATCAAGGAAAAATGAATGAAAAGTGATATTGGATTTCTTCCCTGAAGTAGAAAAAGTGTCTAAGAGTGTCTAGCAACTCGAACAGCCATTGGTACCATACACTTTCTATCTGCAACAGATTACAAACATTTGGTTAGCATTGTTAGGAAAATCACAGAGAGGAGAGAAAGAAATGTGAGAGTCAGAGAGGAACATAGCTAGGGTTTGAGAGGCGCAAAAGAGAGAGTGTGAGGAGGCAGCTGATAGAGTCATATTAGGTTAACATTAGTGGGCCTTACCATTTGGTGCTCCCGTTATGGCTCCTGAAACTCGTAGCAATATTCAATAGTCAGACTCAGAATTTGTAAAAAATTCGTTGATTGCAATTCAAGAAAGTTTGGGTTTACTTACTTCTAGAATTGAAAAGTTGGAATCCGGTCACAATGTGGAACAACATTCACCAGGAAATCAGAATCTTAATGATTCATCATCTTCCAGAGTTGGATCTTCATTTACTGATTCTTTTCTTAAAGGAATCAAGTCGGAAATTCCCAAATTCGCGGGGGAAGATGTTTTAGGATGGATATTTCAAGTGGAGCAATTTTTTGAATTTCATGCTGTGCAAGAAGAACAACAAATGACTATTTGTTTTTTTGCATTCAAAGGGGCAGTTTGTGAATGGTTTAAGTGGATGTTTAGGAACAAGCAGTTGAGTTCATGGAAAAAGTTCATCGAAGCATTGACATATCATTTTGGTCCATCACCATATGAGGATGTTCATGGGTTATTGTCAAAGCTGATACAAACTTCCACAATCACATTGTACCAATCTCAGTTTGAGGCCTTGGTAAATCGGACTGAAGGAATTTCAGATGCTTGTTTGCTCAATTGTTTTATATCGGGCTTAAAGCCTGCAATAAAATGAGAACTTCAACTAGCTCATCCAAAAGATATGGTAGAGGCTATATGGTTGGCTCGAATGCATGAGGATAAGTTGAATGATCAAGCAAAGCACTATAGACCACATATTTTTCAACCTCCTGTCTCTTCCCCTAATACCGGTACTTTACAATTCTCTAAACCTTCTAGTTCTACTTCTAGCATATCTAAATCATATAATTCCATTCCTATTAAGAAACTTACTCCTAAAGAAATGCAAACATGTCGAGAGAAAGGTTTATGTTTTAACTGTGATGAGAAATTTCACAGGAATCATAAATGTAAGCCTAAGTTTTTCCTATTAATGACCTCTTTTGATGATGTGGAAGACGAACCTGAGGGTGTAGCTGGAATTGATGAAGTGTATACAGTACACAGGATGACCATGTCCATTAGTTATCATGCTCTCAGTGCATTCATTTTCCTAGAATTATACGTTTTTTGGGGCAGGTTAATCAGAAGCTATTGATAGTGTTGGTGGATTCGTCCAGTACCCACAATTTTCAGATTAGGATAGCTAGTCAAGTAGGATTACCTATTTGTCCAACCGCACAATTTCCAGTTGTCATAGGTAATGGTCAAAAGCTGTATTGTGATAGTGTGTGCAAAGATGTTTTGTTGTACATTTAGGGTTTAGATTTTCTGGTCAATTTGTATGTATTACCTATACAAGTTTGGATGGGTGTTAGAGTGGATAGGTTGGAGACTTTAGGCCTGTGACTATTGAGTATAGCACTTTAACAATGCAGTTCTTGCATCAAGGTCATTCAAGTGGTATTACATGTTCTATAAACTAGGTAGACATATTTCCTTTTAGTCAAATCAGAAGACTGATCCAACATGACTCGGTGGTTTCATTTTTTCTTTGGAGGCTCAGGTGGAACATTCTTCACAGCAATTTACCACCAATACACTTATTGAACAAGTGTTGGGAAAATATAATCACATTTTTGAGCCACCTTCATCATTGCTTCCTTTAAGAGTAATGCAACATCGGATACATTTGATGGAAGGGGTTTCAGCTATCAATGTCGAGCCCTATTGATATCCTCGTTTTCAAAAAGAGGAAATCGAAAGATAGGTTCAAGAGATGTTGGAACAGGGCATCATATAAAATAGTAGTTCAACTTTTTCTTTGCCAACTCTTTTGGAAAAGAAAAAGGATGGTAGTTGGCGGTTTTGTGTTGATTACAGAGCTCTGAATGAAGCTACTATTAAAGATGAATACCCCCTTCCTACTATTGATGGGCTTTTAGACGAATTAAAGGGTGGTGCAATTTTTTCAAATGATTTACGTGCAGGGTACCATCAGATTCGGATTTTTCCATCTGATGTTGCTGATATAGCTTTTCGGATCATGAGGGACACTATGAGTTTTTGGTTATGCCTTTGGCCTTAGTAATGCTCCTGCTACCTTCCAATCTATTATGAATGATATTTTTAAGCCTCACTCAAGAAGATTTGTCATTATTTTCTTTGATGACATACTGATATATAGTGAGACATTGGATTCACATGTAACACATTTGGATAAGGTATTGTCCATTCTTGTGGAGCATACCATGTTCTTAAAAAATCTAAATGTGTCTTTGGTTAGAGTTCCATCAAATATTTGGGGCATGTGGTTTAGGTAGGGAGGTTTCCCCTGATCCTAATAAGTTGATGCCTATAGAAAAATGGCCAGAACTCACTTCTTTGAAATAGCTTTGCGCTTTTTTGGGATTGGCCAGGTATTATGGAAGATTTACTAAGTCTTTTGCTTCTCTAGCCAGTCTATTAACTGACTTGTTAAAAAAGATGGGTTTCATTGGGACGACTCTGCCCTTCAAGCTTTTATTGAGCTCAAAAGGCTTTGCATCAGGCTCCTTTATTGGTTCTACCAGATTTCAAGAAGCATTTTGTCATGGAGACAGATGCATCAGGCACAGGGGTTGGAGTTGTTCTGCTACAAGAAGGCAAGCCAATTGCTTTCTTTAGTAAGAAAATGCATGTCCACTTAGTTAAGGCATCGGCTTATGTGCGAGAGTAATATGTAGTAGTAGAGGCGGTGCAGAAGTAGAGGCAGTATCTGTTGGGTTCTCATTTTATTATCCGAACAAATCACAGTAGTCTGAAAGAGCTTTTAACTTGAGTTATTCAGACTCCAGCGCAACATAAATACTTGATCGAATTACTTGGATATGATTACTCTATTGAGTATAAGAGTGGGAAGGAAATGTCATGGCCGATGCTCTTTCAAGACAATATGAGTTCAGTTATCTTGATTTTTCGATGCCACATTTTTCTTTTGTTGACAAGTTGAAGCAAGAATACAAGGAGTTGCCTGCTTTTGTGAAAATTATTTCGGAATTAGCAGTAGGACATCCTCTAAAATGGAATCTTCGTTGGTTCAATGAGTTACTATTTAAGGGGCATCAATTGTTTTTGGTTCCTACTTCTTCCTTGATTCCATTACTTTTAGAGGAATTTCATAGTATTCCTATTGCTGGACATTTTGGAATTCGAAAGACATATCAGAGACTAGTTGCTCAATTTTATTGGCCTGGAGTAAAACATGATGTAGAGTTGTTTGTTCATGGCTATCTTACTTGTCAACAGACTAAGTATACCACTCAATGCCTTGCTGGATTGTTGCAGCCTTTGCCTTTGCCAGAGATGATATGGGAAGATTTACCTATGGATTTTGTTATTGGACTTCCCAAATCTCAGGGCTATAGAGTGATGTTGACTTTCCAAGTATTGTCACATTGGTCCACTGGACACTCATTTTACTGCTACAAGGTGGCTCAGTTGTTTTTACAATTGGTGGTAAAGTTACATGATTTTCCAAAGAGTATAGTAAGTGATAGAGATAGTATCTTTATGAGCCGCTTCTAGCAGGAGCTATTTTGTTTGAGTGGCACTAAACTCTTCATGAGTAGTGCTTACCATCCCCAATCGGATGGTCAAACAGAAGCTTTGAATAGGGTATTGCAACGGTACCTTTGAAGTTATGCCATGGATAGACTACATGAATGGGTCTCCTATTTGGCATAGGCTGAATTTGCTTATAACGTGTCATATCACAAAGGGGCTGGAACTGCACCATTTGAAGCTGTCTATGGCCATAGTCCTCCTACGGTACCTATGTATTTGAGGGCAGTTCCAAGTTGGAAGCTATTGATTATGAGTTGAAAAATCGACATGAGATTTTATCTCTTCTCAAAACTCATTTATTATCAGCTTAGCAGAGAATGAAGAATCAAACTGATAAACGTCGACTGATGTTGTGTTTTTTAAAGGGGACATGGTTTTTGTGAAATTGCAGCCTTACAGACAGACTTCAATTGCTGGTGATTATCCAAGAAGTATTATGGTCCTTATTGGATCACTAAGAAGATAGGTCAAGTTGCATATTGCTTTGCAACTACTGAGGGTTCTAGGATCCATAATATTTTCATGTCTCATGTTTAAAGCAGATTACGGATCTGTACTACCTAGTCTGGATTTACCTCCTAGAGTATTTCACAATAATCTGTTTTAGACCTATTTGTATTTTGGATTCTCACACTATAGTGAGATGGAACACATGTTCCTCAGATCCTTGTTCAGTGGTTAGGGTTACCACCAGAAGACATAGTTGGGAGGATTGGTCATGTTTTGACGACTCTACCCCAATTTTCACTTGAGGACAAGGTGTTATTTCAACCGGGGGAGCTATCATACAATCCAGATTCAACCCAGTTTCAACATGCAGCAAGAAAAAAGGAGGCCAAGATGGCTCAACAACTATTCCACAACAAATTAACATTTCTTGTTAAATGAATGTAACAAAATAGAATAGTTAATAACTCATGTAATAGAATAGATAGTTACAACTAGATTGTAAATAGATCTAAACAATATTACAAATCGAACAAGTTCACAGAGGAATGTATAAATGAAGAAAAATGAATGAAAAGTGATTGGATTTCTTACCTGAAGTAGACAAAGTGTCTGGCAACTAACAGCCATTGTTACTATACACTTTCTACTGCAACAGATTAGCAAACATTTGGTTAGCATCATTAGGAAAATCAGGAGAGGAGAGAAAGAAATATGAGATCAAGGAGGAATATAGCTGGGTTTGAGAGGCGCAAAAGAGAGAGTGTGAGGAGGAACTAATAGAGTCATATTAGGTTAACATTAGTGGGCCTTACCATAAACATTTCCAAAAACAAAATCGAGCTTTGTGTATGTCTAAGAAAGCCAAATATAAACATGCAATATGTCATTTTAAGCTAAGCATGATATCACAAAGGCAAGCTAATAATCGAAATTTTCAATATAAGTTTTAAATTCTAGCTCCACTTAAGATTAAATCTACTCGGTTCAACTTGAATATACCACATAATATCCTAAAACGGGTAACGCAATCAAGATAACAAACAATTTTGTCCGAGACATAGTATTATTATTGTAATCAACTTTTTCGGTATTTAATAGCTATGAGTAGTTAATTACACAATTAATTCAAGGAGATTAATTTCCACGTCAAGTTCACCTTGACTCCATCCTATTGAGATATCATAGTTTCGAGAAATTGTATAAAAGAAAATATCTTCTTAAAGTTTAATTATAACAGCCAAAGTAATATGTAACTATATATAGAGAGAGAAAGAGAGAGAGAGACTTAACTTTGTTTGTTTTATTTTTTTAATTGTTTTGATATCTTATTTTTATAGTTAACAAAAAATATTTTAAAAAAATATGAGTAAAAAATAAATATTTTTATTTAAATAATAAATAAATAAATCTGGGTGTATATTAAATATGTATAAAATATAAATAAAATAAGATAATCCTAGCAAATTGATGGAAGAATGGGCTGTGCCATTTACCAAGAGTAAGGGAAAATAAAAAGAAAAGTTAATATTATATTAGTATTGGCAGCAATATTTGACTATTGACTTAAGGCACCACTGGTAGCTAAAGTCAAACAACAAGTTTATTAATAATTAATTGACCCTTGCAGCATCATGATTAAAGCAAGGGGATGGAGAATAAGTGAGTACCACTTTTACCTGTTGATCTGAGGAATAATGCAGACAAGGATTGAGGTTTAAATCCTAAAGTAGCGGCCGATGTACCCAATAAATAAGTATATAATTTTTTTTAATATGTTTAAATAGTTAATAATTAAGATTGGTTGTATTCTAGTGGCCTGAATATTAGTTTCAAATTGGATTGGTAAGTTTGATTCTCTTATACTCCAAGTTATAATAAAATATAGATGGGAAAAGAACATCATTAATATAAAATCAGTAAAATTAAAAAAGTGATATAATAAAATAATCATATTACAAAATGCGATTTTTTTTTTTTAATGTGCCAATCAAAGCAAAATAAACTATTTTTTGATGAAAAAATTCAACTTCTTCAATTATAACGGAGGATTAAGAATCTGTCAGTTTATGTATTATATGGGTATATTTGATTCATCATTTTTACATTATATTTTTATCGTTTTTAAATAGATATTCATAAAAAAATATATACAAATAAAAAATTGATAATTTTATTTATAAACTGACCAAACTAATATGATACATATACGATATAAATGAGTAACAAATATAAATCAGATGCGGATATGATACAGATAAAAATTTAACAATTCACGTGAAGACTAAATTTATAAGGGTTTGAGCGATAATCATAATGCCTTTAAAATAAAAGAAGAAAAAGATTAGTATAATAAGTTCATGAATTGTACTGAAAAAGGTTAATTCCCTTATAAAATTAAAGTGAGTAACGAGGAGTAAAGGTCGCCAGATTTATCGGAGACAGACAAAGATGGCTTAAGATTCATGAGCTAGTAGTAGTACGTACGCCTCCATTTTTTATTTTACAACTATTTTTTTTTTTCTTTAACAAGCTTTATTTTCCAATAGAAAGTGGCCACTGGCCAATGGCATTTCTACCACCACAATATCAGCTGTTGGAGTTGGACCGTTCAACGGTGATTTACTTTTTATTCATTTATTTATTTTTCCCATCTCATGGGCATAATCATTTCCCAGATATATTATTCGGATCAGCATTGATTTGTTATTTAGACTAAAATACTAGCTTCTACATGATTCAAATTATTACATGTGTTTTGTTCATTGGAATAACATTGATATTTTACTTTTACAATTATAGAGTAGGGATTCTATATATTTTCTCTTCACTTGAAAATTTGCTATTTTTATAAAAAAAAAAAATTTTATATGTTCTTGATGGTGAAATAAATGAGATACTATTCTTTTTAAGTTTTATTTCATTCCAGGAAAGCAAACTTGATATAAAACTAAAATATTAGCTTTTAATATTTTCCATTGTCTTTTAAATTATATAATCATATTAATGATTAGATGATAATTTAAGCAATTTTTCTTATGTTTTTATAATTTTTTAAAATTTAAAATAAAATTTATCTTAAAATGAAGTTTCAAATTTTTACTCTTTTAACCGTTATATGTATATAAAGAAAGAGTTAAAATTGGAAATAAAGTGTAAAATGAAAAACTGATGACCAAAAAAGTGATAAATAAAACTAAGAAATGAGAAAAACAGAATCACTGATTAACAACTTTTTTAAAAAAATTGTAAATGTGAAAAACTATAAAGATAATTTGACTTTTCTTTGGAAATTAATAAATTAATTTTTACTCTACGAGCTAGCAAGAAAAACTTGTACTGTACGTGACCTCGATATGGAGAAAAAATATTAGTAGATTTTTTTTTCGTGCAAACATCGTAAGTTTTATTAATATCAGCCAGAGTCAACTGATTACAACTCATGGATATCAAATACCTCAAATCCGAATCATGGAGCTTTGGATAGCGGATGGGGGTGGAAATTCAACTTTCATAAGAACACAACCTCCTTCTAAACATAGAAAAAACTCTATTTACTATAGAATTAGCATTTCTCTTAGCAAACAAAGGAAATCATAGGCTGAGATAATGAAGATGGAACAGCTTAAGCCTTTTCAAAAACGGGGAGAGAAGCCCAATGCAAAGCAAATGGTCTACCGTTCATAGCAAGGTCGAATTATAACAAGTAAACAACAGACATATATTGGATTATTCCATTCTCTCAATATGTCGAAGCCCAATAACTAGGGATGCAATGCAAACGAACCGAGCTAAACTGAGCCCATTTAAATCCTTAACAGACTTGAGTTGAGCCGGGTTAGTTGGAATGTGCAGGCTCGGGCCCGAGCTTGGTTGGGGCCTGTTTAGCTAAACGTGCTTAAGCTTGGCTCGTTTAGCATATATAATTATATTTTTAATTATGTTTATAATATTAAATTAATATAAATAATTATATATAATATTACATTAATACATTATATATATGTTAAAGCTAGTTTTTAACAAGCCTGTTCATACACCTGGAGATAAGTTCAGGCTGCTCATTTACCTAAACAAGTCAAGTTGAGTTTTGCCTGAAATGAGCCCAGCTACTTAAGCTCGGCTCATTTACAACCCTACGAAGAAGACAAGCCATCAACTTATAAGCCTCAGCTAATGGAGTAAATACCAGCTTCGAAGCCCCTCTAGCTTTGCTTTCCATTAAAATTTCAAGCCACAAGTGCCACACCCCTAACCTAACCGACATCAAACCACGAGCCATCCAATCAAATAAACAGGTTACACCCTGGTTACATAAATGTGTGAAAAAGAACTAGAAAATATTCAGGGGGGTTGGGGGGTGGGGGTGGGGAGGGGTGGGTTGTATTGAGTATTTGCTCTAAAAAACTCAAACAATTAATTTTAATACAACAAATCAAAATTACTTTAATAGAAAGGGATAATATAACAATAGATTATAATATGGAAAATAAAAGAGATAGGGATGAAAAATTTTGAGTCCAAATTTATCGTGGAGTTCGACTCACTTTTTATCTCCACTTTCCGCCAAGCTCTAATCGAGGACTTCACTACCACTTTATAATCACAAAATAAACACGCTCAAGCTGAGCAATACACTGATTTTACAACATTTAGGAAATAAAATATTTCCTTTCTCTCTCCTAAATCTCACTAATAAGTAGCAAATATAAGAACAGAGCACTATATTTTTTTTCTCTCTTTCTAGATATTTACAACTTAATGAGTAAGAGAACGAGAAAATTAATGACTTGTTTGTTCGCAAATAAAGGCACTTTCAATTGTACTTCACTTCTTGGAATCTCCTAAGGACAGAGTATTTATAGCCTTCAAGAATTCGAATGTTCGATAGGGATAACGTCCTTAAGTCACCAAGCATTAAATGCAATTCAACGGCTCTTTTTGTCATATTGGCTCATTCATTTAAACTGTCATGCCCTAATGCTTGTCCCACCTTAAGGTGTCGCACATCCATTTTAGCCCTTGACTAAGTTGTTTCTTAGGTAGACTCCATCAAGTTTTAAATTCAAACTTGTCACGCCCTAGAGTATGTTGTGTCTAAACGCTTTAGACTTGACTCTAAACCAAAGTCGTGCTTCTTTGATCTTGTTGAGTTTTAGATTTTGAACTCATTGCTCTCTGAACAATGGACTTGCTAAGCCTTCGACAAACCCCACGACTAAGGCTGTGCAATTTTTTAATATTTCGAGTGTGGGACTTAAGCTTGTCATGCCCTAACTGATCAACATGTCGAGCACTCGACATGACCTTTAACTACTATGTAAGGACCTAACATGCCCTTTTTCAAAAACTGCATATGCCAAGTCCTCAACCACATATAATACACGAAGATATTATACGTAAGGTTGTTTGAAATGGAGGAGTTTTATGCTCGTTGTTTGATCAACCTTATTAAGATACAAAACTTTACAAAAACTACTCATTTAAGAATAGATAACTTTACATAAATACATAAGATAATACCATTATTTATGGTACTTTAAGGGTAACAAAACCGACATAATATAAATGATAGAAAAAATTTAGGTATTTTACATGACAGAATATAAGCTATGAGTAAGCCTTGGTCTGTATTATTACATTTCAAAACAAGGTTTTCTTTTGTCCTTTCCAAGAAAACAACAAGAAATTGTCTGAATATCCTAATCATCATACTCCTAAAAAAAGCTTTCAATCCTTACCATATCCCTGGTCATCATAATACTCATCATCATAATTACCTGTAGAGGAAAAAAGTGAGCTAGGGGCCCAACACACAGCAATATATACAAATATAAAGTGGCATACAAACCCAAGCTAATGCAATACAAGAAACAATAGAATTATTCATCTTTGTTTAAATAAAACAAATCAAACTTGGAGTATCCAAACTCCAACTACAATCCTTGGGAATCTAGAGGTCCTAAATAATAATAGCTGCTCGGGAAGTTGATATAAGTAGTCGAATACTTATATATCCTACATAACTTTACAAATAATAATCTCATCGAGGATTTATAGTCGTTACTTAACTTTACTTAACTTAGTCCATAATATCACCTAGTTCAAATGTCCCTATAAACATGAACTAACTTGTATTATTTCCTCATAAGAATAAGCAAATGTTACATCGATACTGTTCCTCCTATTGATTACCCACTTAGGCACTTATGAAAGTCATTACATCATGACAGAGATGGCCTAAACACCTAAACTACCATGTTAACCTCGTTAATAGGGTTGTCACTTCCTAGACCGAATTCAACGATACACACAAAAACAATTTAAAAGAATCTTCAAGCCAATCTTTAATTAAAATTGATTAGATAATGCCTTACCTAGCATTCAATAAACAAGTTATTACGTACTTGGTGGATTTATCAGATAAAAGACCTATATTCAAATCCAACTGGGTATTGAAGCCTATCGAGGCAATTTATTTCATACGAAACAATGTTAATCCATAATTTAATACCAATTCATTAAACCTTCATCAAGCTTAGATAAAGTTTAAATCATCATGTAGTATTGTATTCATATACATACAAATATGCATATCACATTTCATTATTCATTCATTTGTTTTATATAAAAAGTACTAGGGGATTTGTCACACCCGTGACAAGCGCTGTGATGGATATCACGAGAACCATCACGACTGGATCTTAGGCCATGATGTCTGCTATTGCCTCATCACACCTGTGATAGGAGTCGCACTTCCTATCATAGTGGTGATGTAGGCTGTGTTAATGAATACGCCGTGATTGCTTTATTAATTTTTTTCCAAAAGCATCGAGGATATCACATCCCATGTAAAGGTTGTAATTTAGGTCGTACCACTTACAAAAAAAGAAATAAGAGGAGATCACGACCTTGGTAATGGTCCTGATCAAGGCCGTTTTAAGTTTTAAAAACACTCAGAGAGGATCATAGGCCACGTCACCGTCGTGATCATCAGGAAATCATGATTCCGAGGAAATAATGGCATCGAACACGCCCGTGACGAACATGGCATTGATCCTTTGATACTTGCTTAAAAATTTTCGAAGATTACATCTTTTAACTCCTTAATAAGACCTTATTGGTTATAAAAACATGTTTAAAATTAACTTATATACATAAGATCAAGCATCATTAATATTACTTGTACTCAAATATTCATTTCACATTTATATGTATAACAATCTTAACTTAAAAACATAAGGATATCATTTGTGCTTATTGAACTCTATTATTGACCTAACTACTAAAATCCTACTCATTTATCACTAATAACATCTGTACACACATCATCTCATGATAAACTCTAAAATTCATTTCTTCAAACACCTATAGTACATATGCCTATTTGCATATCTAGTTCAATATATATGTGCTAACATACTATTAATCTGTCTAAAGCATCAAAGTTTTACTCCTATTTAAGATCAACATCAACTAAAACTTATAATTAAATAAAAAATGTAAGAAATCAACCTTACTTACTTTATAGCTATTAATACAACCAAACTTCACTTTCCTCTTTTTTGGCTTGAATTCTTACTTTTACTTGCTCCTAGACTGGTTCTTTGCTTAAAACTTGGGATAAAGTTTAGAAGGGATTTTGTGGTGGAATTTTAGCTTGTTTGTGGTAGGGAAGATGATGAAAATGGAGAGAGAAAGAGACGATGGTTGGGTCTATTTTGGAATTGATATTTCTATTGCTTTTTTACTTTGGAGGCATTTGGAAGAGTTTAGAATAAGGCTTATATCATGGTCTTGGTTTGTGTGTGGTGGGCTTGGGTTTGGACAATTAAAGATAGGCTTGAGTTTTAAAGAAAAGGAATATTGATTACAATGTATTAAAAAACACACACCCATATATTATAACATAAATCAATTCAACACACATATATATTACTACACTTATATATTTACATCCATACACATACAATTAAGTTTTAACATATTATAGTACTAATAATTTGTTATAATAAAAATTAAAATTCCTATAATGTAAATTATCACAACTTCATTATGAAATCAACAAACAAATATAAGCAAATTAATTTAATAGGTTTAATTTAGGTTATTTCATACTGACTTTGCATTTTTGGGTTTATCGAGCTTGGTCTTAAGTTTATCGTGTCTTGGTGAATATAGCAATCAAGCTATCGACTTGACCCTCGATTAGGGCTATTCATTACTGATTTGTTCTTGCTAAACACCTATAGAAACTCCACAGAAATGCACAATATGCACCTATATATTCTTACACGTTATCCATCACATGTTTAACTAATTAAGTGTAGTATACCATGAATGAATAGTTAATTGTGCATCATATTGTATTATCAAAATCGACATTAAACGTACAAGTTCAACATCACTCATCCACACAATCCCTAGTTACATGTCAGGAACCAGATGGTGATCAAGGGAATATGACACCCTTGTAGACAACAAGCGACTACTCTTACTCGCTCTACACTCTGCATCAAAGTTAATAGGAACCCATATGTCTCAAGCCCAACACCTTCTTCATTTCCCACACCTTCCTCATCTTTCATCTCCTCATCTTCCTCATCTTTTTCAAAGAAAATACATCAATTTATTGTGCAATTCGTTTCCTTAGGCCAGGCAATAACTTCACCCATTGTACCTTTATAACTAGGTTTTTTTTTTTTTTTTTTGTGGTTATAAAGGAAATCACATTGATCTTTTTATATGATCCACACGACATCTAATAAAGATGACTCCATCCACCGCTTCTCATTGGGTACAAAAATTAGTAAATTAGCAATTGCATAACGGATTTACACAACTTAATTAATTAGTATAGTTGAAGATTTATAGCTGGTCTACTTGAAATAAATAACTATTTGTTCCCTCTTCATTTTTGGTAAATCTTCTATTAGAATGTTCAAATGGGAGGAAAAATAATTGATAATAAATTGCTATAACGTATAATTATGAATAGTAATTTATGTGCCCACACCCATAAATTGTACACATGAATTATCATTTAATGGTTTATTTTCTAACTTTGTCATAAATACGCATCTTGAAAAGAGTATTATGGATATTTTATTTTTTATTTCAATAATTATATGTTTTATTTTTTATATCAAGTAAACATTGTAATAATTATTGCACCTCTATTAATTCTTGTTTGACCCCTTATTCTATATGAGGAAGTGAACAAACCGTTATATAATAAGACCAATTTTTAGTTTCAAATTTTTGGTTCTATAAGAGCCCGATAACCACTAATATGTTAATAAGATATTATAATGCTATATAAATATTATCTTTATTAAAACATGATTGATATATTTCATGGGAACTTCTATAATCATCTCACCATTAATTATTTTAATTGTGCGATCATGGTTTGATATGAATTTGAGTTTAAATAATTGATGGGATTAGTTCCATTAAAATTAATAATGTACTATAGAATATTCATGTATTTCATATTTTACATGTCACATAATCATTAGTGGTCCGTTTTATATAGCATTCTTGTAATTATGTATTCATGTATATACCATACTTAGAAATTATATTACGTTACATATAAACTGTAACACGGGTCTAAGTGTAGACTAATGTGTAATTGACTACTCTAAGGGCATTGGTGATTGGAGACCACTTGAAGGGTAAAAGGTAAGCAAGCCAAGCGTTATCTATCTTTATTAGCACCCTCTATAGAGATTGAGATATAGGAAAGTGGGATTGTATGTAGTACCGTGTATAAGATCAATATGGTACTGTATGTTAAGTTGGCATGCTCATACCGAAGGGTGTTGCCATTTCCCACTTGAAAGGATTATGCCATGTTGAGGATTCAAATAACAAAAAACCAAAAATTAAGATAGAATAATAAATAAACGTTGAGGTTAGATATATAATTTTTAAAATAAATATAAAATACTATGATGTCATAAATAATATCTGAATTTTATTAAAATATATAATTAGATCATAAATTTTAAAATCAATTAATATAGTATCTGAATATTGAAATTGATGTATATAAACAGAAATTTTTTTGAAATTGATCAATTTAGTACATGAAAGAACTTGGCAGAGATATTGTTAGTATGCACAAAAAATTCGTTTATGTATTAAATTGATCAATTTAAAAATTTAGTTATCTAATTATATATTTTATTGAAATTAAAGTATCGATCGCTACAGTATCCCATAAGTAAAATTGGAAAGGTTTGTTAATAAATTTTTTTAAAAAATAAATAAAAAATATAAGGGCAATAAAGAATAAAATGGATAGGCTTAGACATAGGCCTGTTGAAGCTAAGGAACTTTTTAGCTTGATCCCGAAGTCTGGCCTGTGAATACTGAACACGGATACAATACTACCAGTTAAAGCAATAAAAAAAGGCAAAAAAAAAAAAAAAAAAAGAAAGAAAGAATTGATACCTTTTTTTATGTTGTATTTAGAAAATCATTCAGCTCCGAATCCCTTTCAGTCAAAAACCTATCTCCAAGTTTCACACAGTGTTATCTGTCGGAAAAAAAAAGAAAAATTAAACCTTCTCTCTCTCCTCTCTCTCCTTGTCTATTAACAGGAACTGCTCATATCACCATATGTCACTTTCAGTGTTTTTTACAAATGAAGCAAAAGAAAGAAAAAAATAAAAAATAGCAATAGAAAGATTAAGAAAACCAAAATCCAAAAATCCAAAAACCAACCACCAGCTGTGAAAAAGGCATGTAGGTGTGAAGTAAAAGCTTAACTCTTTCTTTTTTTATGTTTTAAACATCTGCTTCCTTTCCTCCACTTACCTTCTTATATAGTGCTACACCAGAAAACAAGTGCATTTCTACAGCAACAACACTTGTGGAACACACACACACAATCTCTCCCTCTCAGACATGTCCTAGGAAGTGAAAATATATGTATATAAATAGAGAGAGAGAGAGAGAGAGGAAAGTTACATAGACATGAGCTCATAGGAGAGAGATAAAGTAAGAAGAAAAGAAGTGGGGGTGTGGTTAGTGTTTATTTTTTCTGTTGTTGATAAAAGCTCAAGATACAGGAGAAAGAGAGAGAGAGAGAGAGAGAGAGAGAGAGTAAGAGAAGGAGAGTTTTGTGCAAATGTCACAAGATTCTCAAGAGATAAAGACTATAGAGCAGTGGAGATGGTCTGAAATGCAAGGACTTGAGCTCTTGTCTCCTTCTTCAACTTCCACTTCCAATCCTGATTTGAGCACCAGTCATCATAATTCAGACCATTTTCATCACCATCACACACCAAAACCAATACCAGAAGGAACAGAAATGGAAGAGGATTCATCATCAAACAAAAACAACGCTGGTGTTGGTGCTACTGTTCCTCCTGTTACTACTAATAATAACACTAGTTGTAATACAACTCCTTCCTCATCATCTAATTCTAATTCATCATCTGCTGACCCAAGAAAGGATAATGAAGAGAAGCCCAAGGAGATCCCTGCAGTTGGGTTCAGTGAGCTGTTCAGATTTGCTGATGGATTGGATTGTGTTTTAATGGGAATTGGGACTGCTGGTGCAATAGTACATGGTTGTTCTTTGCCTTTGTTTTTGAGGTTCTTTGCTGATCTTGTCAATTCCTTTGGTTCCAATGCCAACAACATGGATAAGATGATGCAAGAAGTTCTCAAGGTAACAGCTTTTCACATCTTGATCACAATCGTTCTTTTGCTTTCAAATGTGTTATTTCCCTACCCCATTTTTGGTGCTTTGTTAAATCGAATGTGTGTGTTATTTCAGTATGCATTCTATTTCCTGGTTGTGGGTGCTGCAATCTGGGCATCTTCATGGGCAGGTAAAGGACAATTCTTGGCATTTAGTTCTTCAGTGTTTGATTTGTTTAAGGAAATTAAAACAAATTGGGTTTTTTTTCCTCTTTATAATTCTTTCGTGTTTGTTTGTTTGTTGGGTTTAGAGATATCATGCTGGATGTGGACTGGAGAAAGACAATCGACAAGGATGAGGATCAAATACTTAGAAGCAGCATTGAACCAAGACATTCAGTACTTTCAGAACACCGAGGTTCGAACATCCGATGTCGTTTTTGCCATCAACACGGATGCAGTTATGGTCCAAGATGCAATCAGCGAGAAGGTTGGTTGATTGATTTCTCAATTGGGTTTTAGGACTATGTTAAATTTAGCTTCCGCCATGTATTAATGATCCCATCTTGACTGTTTTTGTATGCAGTTGGGTAATTTCATACATTACATGGCAACATTTGTGTCTGGTTTTGTGGTTGGTTTCACTGCTGTGTGGCAATTAGCTTTAGTCACACTTGCTGTTGTTCCATTGATTGCTGTAATTGGTGGTATCCACACTATTCATTAGCTAAACTCTCTGCTAAAAGCCAAGGAGCTCTTTCGAAGCTGGTAATATCGTTGAACAGGTAAATGCAAACTAAATCCCAATTTAGACCATGTTTTGTTTCTTTTCAATATCTGGGTTTTTCTCATTGTGTTAAAATTGCAGACGGTAGTTCAAATTCGGGTCGTGATGGCTTTCGTCGGTGAATCGAGAGCATTGCAAGCGTATTCGTCTTCTCTGAAGATAGCACAGAGGATAGGTTATAAAACCGGATTTGCCAAAGGAATGGGACTTGGAGCTACATATTTTGTGGTGTTCTGTTGTTATGCTCTGCTTCTTTGGTATGGTGGTTATCTTGTAAGACATCACTATACTAATGGAGGTCTTGCCATATCCACTATGTTTGCTGTAATGATTGGTGGCATGTAAGTGCTATGTCCTTCTCACTTTTATTTTGATGTTTTTAAGTATGTTTCTTAGCAGATTAATTTATACAAATTATCCTTTTTTTATTCTTATGCTGTCAACTGTTATTATTGGCAGAGGGTTAGGGCAATCTGCTCCAAGTGTAGCTGCTTTTGCAAAAGCTAGAGTTGCTGCTGCGAAGATCTTCTGCATAATCGATCATAAACCGGGTATAGACCGTAACAGTGAGTCAGGTTTGGAGTTGGAATCTGTGACAGGGTTAGTGGAGCTCAGGAATGTGGATTTCGCATATCCATCTAGGCCAGATGTACGAATTCTCAACAATTTCTCATTGTCGGTGCCAGCCGGAAAAAACCATAGCTTTAGTTGGTAGCAGTGGTTCTGGGAAGAGCACCGTGGTTTCCCTTATTGAGAGGTTCTATGACCCCACTTCAGGTAAAGAGTTTCAGCTATAAAACATGGACTAGAAACTTGTTTTTCGGCGATTAAATCATGTGGTTTCTGTTTCTGGGTTCATTGTACCATGTTTGTAAGCGTTATTTATTACATGTTGGTATGAAAATTGCGTTTAAGAGATTAATGAATCTGAACAGGACAAGTGTTGCTTGATGGTCATGACATAAAGACATTGAAGCTGAGATGGTTGAGAGAACAAATAGGGCTTGTCAGCCAAGAACCTGCCCTATTTGCAACCACCATTAAAGAGAACATACTTTTAGGTAGGCCTAATGCTAACCTGGTGGAGATTGAAGAAGCTGCAAGAGTTGCCAATGCTCACTCATTTATTGTCAAGCTTCCAGATGGCTTTGATACTCAGGTTAGCAATAACAAAATAAATATATAAAAATAATGTAATATAATCGCAGATAAATTTTAGTAAACAAGAAAAATAATTTTCTTGACTTATTTTAGATGCATCAAATGGATAACAGTGCTGTGGACTTTTTTCACCAAAAAAGATATTAATAAATAAAGGGGTAAAGGAAAGCCAAAACAAAAGATTTTAAGTGGTTTGTCTATAGTGTGAAATTGTTTATTTAAAGTTAAAATAATTTACTTTTGTATCATATAATGACGGTCTTGTGGGAATATGGTAACCTTGTTTTTTCTTCTTTTTTCAAAATTATTAAGAATGTCTTTTAGCAAAGTTAATATAAATTATTGTAGCTAATATGATGAGTTATGAGTAGTGTACTAATAACAAGAAGATTGTCTTTATGTCAGTTTGGGGGGGGGGGTGGGAGGTGGGAGAGTGGGTAGGAAGATGATGAATGATTTCTAAAGGAAACATTTAATCATGGCTTTTGACTAGGAGGGTCCACTTTGGTAGGACTTTTTTAAGTTTCTATCATAAGGGTCTCATAATTGCTCATTGGGATTCCACTGGTTTTTATATATAGTCAACAGGACCATATACCAAACTTCAAAATGCTTCTTCTGAATGTTGATTGTGATAAATAAGTGTAAGTAGTGGTCCGTCAATAAACAAAAGTAACATGGTCTGGTCAACGGTGCATGTGCACAGTACATGAAGGTCTTGTGAGGAAAACTCAGTTAAAAAAGAACCAAACAAAGATGGTATGGTAAGAAAGTGGAATACAGTGAGAATACTAAGCACATGAACAGCATGTGTTTTTAAACATAACGTGGGAGGTGTGCGTAGAGCATGTTCATGTCTAGTGAGTTTGAATTTGGACCGAACTTTATTTTGAACAAAAAAGTCTTCTTTATTCATCATGTTCAAGACGGTGATACCTATAGACTAGGAGAGCACTTTGACTAAGGAACAAATATAGTCTGTCGGGTGTGTGATTAATCGGTGCCTAACTATGAATTGTGGAAAAAGTGATCTTAAGCATATAATATTTATTTGTTAATATAACTAGAAAATAAATTAACTGAGGAAGAGCAAATGTAGAGGAAAGGGGGAGGGGGGAACAAAAGAAAGAATAAAATTGTAGAATTTTTTTCCCCCAAAAACAATTTAGTTACAGGGCTTAATGATCTAAGAAGAGGTTGAAATCTTAAATCATTTGTTGGAAAAGGGGGGAAAAAATTGCACGAACAAAATTTATTTTTGTGGAGGGAATAATCCACATCTAGTCCTGGAACTACTCTATTGAAAATATAATAAGCATGAATAAAAGTTATTGATCTATGTTCAGCACTCTCCTTCCATCGTTATGATTTTGCAATATCTTTTATAACAAAATTAAAAATTTATGTTACGATTATAGGTGGGAGAGAGGGGTTTGCAGCTCTCAGGAGGTCAGAAGCAGAGAATAGCTATAGCTAGGGCAATGCTGAAAAATCCTGCAATCTTGCTCTTGGATGAGGCTACTAGTGCTTTAGATTCAGAGTCAGAGAAGCTGGTTCAGGAAGCACTTGATAGATTTATGATTGGGAGGACAACCCTTGTCATTGCCCATCGTCTCTCTACTATCCGCAAGGCTGACCTTGTAGCAGTGCTTCAGCAAGGAAGTGTTTCGAAATTGGCACCCATGATGAGCTATTTCTAAAGGAGAAAATGGAGTCTATGCTAAGCTCATCCGCATGCAGGAGATGGCCCATGAAGCTGCTCTAAGTAATGCGAGGAAGAGCAGTGCAAGGTAATTTTGCTGAGTCCTTGGTGAATTCTTTGTAGGCTCTGTCACAATTGACTAGGCTCTTGCGTGCATGTTTCTCTTGAGATTTGTTCCTTATGATGATTCTGCAATTTCAGGCCTTCCAGTGCAAGGAACTCAGTGAGCTCACCGATTATTGCAAGAAATTCATCATATGGAAGATCACCGTATTCTCGCCGATTATCAGACTTCTCCACTTCTGATTTCAGTCTCTCCCTTGATGGTGCTTATCCTAATTACCGGCTTGAAAAACTTGCTTTCAAGGAGCAAGCAAGTTCCTTCTGGCGCCTTGCGAAGATGAATTCCCCAGAATGGGTTTATGCATTGGTTGGTTCGATAGGCTCTGTTGTTTGTGGTTCCCTCAGTGCTTTCTTTGCATATGTTCTTAGTGCTGTCCTCAGTGTATACTACAACCCAGACCATGCTTACATGATAAGAGAAATCGCAAAATATTGCTATTTACTCATTGGACTTTCATCAGCTGCCCTTCTGTTCAACACCCTTCAGCATTTTTTGGGATATTGTTGGAGAGAATCTCACAAAACGAGTGAGGGAAAAAATGCTGGCAGCCTTACTAAAGAATGAGATGGCATGGTTTGATGAGGAAGAAAATGAGAGTGCTAGAGTTGCAGCAAGGCTGGCACTTGATGCCAATAATGTCAGATCAGCTATTGGAGACCGGATTTCAGTTATTGTGCAGAATACGGCTCTCATGCTAGTTGCCTGCACTGCAGGATTTGTTCTGCAGTGGCGACTTGCCCTAGTCCTTATTGCAGTATTCCCTGTAGTTGTTGCAGCCACAGTACTACAGGTAAAGTTCTTGGTTGTTGGGTTGAGGCTTTAGTTTAGGTCACTTTGTGCAATTTCAAAATTTATCCAAACTTTTGTTGCATGTCCTTGTGAAAACTTACCACTTTGAATCATGAAAGCAGTTAATTTATTTTGTCTTTTGATTTGTATCAGAAAATGTTCATGAATGGTTTTTCGGGAGACCTAGAAGCTTCACATGCCAAAGCAACGCAACTTGCTGGAGAGGCTATTGCCAACGTAAGAACCGTTGCTGCTTTTAACTCGGAGCAAAAATTGTTGGGCTATTCTCCTACAATCTCAAGATACCTCTTCGACGTTGTTTCTGGAAGGGTCAAATTGCTGGAAGTGGTTTTGGAGTAGCTCAGTTCTCACTTTATGCTTCCTATGCTCTTGGGCTTTGGTATGCCTCTTGGCTAGTGAAGCATGGAGTCTCTGATTTCTCGAAGACAATCCGTGTTTTCATGGTCCTCATGGTCTCAGCCAATGGTGCTGCAGAAACATTGACCCTTGCTCCTGATTTCATCAAGGGTGGCCGAGCCATGAGGTCAGTGTTTGAACTGCTAGACCGCAAAACTGAGATTGAACCAGATGACCCAGATGCTACTCCAGTCCCCGATCGCATTCGGGGAGAAGTTGAATTAAGCATGTTGACTTCTCTTATCCATCACGTCCTGATGTGCCAATTTTCCGAGACTTGACATTGCGAGCCCGTGCAGGCAAAACTCTTGCCTTAGTAGGCCCCAGTGGATGTGGTAAGAGTTCTGTCATTGCCCTTATTCAACGATTTTATGAGCCAGCTTCAGGACGAGTATTGATTGATGGGAAGGATATTCGTAAATACAACCTCAAGTCTCTGAGAAGGCACATGGCGATAGTCCCACAAGAGCCATGCCTCTTTGCCACCACCATTTACGAAAATATTGCCTATGGCCATGAATCGGCCACTGAAGCTGAGATTATCGAGGCTGCTATCTAGCCAATGCCCACAAGTTCATTTCCGGGTTGCCAGATGGTTACAAAACATTCGTTGGTGAGAGGGGTGTGCAATTGTCCGGAGGACAGAAGCAGAGAATTGCAATTGCTAGAGCTTAGTGAGAAAAGCTGAGCTAATGCTACTTGATGAGGCAACAAGTGCACTTGATGCTGAATCAGAGAGATCCGTCCAGGAAGCTCTAGACCGTGCTTGTGCAGGAAAGACAACAATTGTGGTGGCACACCGGCTGTCAACCATTAGGAATGCTCATGTCATCGCCGTCATAGATGAGGGAAGGTAGCTGAGCAAGGATCTCACTCACACCTCCTCAAAAACTATCCTGATGGCTGTTATGCGCGCATGATACAACTACAGAGGTTCACACACAGTGAAGTTATTGGAATGACCTCAGGATCAAGCAGTTCGAGGCCAAGAGAAGATGGCGAAAAAGAGTAACGATTAAGCTCTTAAAATTTATACACCACTTGATAATTTTTTTGGGCTTGTTTTTGGTTCAAGTATAGTATAGTAATGTGTATCATCTTAATTTTTAGCCATATATGTGTTATCCTAGTTGATTTTCCAGTTAAAAAAAAAATTTTAGAGAATGCTTCCTAAGTACAAAGAAAATGATGGATCCCTCCTTGAAGAAATTACACTAACAAAAGAAAGGTATCTTCCACGTGCATTCATTTGTATGTGCATGCATTGTCCTCGGCATCCCCATGGACAAAATTAATTTGCAGGAAAATGACAACCCAGCATGCCATGTTAGTGAAGTAGCATATGCCATTGGTCCCATTAAAATCTTGATGAACATCTTGACCTGTCCACACCCTAACTCCATATAACAATTATATCATGCCATTGAGTCCAAGATAGATATTGTGCGCCTTCTATTAGGTTTCAACTTTCATTGGCCACATGCACATTGGAGGGAGATTATGATTGAAGTAATAAATGTATTAGGTTATATTTGTAAGTTTAAATTTTTAGATCAGTTCATTGCAATGATTGATCTAAATATTTAGAAGAAAAACTAAAAATGACTTAATTCCCTTTTTGGCCACTTTCAGTACAATAATTTATGGGGGTAGAAATTGCTCCCCCTCGTGGAGAGCAGTGATCATTAATGGGAGACCAAAGGGGATGGAGGGACCAAATCATTCATAACCCTAACTAACCTTGGCAAAACCATAAATGTATAGTTAGGGACAAATTCCTAGCAATGTCGAATCTTTTTATGTTTGATCTCAATAGTTGAGAGTATTGTCATGATGGATCCCATGGGGAGCACCATTATTGAAGTGTTTTCATTTAGTGGTTGCACATGTGGTACAAAGCCATAAATACAGATGGTAACTAGAAGGATCATGAGTAAAGCAAACAAAAGGACAAAGATGCAAGAGGCAGCAAATGATGGAAAAAGCATTTCATTAGGGTTGGACAAGCGTGATGAGTGAGAGTAGGAAAAGACAGGCAGATGATGGTGGATGTTGCTGACCATGGACAGATCCATAAAATAATAGGGTCCCTTGATGGCAATAATGTAGTTGTGTAAAGTAAATTGTGAAGACAAATATCTTATCTAAAAATTTAAATGTACAAATGTTAAATTTTGTATTTAAATTTTGCATGAAAATTTAATTTGTTACTTATCTATGGGGAAGTCAATTTAATATTTAATCAAATTTATAAATTTTTACTACTTTTTAAACATAATTTGCTATGTTTACTCATATGAAAAAGATAGTTTATTATTGAAGTTTTACTACATTTCTTGATGGCATCTAATATTGATAAGCAATTTCTTCTATGATACTAAACAGGTCAAATAACATGTGAAGTAATAAAAATAATCCTAAAAAGTTTGATTTGGTGTTGAATTTGGGCGTTAAAATTTAGATACAAATTTGATTTTCCTCAAATCTAAATTTATAAATTTAATGTAAATTTTATATGTATCATCTAACACCCTTTTCACTCATGGGTTAAAACTTTGAATAAGACTCGTTAAGTGGAAAACTAAATAGATTGTCATCAAATCACAGTGCTAAGGTTTGAATAAAAAATTAATACACAACCACCTTATCCACTTTAAACTTATAAATTTGGTGAAGTGTGTATATATTTAATAGTCTTAAAAATATATTTTTCATGTTTTTAATCATTGATTATATGCTAGAAAGAAAAAGAAAATGCTAGAGGGAAGTCAAGTTTTCTTACTAAACACTTTAACAAGCACAAGGTACACTGTAGATATTTTCCAAAATAAAGATAAAATAGGATACAACAAACTAGTAAGTGTATGCTTGGGCAGTGGTCCCATGAAATCTCTTTGCTGCTAGGATAGGAAATACAAGGAATTGATGGTTGTAGGATTAAATTTGCATAGGGGGTCCTACTTTTTGTGTCTACAATTCATTGTATGGAAGTAAAGAGAGACTTTTCCTTCCATGGAATGACAAAGCAATGCTTACTAACTGCAACTTCAGTTGATTGTCTACATTGAACATGGCAACTAAGGAAACAACAATAGGAGAGACAAACAATCATCACTGCCTGAAACATATGTTTTGTTGTTGTTGTTGTTGATGATGATGATGATTCTCAAAGTCTTCTTAACATGGGTTAAGGATTTTGTAGTAAGAGGGTCGTCTATTACTTTGGTGCATTATTTTGTCATTGGAGGCCCCATATTTCTTGTGGAATGCTTCAAAAGAAAAGTGCCCTCTTATTTCTTGCATTGCTAAATATTGTTTTTTAGATTACTTTTAAAGCATTTTGATTTTCAGTGCCGCATTAGCAAACAAAGGATATACGATTAAAAGCAGTATTGCGTTAGATTACATTAAAGGGCATAATTAGTAGTTCCAATTACATGTTTAGAGAACATAGCCCAAAATTTAAGAAAACCATATTAAATGACTGAACAATTTTGTACCATATTCACGCCTATTTCATATAAGATAGGCAAATATCATATAAAAAAGGTAACTTAACAAAATAACAAATAGATTCTAGGATGCCTCTATGTTATATAAATAGAAAATATTCAATCTTTAAAGAATCAAATTTATAGAGCTTGTCTCAAATCATATAAAGCCTACTTTTTTTTTTGGCCATATATAAAGCTTACTTCAAATGACAAACCTTATTAGGAGGATGACCATGAATGGCTGCTAAAAACCTACGGACATCTTTGTCTTGATCACCACTCAACATAGAATATTTTACATCAATATGATGAAATTTCATTAGTTGAAGAGGTTTTGTTGATAGTGGCTTTAGAACTTGAATGCATTAGTGATAAGTGAATAAGATTAAAGCATTAACCTCATAGTGCCTAGGCTCTTTTTTTTTTTTTTTTAATATTTGAGAATAGTAGTTTGATATAGAGGTGGGAAAAAAAAAAAAACAATGAAACCAAAACCAAAAAACCAATCCAAAAAATATGATTAATCAGTTCATCGATTTCAGTTTAAAGTTGAAATTTTTAGTTTATTCAGTTTTCGGTTTCGATTAACCACTCCAAAATATGTATATATATATATAAATATATATAATTAACATTTGAAAAATATAAATAGAAGAACTTAAAAACCCTAAACCTAGTGCCTCTGCCCGTAACTCTTGTTTCCTCCTCTCTCAATCTCACCTTCTCTCCCTGCCGCATATGACTGTTTGAAATAAATTAACAAAAACGGACAAGGATCATCATGTATCACTACTTCTAGAATCCAAAGATGGATGATTGTGGCAGTATCTATCTAATCCATGTGCCATCCTTCCGTTCAGCCTCACTTGGATTGTAGCTTTATTGACAACTACTATATCAATTTCTTCATTTGAGTCGAATCTTTTTTTCGGACTTTTCTTATTCACTATGATAAAGGTGAAAAATTACCGATAGAGGTTAGACCAAATGTATACCTATTATCTCAAATTTTTTATTTTATTTCAACTACTTTTAGTCTCTATTAGATTTTATATTTGATTTTTTAAAAAACTCTTTTGGGTTATTTTATATTTATATTTCATGTAAAATATTTTTTTTAAAAAAAAACACCTCTGGAAAATGAAATTTAAACAACTACACTATAGGATACCCATTAATATTGAAAATCCATACGCCTTTACAAGGCTACCAATTCATATCCTCATGTATATAATATGTATATTATTTGAAGTAAAATATGTAAGAAAAATTGAAAATTATATATCAAGGGCATTTATCTATTCCAGGAAAGGCACATACACACACCACACACAACTAATCAAGATAGTGATTTGTCAGCTTGAAATTTAATCGAAGTTTAGAGGCCGCAACGTATAAATTTCGTCCTTAAGATAAATTTGTGGTTTGATTTTGCTTATACCAAATGTAGCCATCTAAGATGGATTGCATTTGTATGGCTAGAAAACCAAAATCTGAAAAAATTAACTGAGAAAAGGTTAACCGTTAGATGGTTAGCCATTAATAATTAATCGGTTTTGGTTTAATATATTAAAAACCGATAATTTCAATTCGATTGAAAAAAATGATTGATAGACTGGTTAATCGAACCATACCTTCTCCTAGTTTGATAGCCAAATACCTTTTCTCCAATCATTTAAATTATCCAAATATGAGAGGTGTTTTTGAGTATTTATACAATTTGATTGCCGACGACCTCCATTAGAATGTGTCGATGATTAAAAACTTAAATGAGTACTCTACTCGATAGGTTATTCAAGGGTTTCTCCTAGATTCAGGTCCCTAGAGAGCTCAGCAAATGATCATTATTGTATGTTCACCATGCCAAATCCCCTAAGTCGTCCTAAATGCATGAACCTAACTCCCTAAACATTATCATTAGTTAAAGAGATAGAATACAGAGTAGATGATATTAATAAGTAGTAAAAATAGGTATGAAAATTTTGATAAAATATTAAATTTACAACTTTAATATTTATATACTAGATCGAATTTCTGTGTAAAGTTCAGATACCACCAAATTTAACATTTTTTTTCATAAGAAAATAGATGATGTTTTGAAAATGGAAGTTTGCTTTTTGTTTCTTCTTCGCTTTAATGATTATGTTTTTTTACAAATCATTGTTGTTGGTAGAACTTGTCTCTTGCTTTTCTTATAATAAAATATATTGAATTAATATTAATATTTGAATCATCATTTCCCTCCACATCTTCCATTTCTATAGACAATGAAAGCAAATTTGTTAGTATATATTATATTCCCTACATTTGTTAGCCTGTGGATTCCCCACATCATTACTTATTGCCGTTGAAACCAGCAAATAAGACAGCTTTTGTATGGTACAAAAACAAATATATTCCGCTAAATTTCCTGCATGATAAGAAGATGCAGGCTTGGATATTGCCACTTTCGTCCTTGCTTGAGGTGCCATCCTTCCATAGGACCATCAATGAGAAATTGGTTGAAAAGCTCAATGATTCCATTTCAAAGTCAAATTAGACTTGATGATTGAACCCAAAAAAAAAAAATAATAAAATAAAATAAAAGTTATTTAAGCCTATTTTGCTAGCTTTTCTTGGAAAATCCTCCCTTTCCTCTTCAAAGCGACCACCACTATCACTTTCAATTGTGCATTTTTTTTACATCCACTTGTACCAAGTTAGGTTGCTCTGTCAAATGAAAAAAAGAAGCAAGTGAAACTCTATACACCACTAACACTTTGTTGAAACCCATAAGATCAGCAAAACTGGGCGATGACTGGTGCTTGTGTGTTTAGAATTTTCATGAAAGATAAATGAATTTTGAATCCTCTAAATATATTGCAATTATCAAACCATGGGATCAATCTATTGGACAATGATTGGCCAATTATTATGCTCATAGCTCGAATATCGTGAGGATATATAAGGAATGCGTTAAAAAGAAAGAGGAAAAATATTGCTGTAAATCGCTAGTTGAGACAAATGTATACCTAAATGACAATGTACCGCTATTTTAGATGAATTACTCATTCACTTCATTGTAATTGTAATTTCATTACAGCCTTATTCCTTACGAATAGCTATTACAGCATTTTGTTCACTGAATAGTGATTCCACAATGAATCTCTATTACACAAAACATTGAATAATCATTCTTTATTCAAACATATGAATACCAATTTAATATTGAAATTGTCTTTTTTTTCAAAATATCATAATTTAAATAAATAATTAATAAAGAAAAATCCTATTACAGCTTTATTTCATTCCTTCGTAATAGGAATTCAATTACAGCCTTATTCATTCAATGAAGTGAATGAACCGGAAGTTATCTATAGATAGAGAGAATTCTAACTATTGATGTACTTTGATTGGATAAATGAATGAATGCATTATAATTTGCATGAATGGCTGTTTATAGTATTTAGGAAACAGTAATACCAAACTATAGAAATTAAATTTGATAATTATGAATTCGATTCAATAGGACATAGGATATTCAGGAAGCTTAGCCTTCAAATACAAAATTTAATGGGAAAAATACATTGGAAAGGACTTATATTTCCTCCTCTTCTTTATTTTATTAGGGAGTTAATTTTTTTTTTATATTTTTATTTCAAGACCTAAAGTTTAAAAATAATTCAAAATAAGATATTTTTCTTCATTTCTTTATACCTATGTCATTAAGGTATATCCACTCTTCATTTGAAAGTCTTCAAATGAAAGATAATTTAAATAAATAATGAGAAAAGTCGATCCTTCTATAGCTTAAGTCCCAAAATGCAAAATAGGGGGGGAAAAAGGGGAAAAAACTTATGTCTTCTTAATGCGTTATATCCTAAGTTCTTTACTTTTTTTTTTAATTTTTTAAATAATTTTCATTTAGGGTTATATCCAAAATACGAAATATAAAGTTGGGATTTCAGATTTTCCTTTTTTACACCATAAAATAAAAGATTTGACACCAATCTAGCTCATCCGAAAACTAGTGTTAATGCCACTGGATTAGGTCTTAACAACTAGGGATTTGAGTCTATTACCAAATCTTTATTTTGAAAGTCCATAGGTCTTAATTAGTTCATATTATTATTATAAGATGGAATTTATTTCTAGTGCATAGTTATGAATTTTGTCTAAGTTTTCAGTCCTACTGATGGTCTATAAAATAAATTCGAGAAAAGGTACATTTTGCTTATTTATTTATTTATTATTTTTACCAAGACAATAAAACGTATATTTCAAGCACCTAATTTTTTTTCCTTTATTATCCTTTTCGGCTTTTGTTTTTATAATTTTAAAGCTTAAGTTATAGAAATTTTAGTCAAAAAAGCATGACATGTTAATATATATTAACGATATTGTCACGAAGGTGATAGAAACATTGTTATACTCATTGAGATCTCTGGTTCATGAAGAAAATGAATTAAAAAAACATAAATCTTGAAAAGAAAAGGTAATGAAATCTTGATGGAAATGTATATATTTAGTCTCAAACTTTACCCTTTTTCTATTAGAGCTGCAGCCTTACTTTTCTATACTTTATTCCGATCATTATTGGTTGATAACTTCTATGATCTCATCAACAGAACTGTTTAGTATCATTTAGTTAATAATGTAACTATTAAAATAAATATATTAATTAATATGTTAAGAATTTCAATAGTGTGATAATGGTTTTGTATAAATCTGAACATATAACTGGAACCACAAAATTTTTCCACTGTTTTTAAACTTTTGCAGCAACAGTTAATTGTAGAAGACTCAAACACTTTGATAGATTGCTTCAAGGTCAATCAAAAGTTAGTGAATGCCAAAAATGGATAGAAAATGTGAAGGAATTAACAGAAATTTTTATTTTTATTGAAGTTAAAGAATCGTCGAGGATTCCAAACGAGCGGTTAAAAGAGGTAGACAAACGGAAGAATTACAATACGAAAGAGATTAAGGTAAGGTAAGGTCTACGGACGTATGATATTAAGCACACAAAATCGCTAAGAATGTTATGCTGATCTGCTAGTGATCGATAAGTCATGTTTACACATCCTTTGGTGCGTGTGTGTGTCTCTCAATATTTATATAGTCTTAACTGTTTGGATTGTTAGATTTTTATTTGTATTAGATCTGTATCGATAACTTATTGGTATCAAAGCTGTATTAGCTTAGGATCAATTCTGTTTGGTCATTTTATGAATAAAATTGTTAGTTTTTTTTTTATCAATATATTATTGTATTGATTTAGTGTTAATTTAATTTGAAAATGATGATAAAATAGTACCAAACTAAGGTATCCAAAGAGTATTAATGAAACTTTGTTAAAGATGTATCATTTTTCACCCTCATCTAATGTTTTAGCTGCATGTGTTTGTTGGGATTGAAGTATGATGATGACCACTCTGTCCAACAAAAGAAAAAGTGTGATGATCACTGTGTGTTATATGAGACTTCATATTATATTCAACGAGGATATTAATCATAACAGGACATAGAATAGGATCACAATGGATGATACTAAACAAGATGAGGAAAAGATGGAAATCCCAAAAGAAAAAAAAAAATGCTGTTTAAAAATACGAACCGAAAAGCTCTAACAAAGTTTTCATTCCTTATTGTAAATCTTTTAAAACGGTTTGATTTTAAAGTAGTTGCTTGTCAAGCGGCATTTTAAGTAATCCTTTATTGCCTTAACAGTAGCACATTCTATAAAAATATCGGGTAAATTATATCATAAGGTCTCGGTGTTTGAGATAAGTTCATTTAAGGTCCCAACATTTGAAGAAGTGGGTCAATTTGAGTCATCAAGGACACATGTCAACAGAGAAGAGATTTCTGAGTTTTAAATATTCTTTCTTGTCGATACGTGTCTTTGAGAGACCCAAATTGACTCACTTTTTCAAACATTGGAACCTTAAATGAACTTACCTCCAAACATTGGATCCTCGTTTTAACTACTGAAATATTGAAACCTTAAATAAACTTACACTTAAACATTGGGACCTTCTAGTATAATTTATCCCCAAAATATTTAGCCATTACGTGCATGTTAGTTAGGTTTTCAAGTCTATATACTCTACAAAAATATTCGCTTAAGGTGCAATTTTCAGTAACAGTGGATAACATGTAACATCGCTGAAACAGTGTGAAGGAGATCCTCAACTTGTGTATTTTTTAAAAGCGGGGAAAAAAAAGCACATAGCTAGCCACTAATTGCATGCAAAACTAGTGTAAGAGATAATTGCTTTGTGAAACAGGAAATATCAATAATAGAAGACTACAGGTGTTCGTACCACTTTGGTACACATTTGAAAAAATAATCCCAAAATGGTACATAGGCAAATTTATTCCAAAGACAAGTATAAAAAACATTGTTATTAAAAGGGTCTTCAAATTTGCACTATAGGTACTTCCAATAACAATGCATTCGGTAAAGGCATATATACATTGAAGGTGTTGATAAGAAGTAAAAACAATACCTTTTATTTTATTTTATTTTGTAAAGTAGACACTATTCTAAACAACGTTCTTAGTATATATATAAAAAGCACCATCTTGAACGATACCTTCGTTGGACTTGTGTTATAGTTTAATAGAATGGTCTCTTCTCATTTTCTCACCTTAGTCACATTAACACACTCTCTCCTTTATCTCAAACACTCTTCCAACCACTTAGCAACTTCTCCAAAATTTTCCTACAAATCTAGCTCTTTAACACCCAAAATTTTCCCACAAATCTTAAGTATTGGTATGATCTTCCTTCTCTCTCTCTCTCTCTCTCTCTCACACACACACACACACACACACGCACGCACGCACGCACATTTGACTTAGATTTATGCCACATTTGATTTATAATGCTGATTTTTTTCAATGTCTGAATCGATGTATTTTAGTTACTGCAGTGTATTTTTTCTTCATGCAATCGGATGTGTGTGTGTGAGGTATTTTAAATGTTCGTGTGATTGCATTGGTTAATCTACATGATTTTCTTTGAAATTTTATGGTCCCACAGAAGATGTTCGATGAAATATCTGAATGTTTGTACTTTATATTTCAAATGCATTATTATGAGTGTGTAAAAAATACCATGCATAAGTTGTAGAAGTTTAATGCATGATTTATTAAATGAAAAGTACGATCTAATCTTGCTAGTTTGATGTTGATAGGCTTGAAATGGCAAATCATGTAGATATATTGTCTAAACCAATGATAATATGTTGTGGATGGAAAATATAGGCCACAATATGATAGGATTCCCAATGGCGAGGTGAAGTGAGGTCAGATGTAAACTTTTAGTTTTTCATGGAAACGATATGTGCAAGGATTGGTATAGATCCAACTACTGTTGAAGTTAAAATAATACATAGACATGCTCATTATGAGTCATGAGTCGGTTTACATGTTAATGCCAATTATGGATGATGATAGTCTTGAATATCTAATGTCATTGACTATAAAGGTGGATGCTAAGTTAATCCATGATATATTTGTGAAGACAATTATTCGGTCGAGCCCTCCGCAAAGGTTTCATTCTACTTTTCCTTAACCTTTACCAACACTCATGAAGAAGTGCATTTGAGCACTTCCAACTATCCCTCTGCTATGATTGATCAATATACCCATACATACGGAATCCAGTTTGAAGCTAAAGCTCTACACAACTCGACAAAGGGCAAGGGACGATGTCATTTTTACTAATGTAATATGAAGAATATGAAACTATCCCCTTGAATGGGTCGATGCTTGATTTCAAAAAATAGAGTTGAAAAGGAAGTGGCCCTAATACTTAACTTTGAGGTCAAAGATGATCGTCGAGATAGATATTACCATGTTGATGAGAATTGAGAGCATGTGGATGATTGGGGGAGGGGGAAGGAGGGGGGGTGATAATGGATACATTACATTCGAGGAAGACGTGAACACAATGTGCAATAACCTATGCACTAAGACTTAGTCAAGGAAATAATGTTTAACAGAAATGAGGATCTTATCTATGCCGTAAAATCATTTCATATCAGCATGCGCTGTAATTTCCATGTTGGTAAATCTAAGAAGAGTTTACGGTCGACCTATTGTGTAAAAAGGGACCAAGGGTGTATGTGGATGTTAAGGGCTTTTAAGAAAAATTGGAAGGGCTATTTGTAATAACCAGACTTGAAGGGCCACATTTGTGCATTAATTTGATGATGACATGACCACTCACAAATAGACTCTAATGTCTTGACCGAGAATTTCTTAACTTTGTTATGAAAAATCTCAATTGCAAGATATTAGCGCTTCAATCACATTTGGATACATAATTTCGCGTAGGTGGGTATGGTTAGGTAGGAAAAAACTTATGGCTATTGTCTATGGTGATTGGGTTAAGTCCTACAACATGCTCCCAAAGTTATTATGTGTCGTTAAGGCCACTAACCTAGATCACAAGTCAAACGAGGTTGGACAAGATCGTTTATTTCAAGTGGGTTTTTTGAACATTTGGCCATTATGTGGAAGCCTCCAGCATTGTAGGCCATTTATTTGTATCGATGGGACATTTCTATATGGCAAGCGCAAGTACATCCTACTTATGGCATGAAGTATTGAGGGGACATTTGCATTATACCCAAAGCCTTTCACATTGCACTAAAAGAGTCTACGAAGGCATGGTCTTAGTTTCTGAGGAAATTAAAGTGGGATATGATACGAGACCATATGCCTTATTTTCAACTAGGGAGCAAGATCATTGGGAGATTGAACAGTTGGTAGCTACTGATTTGGATTCAATACCTTATAAGCAATTTTAATAAAATGTATAAGAATCAGCGATGCAAAAAGTTGGTAACATATGCTGTAATGCAAGCATAACCATGTAAGTTTGAAAACTACATGGAGATTGTGTAGAATACTAACGAAGATGTGATAGAATGGTTCAACAAAACCGACTCCAATGGAAAACTAATCATGCATAAGGAGAAATGGACCTAATAATTTGATAATTTTTACAATTTCAGGCACATGACAAACAACATGATAGAAACATATAACTTTGTTTTTAAATGTGCCAGGGGCTTACCACTGACGACATGGTATAAAAAAAAAAAAAGATTTTTAGTGACTGTGCCATGTACTAGGAAGAGGACTTGAATAGTAACAAATGCTATCAAAGGTGAAGAGGCATTCATGACTTACGCAAAGAAGAAGCTTGGTCTATAGTTTGAAAGAGCTAACTCTCATTAGGTAAATAGTTTCCATAGAAGCACAAGACTGTTTGAGGAGCGAACAGGCAACTATAGAAGTCAGGTCATCTCAAGAGAGGAGATCGTACACAAGGTTGACTTTTTCAAACATACCTGCATCTACAATAAATGGTAGATATCATATTCCATGTTCCTATGCCATGTAGTAGCATGGTATACCAACATAGATTGGACTTTCTTTGTGGAACTATAGCAGGTGGCCACATTAGCTGCAATGCTATCATTCACATTTTTACCCACTAGGTAATAAGCTATATTACCCTAAATTTCTTTACATACTATTCAATCTAGAGAATGCACATCCAAAGGGGGAAGCCTTGGACTAAGTGATATAAGATGGACTTTAGGGAGTGCCTTGATAAGGTCACACATGTAGTCACTACAAATAGTAGTGGCCAAATAAGAGGAGTTGCCTAAAGAGGAATTGGCAAGAAATAGGCAAAGGGGAAATATTGTAACATAGCAAGTTTGCTTTGATTGATACATTTCCTATTGTTTGTTTTTCTTGACCTTAAACTATTAATTTCATCTAACACTCTTGTTTTTAACTTGCAAGCTAAATGGAGCCAGGACCCTCTGACCCTTCATTGTTTACTTAGCAAGTGAGGCATTGGTCATCAACTATATGGAGAGATAAGGTAAGCATTAGGCAAATGATAATAACCAATATTCCTTTCTAATCTAGTAAATCTTAATTTATTGTTTTATACAGGCTTCAACCACTGCACTAGTTGTCAGATTAAGGAATTGTTATTGTGGAATGACAGGTTAGGAGGCCCATTGATGAGTGCATATTACTTTATCTAGAGTAGGTTGGTTTCCTTAAATTGACATACCTCCCATATATCCAGCTTGATTGGCACCTCATTACAGCACTTGTAGAGTGATGGAGACTAGAGACTCACGTGTTCCACATGGTCAAGGCACTATAGGAATTTAACATATGGCGATGTTTGTAGATTTTGCGAATATTGTCTTTCTTTTATACTCTAGTCATGTTTATTGAAGTTAGTTGAATATACATTATTAGTCATGTTTATGAACAAATTTTATTATATTGAATTGTTATTAGATTTGTGGGTCTTTTATAAAAGTAAAAGTTGCTAATTCCCATCATCAAATAAGATAAATAAATTAAATAAAATAAATTTACCATTTTTTTAATTCACTCTACATATGAAAAAAAAAAAAGAAATTAAATTTAAAATGAAAAAAGTAATTATTTCTTGAAAAAACTAATTATCCACTTGTTAACAATCTTTTTTAATCAACTAATTATATGGTAAAAAAATAAAAATTCCACCACTATATGTTCGAAGAAAATAAAAAACAAAAGAACCCTCTATTGTTGATACACAAGTCCTTAGCTACTTCTCTTTAGCATTGTGTTCCTTTTCTGGCACCCCTCTCTTGTTCTTCCATATTTGGCACTTTCTCTTATTCTCCGTGCATTGGTGAAAATCGAACGAAATGCTATATATTGTGATTGGTAGTTGGCTTGTAATGTTTTTTGTTTGAATGGTGAAACATCGAATGGAATGCTATACATTCTATGCATTCTTTATAGTAAGATTCTAAATGGTGAAAAGTCATATGATATACAGGAATGGAGGTGATCCTAAATTGTTTGTCGTGTTGAAATGAGAAAAGGAGCTGCCTTCAAAAGTTGAATGATGTCTAGATGTAGAATAATTTGCTCCGATTTTGATGAAAAATTAAGAAATGTTAAATTTTTATGATGTGGAGTCTTAAAAAAGGCAAACAAATTTAATAATGTTTAAAATAAATGTATGTTATGCTGTTTAGAAGGCTTTAGGCCAGCAAGGTAAAGGAGCAAATGAAACCTAATATAACATGTTAAATTGACATGAAAGTCACGACTAACTTATGGAAAAACCATAGTATGAGAAGGTTACAATTAGTTGAGTATTTGAATTATAGCAGTATGCTAAATGATTGTGTTATAGATATGGATTACTACTTGTGCTGTAAATGAGTTGAGTAGTTTGCAAACTACTCGAGTTTGGTCAAACTTAAAGTAAAGCTCGTTTATCTAAACCAATCAAGCTTGAGCTTTAATTAAGGCTTGTGGACCAGCTTGTGAATAGGCTCATGAGTAGGCTTATGAATAGGCTTGTTAGTTTGTTAGAAGATTTGTAAGTTTTGTATTTATAATATATTATATATATAGATAATTAAAACAACAAAAACTAATCTTTATTTAACGTTTATATATATTTATAACAACTCTTATATATTATATTTAAGTCTAAAAAAAATAAAAACAAGCTATCCAAATAAATCGAGCTCAAACTTAAATTTCAAGCTAGATAAAAGTTCGGTAGACTTGATAAAAAACTCAGTCTAGCTTAAGCTCGATTCATAAATGAGCTGAGCTCGAGCTCTAAATATAGCTCATTTAGCTAAAATGAGTAGCCTAAATTTTAGCTTGATAAAAAACTCGGCTCAAGTGTAAGCTTAATAAATTTTAAATGAGTTGAACCTAAGCCTTCAACAGCTTAACACAGCTCGTTTGCAGTTCTAATTGCTATTGTATTAAATTGGTGATAAGGATTGGTCAGTACAAGAAAAATGTGAAGTTAAGCATACCTTAATATTGGATAATGTTAGGGTACAAGTGTGAGAATCCCACATGAAAAATATGAGACTTGTGTGAAGAGTTTATAAGAAGAAAAGACCTATTAACCCATCACCTTAAGGTTTTGGGTTACAGATGGTGTCAAAAGCCCATTTGTGTAATCCTTCACAAAACCATTGGATTTCTCCCCATTGAAGACGTACTCCAGACCCTAACAATTGGTATTAGAGCAGATGGTTCAGCTGGGAATCTCTTATGGCCTATTATGTTGAAAGAATTTGTGGTATGACACGTTTATAAAATCCATGGTGAGTAGCTGAGACCACTCACAAAGCGGGTTTAGTTGAGTCAGTTTGACAAACTCTTGTTGAGGAGGAGTATGGCCTATCCCATTGTGGAGACTCACACTTGAGAGATAGATTATTATGGTGCAAGTGTGAGAATCCTATGTGAGAAATATGAGACTTCTGTAAAGAGTTTATAAAAAGAAAAGACTTATTAACCCATTGTTTTCAGGTTTTGGGTTATAAATGGTGTCAAAAACTCATTTGTGTAATCCTTTATAAAACCCATTGGAGGCATACTCTAGATCCTAATAAGTAATTTACTCAAAATTTACTGTGAATGATTTTTTAAAAAGTTTTTAAATATATATATGTGTGTGTGTGTTATTTGTTGTGTAAATTTTTATGAATTTCTCAAAATCCTTTGTGATGGAATTGATTTTTCAAAATATTCAGTCTAATGTTTACTATAAAATAATAAATTATTATTGTCTGTATTTGCCAATAGCTTTTGGTTTTGGGCACGGGAATCTGGTTATTAACAATTACTCCGTATTGTCATCGTATTTTGCTTTGTCAAGAAAAAAGAATCTCATAATGTAAAATTCCTGCTTCCATTTGCAATCTTGGTTCATGTTTAGGATGGTAAAATCACCGATTATGGTTTCATTTGTCATTGGTTTGAATTGTTTATTCTCCAAAGCTTATCTCCTTCATGTTGGATGAATATTCATCTTGAAATCGCATAGGCATTTTTAATGGCTAGAATCACTCTTCCAGTTGGAATCACTTAAAAAAAAAAAAAGCGGAATATTCAACAATAACTCACCCCTTCTTCTTCTTCTTCTTTTTTTTTTTTTTTTTTCAATTTAAATTCATATATGGTAGCTTCACGAAAGGCAATTTTATCCATTTTTTGTTGTGCCTTGATGGTTCTCCCCTGAAGCTGCGTTATTTTGGTGCTTTATGATGGTAGAGGATGCGAAGGATGAAATATATTGTACATATACCCGGATTGGTGCTTCCAATACGTTAAAATAGCAACATTTGTATTTCTTGAAGATTAAAGCTTAAATACATTTTGCCTTATAAACCTCTGGGAGTTAAATTATTACCTTTAACCTTCTCTTTTGCTTGTGATAGTCTATGATGGTTCTTGCAGCTTAATGAACTTATATTTGTATCCCTTACATAGACTGTAGTGAGTTTTTTGAGAGAGTTGTTTGTTATCTAATTTTCGCAAAACCAAAATGAGAAGGTTTATTTAGTAGATGGAAAAAAACCAAAATGAATCATACCGTTTACCTTTTTCTTAATTGGCTCGTTCTAAAATACATGACTATTTTTAACTATTGTTCTCAATTTGACAATTTTGATGATACTATTGATAAAAAGGAGCATAACAAATTGTTCACCTTGTTCCATATCTTCCTAAGATAACCACTTAATCATTGACAGTTGGCTTGGAAGCAATAGCTTGAAAAAAAAAAAAAAAAAGGAAAAATGAAAAGTTCCCAACCTTAGCTGATGGAACAACTTGAAGACATTGTAGATATGAAGAAGTCTATCAATTTTTGCATCTAATAGAAAGAACTTGAAGACATTGTAGATATGAAGAAATCTATCAATTTTTGCATCTATTTTTATGTATATCCACTTGTCAACACCTTTTTGATCTAAGCCGATTCAATTTTTTATACCTTCAAAGCATTTACAACAAATTGACTAGACAAATACCGACATCATTAGTGCTAAGAGTAGCTTGAATGAATTGTAAGTTCCACCCTTTTTTCGATCTATACATTTATCCATGTGTAACTTTATATCGATGTTGTTAGTTTTGGGACAACGGTAAGTATTTGTGCATTTTCATTTGTTGTATTTGGTGTACAAATCTTCATAGTATTCCTAAGGTAACCACTTAATCATTAATACTTATTATATTGCATGCTCGATGAATATAAATCAAGATACCATAGCTTTTAGATTTATGGCGGTGGATACTAATCTTGATTTTGTTGATTGAATACATTAGATGCTGATCTTAGGAAACATGAAAACACATGATCCCTTTTATGTGTTTTGTATTCGTGGTGCATTCTTTGTATGTAGATTTGCTATATGATTTCTTCATGTGGTATCATAGCAACTTGTACACATTTTCTCTATTAATACAACAACTAAATCATTAAAATATTTATATATCCTTCCGGTGTCTAAACTATCTTCATGATTAGGATTTGGTGTCTCAAATTGACAATATACTTCATTTGATATTCTTTGAGGTATTAAATCTACTAGTTCTTGCTGATGTTAATAATGAATCCTCATATTCTAATTTTTTTTATTAGATGTATAGCTTGCACACCAATTAGTCTTTCCACTTTTATTGATAGTTTATGAATTAATTAATTCGAATACATCCTATGTAAATTGTTGTTGGTCTTGTCTTAAAACATATAGAAACAGTTTCTATCAATCAAACTTATCTCAAATTGTCTCAAAGTAAACACAATGAAATTTTAGTATCACATCTCTAAATTCGTTCTTTTGTTTTGTCAATGATGAAAATTTTCTAAATTTATGGAAGTATGTAATTTGTAATCTATACTCATGCTTTTACTTGCTGTATTGTGGTTTTATTTGATTTGTTATGAATGTCAAAGCACAAGAACCTAATCTTTGGTTATTCCTATTCTTTCATCATAATTTCTTATTTATGTTTTTACATCTATATGACTATATATTCCCTAGATCATTTAATTTTTGAAGCAAATAATTAGGATTTAAATATGTTGAAGCATAAATTTCGTTCTTTTTTCCCAAGAATAAATGGATAAGAATTGGATTAGTTGCAACATTGAAAGTGGAGAGCACCAATGAGGTGTGGAGTATTTTATTGCATACTTGCACTTAAATTATGGTGTAGACACAAGGTTAAGTTATCCATGTAGGAAATGCTTAAACAATAATTTACACATCGTAAATGTGATAAGAGTGCACTTAATTACAGATGAGATAGATATATTTTACCATTGTTGGATATATTATGGCAAAGCACCAACTATTGAATTAGCTTACAAGATTGAGAGGTAGGATTCTCTTGTCAAAGAGAATGTGAAATAGGACCTAATGCAAAGGAGTACAATGGGGCATATGGTGATGATATTGACAGGCTTGATGAGATGTCTGAAGATTTGGGATATTCGTTGGTAATTAAGTTAATGGTTCAGCTCTTAAGGATGGCTTTGATAGTCTAGTAGACTTTTTGGATGGTTAAGAGTTAACTCATGAAGAGCTTTATCTAAGGTATAAATTTTCTAAATTTTCATTTATAGTGAAGCTCATTGTAAACCCCAAATTTTTGGAATTAGTTTAAGCCTAAAACCCTAAACCGGAAGTCAACCGGAGCTTTAATGGTCAACAAAATCCTAGTTAGACGTAATAGCTTAAGTCGGGCACTCCCGAATAAGAAACTCGGTGAGGATAAGTAGAAGTTTAGGATGTAGAATAGTGCGGAATTATCTAAGGCTACGTAAAAAGATCAGATTAGTAAAAGCGCAACTTGTTTCGAACCCGATCGGATATGGTTCTTGAAAAATGTGTCCAGGACCCCGAAATAGTAAAAATATTCTGAATACACCGTTAGACTTGTAAAAATATAAGGTTTTCAAAAATATCAATTTCGTAATTTTTCGGTAAGTAAAAATAACAGATATCGTATTTATACGCGTATTTTCTTACTACCGATACTTTATTAGTCATATCTATCTTACATTACACTATTCATTACTATTCTATACTATTCTTTTATCTCTACTTTTTCTTACACTTACACTTACTCTTACTCTTACACACTTCATAACCTATAACCTTTACTTTTTACCTTTCCCATAACTTTATTTCACATCTACCTTACATATTACTTTTTTTAATTAACAAAAAGCAACAAAATAAAATCTCTTTCACCCTTCTATGCATGTGGCCGGCGCCCCCTTGTCCCCTCTCTCCTCAAATTTGTTTCAATTTTTATTTATTTTAATCACACAAAAATCACTCCATATTTTCCTATAAATACCCCCCTCCTCTTTCACTTCTTTCACACATTTACTACCCACAAATTCTATACTAAAACTCTCTCAAATTTTTCTCTCAAAACTCTCTCCAACTACCATCCCAAAACTCTCTAAATAATTTCAAAACAACTTCTACTTACAACAAAAACCCATAACCACATACTACTACCAAAATCTTCTTTAGGTAACCATCTTCTATTATTTTCTTCTTCTTCATGTCATGTAACTTTACATGACCATAGTGTAAGTTTCCAAAGACTAAAAGTTATGGAAGCTACATTATGTTCATGTATTGTTCTTGTTCATGAAAAATCTATTTATGTTCATGTTATTATCTTTATTCATATTATTGTTACTATATCTAAGTATTATTATCTATATATATACACATATCTTTAGAGTATATAAGCTCACTTGTAATTTATTTATTTTATGCAATTTATTTATTTATTCCTTGTTATTTTAAGACTAGTCTCTAGTCTTAGACTTGTCCTCATCAAGTCAAAACAAATTTTTCTTTCTTTCATTTTATTTTTATTTTGGGACTAGTCTACTTCTTAGTCTCGAGAGCCTTGAAAAAGCTAAGACTCCCAATACTTGACTTTATTATTTATGCTATTTTGTTTGCTATTATTTTCTCATAATTCATGTTCATTTAATTTGTTGTCTAAAATTTCAAGTTCAAATAACAGTTGACAAGAAGGAGATTTTGACACTTAGAAACAAGTTTATGTAAAGTAGACGATCTATGGTTTAAACAAAATAAAAGTTAACTCTCAAGTTACAAAAGAACTCACTAAAATTTTTGAAACTTCTTTTATCATGAAAAGCTTCTTAAATCCTTTAATATTCCACTTTGTTTTTCCAAAAGAAAATAATTGTTGGTACAAAAAATTATGAAAAAGATAACATAATGAAAGAAGGAGGAATTTTCAAGAAAAAGTCTTTACAAATAAACAAGACAAAGATCCTTGCAAACAAATAGACAAAGAAATTGGAATAGGAAAAATAGTATTGATATAAAACTTGGAAAGAAGGAAAATTTATTTTCAAAAAGGTTACTTGGAAATATATATAGGCCAACATAAAACATTTTTGAAAAATAAAAAAAAACGAAATATTCATTTCAAGGGGTTTACAAACATGAATTCTGGTAAACTATATTTTTCTAAAAACTCCAAAACCGACATAATTTTTACTTGAGCAACATGAATGGACAACAAACACTTGAGCATGAATGAATATGAGCTAAGTAACCATAAAAAGAGAATTTTTCAACTATATAGATAGCTAAGTATTTATCAAATAAATTTTGATTGATTAAACCAAAGTTGTTTTTGCATTGGAAAATCCGTGGTGAATTTTGTTGCTACTTTTTCGGAGCCTATATAATCTTGTTTGTTAAAAATAATTTTAGAAATGGGTAGATCTTTTTGAGTAGGTAGAAAATGGTATATTATATACGCGATTTTGAGTTAAAATGACCAAGTTATGTATTTTCTTTGGCTAGGTGACTCCGAGGAAGGATACCTATATCCCGAAGATTATTTCGATTGAGTGGAGTGTGTGAACGACTCATCCGCGTAGAGGAATAGTCGACATAGCATCGTGAGTTTATTTCCCTTAAATGCTATACTTGTTGTGCCTGTAAATTAGTTGCATTAGAGTTAGGAAAAGATAAATGGATATGGATGTAAAGTTATTCTTTGAAAGAATCCTATGAATATCGAGGCCGGAATTGGTTTAAATGATTGTGTAGTGTAACACTTGCTTTGTATGAAATTCTTTGATCGCCTTAAATTTGATAATGATAATATTATGAGATTATAAATAAATGGATTCATGCATACCACGAAGTGGGTCACATTACATTATGGGTTATTATCCTTGGGTGAGAAGGCTAGTAAGCTCATGTCGAAATCAACACTTGGCGGAAGATCCGAAAGCGATTGCTTAGCGGCATTATGGAAAAAGGAAATGCTTGGCGGAAGATCCAAAAGCAAGGCTCAATTCCAGTAGAATTCATGTGCTTGGCAATATTGATCGAAAGTATAAAACTTTTTATTAAAAACTACTTGTTTTGAGGTTATGTATCACCAAACCCCGAATGGAAGGTGCAAATCCATTCAACATATAGTTCCCAGAAAACTATATGCCTTGTTTGTCCACGTGTCTGTTGCATCTCATTTGTTTGTTTAATTAACTTGTTTGTACAAGAAGTTATTTATGGGAATAATTCTCACTAAGCCTGTTAGCTTACACCTCCATAGATATCTTTTGCAGTTTTCCTATTTATGGTTAAGGCCACGAGGACCCTGCGATCAAGTAATCTCTTTTGGATAAAGGAAATTTTAGATGAAGTATAGTATCAGTATTGATGTACAAATATCCTTGTAATAGATTAGTAATCAAAGGGAAATGACCCTAAGTTGTAAAGATCGTTGTTATAAGTAATTGAATTTTATGAATCCTCTTTCTTAATTTGTTATTGAACCTTCTTAAGCTTCATAATTCCATGTATGGTTCTCTAAAATTGTGAAAGCACGCCTTACACTTAATATAAAAGCTTTCGGAATGACTAAGGTTGTCATACTTAAGCTTTAATATTGAGTGTGGTGGACTGTTACGTTTAGAGTACCCTTCGGGACGTGACACTCATCCACTTGAAAGTGTATGATAAGTAGAGAAACAAGTCTTTGGACATGCTTCAACAACTGTTATAACTGGTGGGGATTGTCTTTCCAAGTCCTACTACTATGTAAATAAGTACTTGAGGGGGTACAGCATGAGTTGTCATAATATTCATGTGTGCAAGCATGATTGTCGCTTATTTTGGGGTGCTAATAAGCATCTTACATACTGCCCCACTTGCTGTGCCTCTTCGTATAAGGTGTTCAATGTATATAGAAAGCATGTTCCTTATAAGGTCTCGTGATGCTTTTATGTGACACCAAGGTTGCAATGGCTACTCATGCATCCAAAAACTACCTAGAAAAATGTGTTGGCATAAAGAAGAAAGTAGGAGAGGAGAAAACATTATGGACCATCTAGAAAATGGGCTATCTTAGGTAAATTTTGACATTGAATTACTAGAGTTTGTGAAGGATAGTTGTAATGTGAGGTGTGGGCTAGCTAGCAATTGCTTCAATCCTTTTTGGTACAATGAGCCAATCATATAGTATGTGGCTTGTGATACTTCTTACATATAACCTACATCCTTTGGTGTGCGTGAAGAAAGAGTATATGATGATGATGTTATTAGTTCCAAGGCCTAAAGCACCTGGGAAGGAGATCTACATCTTTTTGTGAAATAACCCAAACATCCTACTTAGTTAATTAGATAGTATTAGTTAATTAGTATAGACATATGAATAATTTTGAACTTTAATATGTATTTAATATAGAAATTTGTTACAAATTGTTTAGTACGTAAAACTATATAAATATTAATATGTGATGAGGTAGATGCAAGTATAATAAAATTTGGGGCAAGAATAAATTGATAATAGAGATTCAACAATTTAGGTCTTCATTTCAATTTGCTTAATTATCTACTTTACTTCAAGTTTTTCATATGAACATAAAATTCCTCAATTTCACTGTCTAAATTCATAAGAATTTGCATCACATTTCATTTCAAGAAATTTTTAATTGAACTCTTAAGTTAAATTTCTAATTCAATTGATTAGTTTCTATTTCCTAAATTTTCTTTCGTCTTCCTAATTATTTCAAATCCCTAAGGCCATTATCTATAAGCCCAACCCAAATCCAAGTCAATGAACCCATTTGATTTCCTTAGAAAACCCTAATTCTCCTTTACTTTCATTTCCTTTTTATTTTCTTCTTCTAACCGCCTCTTTCTTTCTTTATTTTCTAATTCTCTATTATTTCTCTCTTCAACACTTCCAAAATTGCAACACACAAAACCTCCACCAAATCTCAACACCTATGATCTTAGGTGCAGATTGGTAATAGAAGATAAGATTGAAGTTGGAAATTAAGCTTTAGGGAGCTTCATCGAATTGAGGAAGTAGGAAAGTGAAGATTCAATTGTATGTTATTGCCAAACAAGAAAGTTAGTTGATTTCCTTAAATTAATTGTTTTAAATATATGTTTTTGATGAAGTTAGTGCTAAATAGAAGTAGAATTTTTTGGGATATTGATAAATTAATGATATATAAATATAGGGTAAATTACACCGGAAGGTTCCAAAGTTTAGAGGTAAGTTTATTTAAGGTTCCAATATTTGGGGCTAAGTTTATTTAAGGTCTTAACATTTAAAGAAGTAGGTCAATTTAGGTTCCCAAGGACACATGTCAATATGAAAAGAGTCTTTAAGTTTTGATTAAATATTCTCTCCTATTCACACGTATCCTTAGAGATTCAAATTGACCAACTTTTTCAAACGTTAGGACCTTAAATGGACTTATCTTTAAATATTGGGATCTCTTTTTAACCACTTGAAATGTTAGAACTTTAAATCAACTTACCCCTAAACGACCTTCTGGTGTAATTCACCCCAAATACATATGTTGAAGTAGAAATACGTTTATATATGTGTATCTCAAGTGTTTGATGAAATGAATTATGAAAGTATAAATTACACCGGTAGTCACAACATTTGGGGATAAGTTTATTTTAGGTCAGAACATTTGGAAAAGTTCAAAAGAGGTCACAATGTTTGAATATGTGTCTTCTAAGATTTAGTTAAATATTTCTCTTATTCATACATGTTAATGGGCCCCTAAAAGAAGGGTTTTATAAGTTTTAATTAAATATTTTTCTATTGACACATGTCAATAGTGACTTCAATTGTACCACTTCTCTAAACGTTCTAATCATTTTTTAAACCACTCAAAACTTGTGACCTAGAATAAACTTAATCACTAAACATTGTGATCCAAAATGAACTTACCCTTAAATATTATGACCTTTTAGTGTAATTTACCTAATTATGAAAATATGGTAAAATGATGTGTATGAAAGTGTTATAAAATCAAGAATATAAGTTTGTATGATGATATTGAGATGTTTATGCTATGATTGTGATTTAAAATAAAATTAGCAAGTAGGATAAGTTTAAGGAAAATGGACAAAAGAAAAACATTAAAACACGCACAAGGCATTCATTACCGGAATGATGACACCCATTATCCTTGCAGATTTGAATTTAAAAAATGGTTACTGGCATGATTCGTCCCATGATAATCATTGTTTTGCAAAATTAAGGAGATAACAGGCATGATGCATCCTATGATGACCATTATGGGTGTTAAGAAACCTACGATCCTCTCTGCACAAATTTTACACTTATAATGGGCGTTATGGTACCTATAATAGTCTCTGTGCTTTGTGTTTTCATGGTGCACACTTGATCACGAGTGTGATCATATTTGTAATCATCATCACGACCCCTATAACGATCGTGATGGCTCCCATGTATTCTATATATATAAATAAAATAAAAATAATAAATAAATTTATAATATACTTGAATACTAATTTCAATTATTTCCATAAGATCTTATTTTAGTTGAATAATAGAATTGTGGACTTAACATGTAATTATGAATACAAGGATTAATATTTGAACCTTATAAGAGATGATTTCTTTGAAACAGATCCCTCGTTTGATTGTACCCATCTTCTGATCTATTAAAAGATACATCCGTTCAACCAGGTACGCAGTAACTTGTATGATGTGTATTAGGATAAGCATCTTAAATCCACTAATATTTAAAGACAACTAATAATTGTTTGATGTTTATGCGTGGTCATTGGATCTAGTCATGACAAGCTTGTTAAGCTATGCCTGCATGGTAGTAAGGCACTTAAGTCACCCCATATCATTGTTAATAATAATTTATAGGTGGCATAGTGGGAGGGTGATAGGGAAAACAATAACTGTGTAACATTTACTTATGCTTAGTGGGAAATAATATTATTTCGTTCATGTTTATGGGACTAGTTGAACTAAATGATATTTTGGATTAAGATAAGTAAAGATGTGTAATGACCATAAACCCTAAATGATACTATTGTTTTAGATATTCTTATAATAAATATAAGTATTCAGGCCGCTTATGTCAACTCCCTAAGTAATTGCTACTACTTAAGACCCTAGAAGTGTGTTGTCGGAGTGCGAGTGCTCCACTATTGTTTTATTGCACTTAAAATTTAAGATATAACTTATGGATTATGGCATTGCATTAGATTTAAAGTGTGTGTTTATCATGTGTGTGCTTGCATTGCTATTGTACAAGGCTTTGACTTACATTTTTCTCTTTCAGGTGTTGACAATCTAGATGATGACTCTTATTACCACTTGGGATATGACACAGATTTTGAGAAATTTCTGGATGAGTAGGACAATTAGGATTTCTGGACATGGTGTTTTATGTTTTGTTAAGACTTTAATCTTATTTTTGAAACTTGCACTTTGTTAAGGGCTTATCTATAAGCCCATGATCTGTAAATTAATATATATAAAAAACTCTTTATGGGATTTTGAGAGGCGAGATACTCTCTACTCTTTTTTAAAGTACCAACTTTGATACTAAGTTGTAAATATGTATAATGATATAGTCAAAAGAGAGTAGCTTTTGGAAATGTAATTATGAAATTTTGGTTTCTATTATTATTTCAGTTATTTCCAGAATCAAATTATATGATTTCAAAAGTTAAAACTAATTAGCAAACAATCATAATAAATGATATCTTTTTTTATAGCCTTGTGTGCAATGCTTAAGTATTATGCATAGTTAGGCTGAGTATGCCTAGACTTCATTTTGGGGCGTGAAAACTTGCAGCCTTTATGACGAGTTAAAGGATCTCTAGACTAATGGATTGTGCACATATAATGCAAACTATAAGTCTTCATTTAAAATGCATGTTGTACTAATGTGGACCTTCAATGACTTCCCCGCATATGAGAATTTATACAGATGGGGCACAAATGGATATAGTGTTTGCCATGTATGTGAAGATCAATACCATCTATAAAGCTTAATAACAAGATTAGGTACGTTAGTCTTCGAATGTGGTTCCTAATGGACCATAGGTAGACGCACAACTTGAAATTTGATGGATTGTGTAATAGTCGTGAAGCTCCTAAACACTATTTTGGTGAAGATATTCTTCGCAAATTAGATTTAGTGATTGATGTGGGTATGGGAAAGTATCTTGAAAAAGCCAAAAAAGTCTATCATGTTAACTTAACTCACTCAATTGGATAAAAAGGTCAATATTCTTTCAATTACCATATTGGTCGTAGATATAATTTGGATGTCATGTATATTGAGAAGAATGTTGTCCACTTAATGCTTAGGATTGGGGAAAAACAAAAGACACTTTCAAATTTAGGCTTGATTTATATGAGCTTGGTATTTGAAAGGAGCTACATTTGGCGAAATGGGTAGATGACAAGTATTCAATGTCATGTGCTAATCATGCGTTAAGTACGAATGAGAGGAGGTTATTCTATTGATTTCTAAGGAATGTTAAATTGCCTAATCGTTATGTGTTACACATAAGTAGGTGTTTAGACAACGGACTCGAAGATTTTAGGTTTGAAGAGTCATAATCGTCATGCCTTGCTTTAGAGGCCACTATTTTTAGGTATTCCCGGCCTATTACCTAAGGAGGTCAGTATAGTCATAACTATGCTAACGTCCTTCTCTAAGAGATTGTGCTGATGTATTTTGAATGTTGAAGAGGTGTAAAAGATGTAGACCGACATCATTACCATGTTGTGCAAATTAGAGGTGATCTTCCCTCGACCTTTTTTGATATAAAGGTGCATTTAGCTATCTATTTACCTCAAGAGATATTAATAATTGGAGTTATTGCTTACCATTGGATATATCCCATTGAAAGATACAACGTACACTCAAATTTAGCCCTTTTAAAATTGTTGTCCAAGTTTTTCTTATGTACTATTAATTTTGCTTGTAGATACTTAGGATCCTTAAAGTAGATTGCTAGAAGTACAACTTCACCAGAAGGCTCTATTGTAGAAGCTTATATTATCCATGAGTGCTTGACCTAGTGTTCATATCACTTAGAAGGCATTGAGACAACATTTATTGCCTAAATAAGAATTTTGACTCTTTAGAAGATAGTGGCATGGATGTCTTCACAAATAAGGTTAGTTTCATTTCTCCACCAACCTATGTGGTGTTATTAGATAGAGAGGTCAAATTAGCCAAATGGTACATTATCAATAATTGCCAAGAGGTTTAACCTTACGTAGAATAAGTACAAACTTGCTCAAGTTAGATGTTAGTTAATTATGTAATTATATAGATCACTATTAAGTAAGGTAGAAATTATAATGCAAGAAGCATATAAATCTTTTGCATGCACAATATGATGATAACATGGAAGGGTGTCACAAAAGAGAAGTTAATCAATGGTTTATGAATAAGGTAAGTGTAGTATGTAGACTACATGTGAACTTAAATATTTTGAAGATAAAAGAAGTTCAATATGCTTGCATTGATGTTGAATTTTGCTTTGCATTATTGCAAATGAGCGTTGTAAATGAAAGTTCTAACCCCATCATTAGTGCATTATATGCATTATTAATAGGACTCAATTCATGTTTCAAGAGATACACCAAATTGATATATAATGGTGTGCGGTTCCATACATTAAAGTTTCATACACTAGAATTTGATAGCAGGAAAAACCTTAAAATAATGGAGTACTTGTAGAAGGAAATCAAAGAGATATGAAAGTGGAGTTATATGGAGTTTCAACACATATATGAGTTCACTTATGTTAGAAACAAAAGAGTGTTCTTATTAAATGTAAGTGGTGGGACACTAATGAGAGGCATCATAATGTGCAGGTTGATGGCGACTTTGAAAGTATTAAGGTAATTCACACCCGGTATGGGAATGATCCTTATGTGTTAGCCTCACAAGCCAAGCAAATATTTTACATTGAGGAAATAAAAAAAGGATTAGACTAACATGTGTTGTGACAATTTGAGCATCACCACATCTATAACCTAGACTGACTTGTAAGTGATGTAAATTTGTTCACTAATGTAGAAGCTTGATTAGTAGATGATAGCTTAGAGGAACATTTTATAACAAATGAGGAAAGAGCAATTAAGCAATTACTAGTAATTCATTGTGATATTGATGTTTTATTTAGATTTGATGTATGCCATGATATGGTTGATGAGGGAGGTTGTAGAAAGAATAGAGGAACCATCTAAATAAGTAGATTAGGAGTCTAATGATACAGTAGTGGAATATGAAAACATTCAATTCAATGAGGATGAATATGAGGATGAAGATGAGGAGTCGGGTGATACACTAGTGGACTATGATAGCAAAAATGACGATTGTATGTTCTTAGAGTTTATAATTGTTCTGTCTCTTTTTCCTTGCAAAGTCTTTTCTTTGTAATTACATTTTTGCCCCTTGTATTTGTTGTTACTAAAACTATTGTGATTTGACTTATGCATGTTGTGATCTTCATTGTGATTATTAAACCATTTTAATTACTAAATTACTTGTATTTGTTGTCATTGAAGCTGCTATGAATTTACTTATGCATGTTGTAATCTTCATTGTAATTATTAAACCACCCATTTTAATTATTCAAAGTATTTGTTTTAATTGAAGCTACCGTGAATTTCTTTATGCATGTTGTCATCTTCGTTGTAATTAGTAAGCCATTTAAATTGTTAAATTATTTGTATTTGTTTAAGTTCAAATTGTTGGAACTATCCTATACTTTTCAAAAACCAATGGAAGCATCTATTGTTTCATTATAGGATTATAATAGCTGAGGAGAAAAAAGAGTTTACAGAGACAAATGAGAGAGGGCTAATTGGGATACCAACTACCTATTAAAGATGAGTCGGATTCTCAGCATTCTAAGGAGGACCAACACTAATTGCCACACCAAGCCCATCCATCTAATCCTTCTCCTAGCTCTAGTAATTTTTTTAGATATACTATTAAATAATAAAAGTTACAATGAAATGTAAAACATTTTTTTCCTTTCGTTGCAACAACTGTTCTAGCAATCAATCATGCTTTCAATAATAGTCAAGTAGATGCATCCTTAGAGGGCAACAATTCCTCCAGTCATACATAATCTCCATGTATTTTATCAAAGTGTGTATTTTTGAATAATCAAAGTGTGTAAATCATATAAGCAATATCTTCTTTTATTGTTGTAGGAACCGATAGCTCAATACTATCCACTTGTAAAAGAAGGCATATCAAGGACAGACACTTGAAAGGGAGAATAACCAAGAAAGGGAAAAGTAGTGATTGAATTCACTTTAGGCAAGGGTCAACTGCTAACAGTGGATGAATCATCAAAACTAGAGTTTGAAATAGGGAAAGCCTGTAGGGACTTACTTTCTCTTCATACTAAAGTTTGAAGGAAATTCCACTTAGCCAAAAAAAAAAAAAAGAAAAAAAAAGAAAAAGACAACAACTACAGTATGGGGGAGGATGAAGGTAAAAAGCATTTGAAATGTTTATATATTTTAATTTTTTTTTTTTTTTTGACAATTTATTGAATCTCATTGTTGCTATTATGTTATGGATGACTTCATATGAAACTTTATTGCCTTGTAGTAATATAAATCTCGTCATTGCGAACATAACATGAAATGCTATGGTATTTAGGGTTGAAGGGCTATCCTATTCATGTTTTAGCTAGTTAAGAATAATATTCTAAAAGAAATATTTCATAGCATTGTATTACTTACTTAAAAAGGTAAAATTGCAATTTATGGAAGAATTAAATTAATAAACTTGATTGACTCATGATATAGAATCAACTGAATATTGACGATGCCATGAAAGATCTTAATAAGGTTTAGGCTGTAGACAAATGGAGGAGAGATTTCATAAGAACCATCAATGTAAAACTAGAAGTGAATGGAAAAGAATTGGTGATCCACTATACCTAATTGTTTAAATGATGAAGATGAACCATTTGGAAATGTATATTTTAAATAAAGTTGTTTTACTTGGAGTTTGAGTTTTTTTTTTTTTTTTTTGGAAACGTATACTTTGAGTTTATAATCTCATTAATTTGTGAATTTTTTTAATAAATAGAGAACTAAGTCAATGATCAAGGGAAACAAATGCAATAGTGTGAAGAATTTGCATAGGGTTGGATCCAGATCTTTTGAGAGTAGGAAAAATGAGCAAGTAAGATTTTGAAATAATTTTTAATATGTATAACAAGATTTATCAAGTTTTCTACATCTTTCATACACATATATGTTTAGATCAATCAAAATCGCTAACCACTCAATGTTATTGAGTTATTCAAGCAAACTTGATTTTGTGATTTAAGTTCTGATGATAGTAGTGGTTAGTTTTCTAAAAAGCCACCAAAAATTACATAAAATTTTGGGTTAGGTTGTATTTTAAACATATATATATATATATATATATGCATATTAGGTTAAATTACAGTAGAATGTATCAATGATTGGGGATAGATTCATTTTGAGGTATCAATATTTTGAGTAGTTAAAAATGGATGAAACACATGTCTACCAATTTTGTAGAAAAATTACACAAATACAAATTAGAAAAAAATCATTACACAAATTACCAATGCAAAATCGTATATTAAATAGTGTTTTACAAATTTATATATGAAATGCATTTGAAGATGTAATTAAGCTAAAAATCATACAGTGCTGAATCGCATTTTCATAGCACATTTCACAATTTTAAAAGATGAATTGCATCTTGAAAGGGCGATTCACTTGTTTTGCATATAAATCGCATCTTTAACAAGCTATTCATATTTCTCTATGAATCACTCTTTCAACATGAAATTCACGTGCAAATTCGCAAAACATTTGTGATATATGCAATTTTGCATCTGTATTTTGGTAATTAATTTTATGTAATTAGTATTTGAGTAATTTTTATTTAAGGGATCGGTAATCGTACAATTTCCTCGATTAAAAAGAGATATCAATGTTTATCAAAATGTATCAAATAAGGTATTAATATTTTATAAATTTCATTTAATATATCGACATTTGGATTAATTTTTAATTAGATATCTTTAATTATCCATTAATGGTCAATTATTGATATCTTATTTGAATCATTTGCCAAATATTGATACATTTTTTAACCACTCAAAATATAATACCTTAAATGAGCTTACACCTTAAACATTGATATCTCTTTTTAATTACTCAAAACATTGATACCTTAAATAAACTTATCATCAAACGCTGACATCTTTTAAAGTAATTTATCCATTTACATGAAACAACATGTTGTATATAACATATGTTTTGGGTTAAATTGTATTTTAAAGGGGTAATGCCCAATTTGGTACCTCAATTTTGACAAAAAGATCAATTAGATATGTAAACTTAAAAAGTCTAATTCCATACCCAATTGAATTTTTCATTGTTCTAAACACTACCCCACTCTTTCATTGTCTATTTAAGTAATAAGCACATGTTAAATAACGATTGACTGGGATAGTGTTTGAGGGCAAAAAGTTAAATTGGATATGAAATTGGACTTTTTGAACTTCAAGTACCGAATTAACATTTTTGTTAAAGTTTCGGTACGAAACTAGAATTTTGTCTATTTTAAACATATTTATATGAAACATGTTGTAGGTAAAATATGTTTTTGTTGTTTATAATTTTAGGAAAAAGGATGCTCAAGTTTTATGAGTCTTAATCTTTCAATAAGGTAGAGACTCCAAAGGATATTATTAACAAATTTATCAATGCGAGTTCACAATTCGACTATCATCTTGAAAGAGGTTACAGACTACTGTCAATTGGAAAATCTTCAAGGAGACAAGCTTATATAGAAGAGTTGAAAGTTGTCTTATAGGAAACACAAGCAGAATTTGACCAAGAAAGAACTCTACATGAGCAACAACCTGAATATGTAATCCTTTTCCTCTTAAGTTCAATTTTTAATGTATTGTTCATGGAGTTGGTTATGATTTTAATAATTTGTTAACATGGTTCACGTGGAATATAATAGGTCTTTGAGTTCTGCTTTCAACTAATCTTTTTTGTTAAATAATTGGTGATAGCAAAATGCTCAACTATAACTTTCACTTCAAACAAACTAAGTTTTCATTTGGTTCCCAAAGAATTCCTATGTGGTTTATTCAAATAAGCTATGTGTTTAGTAGTAATTAGTTTAACCATTTATTCTCATGCAAATTTTATCATAAATAGGTACAAAGCAGATGGAAAAGTAATTATGACTATTGGTATTTGAATGACATCTAAAATCCAAAGTAAAAGTACGTATGTTGGACATTTCAAGAGAAGATTCTCATATAATAATTTTTATTAACATCAGAAGTTTCGTTAGTTAGATCACATCTAAGATATATATGGAATAAAGTGTAGAAATTTTTATGATATGTGTACTATTTTAAGAAACTTACAATCATATGATATATATGGTGCTGTTGGTTTGGTGGTATTGTGTTGTGGTGACATGGCTGTGATGATTAGAGGAGATGTGTGGTTGGGGAGAAGGAGGAAGAACAAAAATAACTTACATCTATGTGTGTGTGTGCATGTGCGCGCACGTATGCTCAATAAGAAGGTGCTTGGTTGTTCTAGATTTGATGATTGTCAAATAAAATTGTATGAATAAAGATAAATTACCGAACCTATCTCCTAGATTGTTGGTTGTGGTGTGGAATAGTAGCTACTAGGTGTCCATTTCATTTGTTGATCTATTTTGTTGTTGATGACTCTTAATATGAATGGGGTTGAGAGTTGTGGTGACGGAATTAAGAAAGCAAGAGAATGCAAGTCATAGAGAAATCGCAATAGAGTTTGGAAATCTTATTTGTTATAAGACGAACAATGGAAGAAACGAAAATGATAAAGCATACATAAGAAATACGTGGAAAACCCAAATTGAGAAAAACCATGGACAGAGGAGAGATGATTCACCATATGTCGATAATGGAGTACAAGAGAGAGAGAGAGTAACAAAATACAAATCAAACCTCTTTCATTTTCTTACTTTTATACAAACCCTAACAAAACACAAATTTATATGTGTATACAACTAGCCGACAATAAATGCCAAAATTATGTCTCTTAAATATATAATAAATAAATAATGAATGTATACTCAAATATTCATTCATTATACAAATACCAAAATTATGACTCTTAAATGTATAATGAATGAATAATAAATGTATAATCAAATATTTATTCACTATATATTTGACTATGAAAAACGGCTACTGAAAACGGGTCACAACTCCAATAATCTCTACCTTGACATGGATTCAGGAGCTTCGATGTAAACATAAAACATTCTTCACCTCTTCCACAAAACCCATAAAACGTTAATCGACACAGAACATTCTCCAACTCTTCCAAGAAAATTTTGGTGCTATGATCCAAGAATGGAATATCAAACTTAACAGTTGCCATTATAGCGAAAACAAAAATAAAACCTTGGCTCTGATACATTTGACTACGAAAAATACTACTAAAAACAGGTCACAAACTCAAACAATCTCCACCTTGACACGGATTCAGGAGCTTCGACATAAAAATAAAACATTCTTTGCTTCTTCTACAAAACCCATAAAAGGGATCAATCGACACAGAACATTCTCCAACTCTTCCAAGAAAATCTGGTGCTGTGATCAAAGAACGGAATATCAAACTTAGCAGTTGCCATTATGGCGAAAACCAAAAGCAAAAGCAAAACCTTGGCTCTTGTTATAAGACAAACAATGGCAAAAACGAAAATGATAAAGAAAAATGATAAAGCACACACAAGATATACGTGGAAAACCCAAATCGGGAAAAACCATGGGCAGAGGAGAGAGAATTCACTACATGTCGATAATGAGTACAAAAGAGAGAGTAACAAAATACAAATCAAAACTCTCTCATTTTCTCACTCGTATACAAACCCTAACAAACACATATTTATATATGTATACAGCTAGCCGACAATAAATGTCAAAATTATGTCTCTTAAATGTATAATGAATGAATAATAAATGTATAGTTAAATATTTATTCATTATACAAATACCAAAATTATGACTCTTCAATGTATAATGAATAAATAATAAATGTATAATCAAATATTCATTCATTATACATTTGACTACGAAAAACGGCTACTGAAAACGAGTCATAAACTCCAACATTATTCATATATTTTTCTTGTCTTTCATTAGCAACTAGGTGGTAACGTAGGGATCAAGCAAGAACGAAGCTTTTATTTATTTATTTATGCTTGTTTGATTATTATATTGTTGTTATTGAATGAGTTATTGAGACTAACTTATAGTATCATGAGGATAGATTTGAGGTAGGTGCTCTTGAGCAATATCATATTCAATAGATTTTCCTTCCTAAAAATCATGTTGTTTTGATGAAAGTCAATACTAATGATTTAATATATATGTTTTACAACTATCTAAGCTTATTTAACTTGTACAACACCTATGCTTGAATTTTTCTAGTGGTTCACAAGTTAATTTTGTCATTATTATTTCACAACTCTCTTTTTGTTTTAGTTTTATTCTTTCAATAGTTATATCTATGTGAGACTTATTGTTGTACATATTATGTGACTAGAAATCAAAGTGTTTAGGTTCATTCTTTAACTCAATCTAATAATGATGATGATAGATGCAATAATAATGAAGATTGAAGAAGTGGATAGGGATTTTTGCACCATTCAACTAAAATTTTTATTGTATGTAACGAAATTTTAAGATCTTAAAATTAAACTTATATAAGACTTATGTTTGTTTTTGCATCGAGGATACTAAAGTAACTATAAACATTGTACTATAATCTAACTTTTCTTTGTAAGGTTAAAATTTAGGGTAAATAACATTAAAATGTATCAACGTTTGAGGGTAAATTCATTTAAAGTATCAACATTTCAAATGGTTCAAAAGAAAAATCAATGTTTGTGGATAAATTCATTTAAGGTATTAACATTTCAAGTAGTTAACAAGAGGTATCAATGTTTTGTAAAGTAAGTTCAATAAGGTATTAATAATTAACCATTAATGAAAATTTTAGAAACTTAATCGAAAATTAATTGAAACGTTGATACCTTATTTAATTGACTTTGTGAAACATTGATACGTCTTTTTAACCACTGAAAACATTGATATCTTAGATGAACCTACCAAAAACATTGATATCTTATAGTGCAATTTACCCATAAAATTTATCATCACGACAAAGACACAGGTGGTGCTTGTGCTTTTGGATTTTAGCAATTTGGTGCCTGATGTTTGTTTTTGGGCAAAAGGTGCCTGTACTTTCAAAAATAAGACATTTTGAGTGCCCAAGGTGCTCAATTTTAAGCGTATGGAGGTACTAAAATGCCTTGTTTTTGAGAGTACATACACCTTTTAGCCCAAAAACAAACATCGGATACCAAATTGCCAAAATCCAAAAGCATAGGCACTACCTGTACCTTTATCCCTTTATCATCATATATCGGTTCTCATTCTTTAGAATATGTTGATGTAAGCTTACTGTTTCAAATTTAGAGAAATGTGGCTATTGAGAATGTATTTATTCAGACATATTTTGATTAGTACATTATAACAATAGGTACATATATAATACATTTAGATTAATGGAAATGTTTAAACTAAATAAATAGTCACGATTTTACCTTGCTAAATTACTTAAGTGGACACGTTTAAACATTATCAACTAATGTGAAGCAATGTTTAATAATTTAGATGTACAAACATGTTTAAAATGTTGTAAACTTAGACAAAATATCACGTTTAGACATCGCAAGTTCACTTGAATGAAAGCATAATTATAACCGATCGATCAAGTCGAAATGTCACAAATTTAAAGCTAAGGAAATGTTTAAACATCGTTGATTTAGATGAATTATCACATTTCCAAGGTCACAGTTAAACATCACTAATTAAAATCATTTGTGTTTAGATATGATGAAAACCATACGAAAGGAAGAAAGACTGGCGAAAATGGATGGAATACATATGTTTGGCTATTTTAAAAATGGCTGAAAGCAGATGAAATCTTTCTACTTGAAAAGCTCAAAGTTTTATCTCCAAATTTAGAGAGAAATGGATGGAAAGAAGTGGAAGATGAAAAAAATTATAAATATGCCCTTCAAAGTGGATGGAAAGATAAACAACTGACTGTACTTTGGTCGTATTCTTTTGCTATTTTCATCCATTTCTTGCTCTTTCTATTTTTAACATCTTAACATAACTAAAGACTTTCTTTCGTCAAATTTCTTTTTCTTTCCATAACTTTCAATTTTGATAAAATTTTCAAACTTAACATTAATATGGAGGAAATAATGTATATGTGTATTTGGTAAAACAAAAATGTTGCTAATACTTTAACAGCAATAACGTCTAAATGTCATTGATTTAATCAAAATTGGCAATTAACTTTTTTATCCACATTTAAGTTTTCAAATGTAGTCAAACTAATCTGTGGCACACCTTTGACGACATTTGTTTATTATGTTTTTTGAATGTCACCCTAACCTCATTTTGTTGTAATGGAAGGAGATGACCATCACACTCTTAAATGTAGAGGTGCAACTTGGACTACCTGTGAATGGTTTGCCAATTATGTGGAGCACCTCATTGTGTTAGCAAGAAGAGTGTATTAGATGTCTAGTTAACTTCCTCGAGAGCAAGAGGAGCCAAAGAGGTCATTTGAGTCTTGCTTGGTTGTCATAAGAGTTCACTCATTTGCCTGGGGATGCAAATGATGTGGAGATTATGTGGCATATGTGCATTTACATACTGCAACTAAAGGGTGGCTTCTTGTTTGCTGACAAAGTTTATAGCCTAATACATATGATATTCTTACCATTGCTAGAGAACTTAACAAAGGTAGATTGGTATAGTTAGGAAGCTGCTTTTTAAGATAGATAACATCAGGTTTATCGGGCTTCAATGGAGTATGCTCAGCAGATTAGTAGAGCAACTATCTTGTTACATGTATATGCATGAGATCGATTTCCCTACATTACTCTACAAGCTTGATTCAGCTCGACTATGTGTGATGGAGTTCCCTTTACTGTCTGTTGGTGAATAGTATAGGACACAACCCACCATCGTGTTAGTGATTGTGCCTTAAGCCAATTATTGGATATTGTCATTTATATATATTATTGATATAGAGGCATTTTCTATTATATTATTTGCATGTTTACTTTATAATAGGATCCATGAATAATTTAATTATTCTAAATGTTCCTAGATTCTCATTATTATGTGAATAATAATGAATTAAATCTAGTATGAATATTTGTTTGATAGTCATGAGATATCTATTTGTATGGGGATACAAATTAAACTCATAAGGACATATTAGAATACTGTGTACTGGACTGACCTGCTATGAGATCACTACATGGAATAGTATCATAAGTGATTCTCATAATAACAAGGTTAGCATATCCTTAGACATGAAATCACCATAGGTTTCAACATAAGGAACATTATGATTCGACTCAATCAAACGTTGTCTTTAATCGGATAATTATAAAGGTTGAGATTAAGCATAATGTGAATCATATAGAGGAAGTTAAGTGATTAAGATGGGATTTGTCCCTCTCACTATGAGAGAGATATCTCTGTGTCCCTCGATAAATCAAACTGATAAATGCATGGCTATACTCAAATGAATTGATAATGTGATCAATTTCATTTATTTTGTCAGTTCACTTGGAGATCAAGAAATGATAAGATTAAGCAATATAAGGATGACACTATCCATGCCTTATGTTCAATCTAAATATCATGTGACAAAAGGATAATGACATAAGTTATGGTTTAGGTAAAAATCGAATCACTGATCTTCACTTAAGTTGGGTAAACATAATGTTTTGCTAGAGGCTGCTTACGTTTTATTGACAAAAATGGTTTTAGGTTAATAACCAACATTAAGTGAACCTAAAGGTTACACACAAAGAATGAACAAAAGGATCATAGATTAAATTTAAATAAGTCCAGCGATAATAATAAATTTATTTATTATTAATTTTAATTTGTTAAGAATAATAAATAAATATAATTTATTAAGAATAATGATAATTTCTAATTGGACTAGGAATTCTTATGTTAATAAATTAATTTATCCATAATAAGATTAGTGATGCTAATATCATTATTCATATTGACATTACTATAAATAAGACATAAGAGGTTTCTTTTATGGTTAATGACATGTGTTGTCAACATTAGACCTGCAGAGAAATTCTATAAACCCTAAAAGAGAGAAACACGAGAGTAGTGACTAAAATTTTTCCGACTAGATCTAGAATTATTATAAATAATACTAGCACGTGAAGGATCTTTTTGAAGGAGTGTTCATTCGTATGGATACCGTAGAGAGGATTGCGAATTCACGATACCTACAAATCCAATCTACCAATTGATTTTAAGCTTCAAGGTTAAAGGTATAAATTCAAACTATTTGTTTTGTTTTAATCTAATCAAAACACATAGATACTGAATTAGGTTTTCTTTTTGAATTCCGCTATAAAAGATTTGATCTTTATAAATTCTAAAACCTTATGGAAACCCAACATACTCTATTCATGTGATTTCTTCTTATTAGTAGGCATTTGACATGCAAACATTATGCTAGGTATATATATTTTTGCCTTGATAAGTTGTGCCTTGATACAAAATTTCTTTACGTTGACTAGTTTTGCACTATGTATAGGTGGTGTGGATGTCATACAGAAAGAGATTATGAGCAAGCTACTAACGTATTGTTGAGCCAGCATGCATGTCTAAACAGCTTGAGTACCATTAATTTGCTTTTTGTATATTGAGTAGTGCTTCCTAGACTGTGTTTTCATCAGTTCTGTGATTACAACAAATCTCGCCAATTGTGAACATCGTGTCCAATTACATTAGATTGACTTACGAGGCCAAATTAAGACAAATTGGTTGCACCTATATATCACAGCATGTGGAATGAGAGGTAGGTTCAATTTGTGTCTGTCAAGCCTCTTTCAGTATCGACCCTGACTATAAGTGACGGCATAGGATTGCAACCAGGCAATATGCTAGCAGTGCTAGAGCTCTTTTCGAGCACTTGATAAGTATTGTATTCCAAACTCCTCATATAAGCAAGATAGCTATAGGATGCTAGTTGTGTTTTCTATCATCGTGTAGGTTGATCAATTACGGAGCTTATGACTGTCCTATAACCTTCTAGCATCTCACTCCGTTGCAGATAGGGCTATTGAGTACATTAAGAAACATGCTAAAATAGAATTATATCTTGCAATTGAGGAGCAAAGGGAAGGCTTTCAATTCAATGAAGGTACATAAGGGAAGGAAGAAGATAAGGATGACTAGCCTTTTTAATAGCCTCCTTCTAGAACTTGACCATTACCTTAAGTTAGTGGATGATGAAGCACTTTTTCAGTGCCATCTGCTTCACACCCACTCCCAGAACAAATCCCTTAACTCAGAGCACCGATATGGCAAGGTATATCATAGGTACATTAGCATATGTTTTTTTCTCATATTACACCCTGTATAGTAAGTGTGAGACATCTATAGTCCCAACTTCACATGCATCGCAAAGCAAAAGAGGAACCACACATGACAAGGACATTGACATGGTTGGGGGTTGACACAACTCACACAGCATCAATGTACCACCCAATCTAACTTAGTTTCACCACCAGATTTCAATCCACGACAGCCTGAGAAAAAGCCATAACACCTGCAGAACGTGGTTAGCATTCCCTTATGTTGAGAATTGCCCATAGTCTCCACAAGAGGGATATGAGGTGAAGACAATTCCTTATGTTTTATTGTAGATAACTTTTTATTTCATTTGGTTGGAAATTGTACCTTTTTAGACTTTGAACTTCATTTATAATAGACATTTAGTACATCAATTTCATTTTTCACACAGAATATTTTATCGAGATCATTGTAATGTTAGTTTGAGTGTATAATTACCAACCCCCCAAATAAAAATTACTCAAATACTAAATACGTAAAATTAATTATCAAAGTGCCGACGCAGAGTTGCATCTTTAACGGGTGATTCACGAATTTGCACGTGAATCTCATTTTAAAGGTGCGATTCATTAACAAATATAAAACGCTTGTTAAAGATGTGATTCACGTATAAAATAAATGAATCACCCTTTTAAGATATAATTTATCTTAAAAAAAACATGAAAAATACTCTTTGAAGATGCGATTCAGATCGTATGACTTTTGGCTGAATTGCATCTTCAAAGGATATTTCATGTATAAATTTGTGAAAGACTTGTTTAGTACGCAATTTTGCATAAGTATTTGTGTAATTATTTGTGTATAATTTTTATATTAATTTTTTTTTACAAAATTGGTAGACACGTGTTTCACCCTTAGTTTGAGTATTCTTCAAAATTTCTTATTTTATGCTTGAGGAGTTTAGTAGAATTGATGTATGTTTAAAAGTGGAGGCGGTTCTATGTTGAATATGGTTTGACATGTAGAATGGGGCTATGAAACAATGTACTTTGTGAAGTTGTAAATTTGGACTATTTTTTCGATATTGCACAAATTATTTCAAAGTGCTACAATGAAGACACTGTCAGAGAAGGCACATTTATAGGTTTTTATTTATTTATTTACAAAGAATGTGCCTTTTAAGTACCTTCAGTTGCAGCAAATATTCACACTAAAGCTGTTGTTAGTGTCAATATACCTTCATTAAAAGCATTGCTATTAAAAGCGCCCATAGAGCAAATTTAAATGTGCTTTTAACAATAGCACATTCCATATTTATATTTAGAATAAGTTTGTCTTATGTATCATGTTGGGATTATTTTTCTAAATCAATATCAAAATGGTATGAAAACTAATGATTACACTTCCAAAATCCCAACCTAGTTTACCTTCACTTTTTTTATTTGTATAAATATATCAAACCTACCCCTGAACAACTCAAGTTTGAATTGATATTTATATGAACTCAACTCAATAGGAATCAAATTGAGCTCAAATTCAAGGTACTTGAATAGCAGTTCAAGTTAAACTTAAGCTTCCTAATACTAGACTAAAATTGAACATGAGATAAAAAAATTAAAAAGTTACTCAAATTTTAACATTGCCTCTATTTTATTTAGAATGAAAAGAATTCATTGACTTGAACCTAAAAAAATTAAACAGAATCAAGTGAAAGCTCATACATAACCCTTCAAATCAACATCAAGCACCAATTATAGTTAAATTAAACAAAAAGTTTGTGACTTAGTCAGCTTGAGCTTACACCAAGAAGAGTGCAAAATTGAAGGGACTTAAGGATGATTGTTTTGTAGGGAAATCCACCACTCATCATTGTAGGTTTTAGGAGGCAAAATAAAAGTTCTCTAATTTTAAAAGTGCATTTTTACATGATCAGTAATGTTGAGGCTAGAATTATAATTTACTCAAAGCGTGCTCTCTATATTATGCATGGATCGTGTAAATCAATCCTCAAAGCAAATTTTCCCGTTGCACAATATGACACGAATCATTAAAGTATAATTTTGTGTCGCCATCCTCAATGGAGAAGGGGAGTTTGGCAAGGTCCTTCCCCATGCCACCCTTCAATTATACAGAAGAGGAAACTAGAAACCGGTTAGGTAGAGCCCATAGTAGACAGGCCTCAATATCATACGTTATAACAAGTAGATTCCACCTAAAGAGGAGCCTAACACATACGCTTATCTGCACAACCTGTGCACCATAGGTAGTACAACGAGAGTGATAGGCTGATATACATAAAGGGCCCACTTAAAAAGTAAACAGAACCCCTTTTCTCCTTCCCCACCCGGCGCCCTTCTTTTCTTCTTCTTCCCCCACCCCCCCCCTTCTCCCTCCCAGTTTCGAGCATGTTTATACTAACATTTGTACACTTGATCTAGTAATATAAACTCTAAACTCCCAGTTTCGAGCATGTTTATACTAACATTTGTACACTTGATCTAGTAATATAAACTCTCATTGTTATAATCAATTCTTAGTCAAATTGCTTAAATATTATTGATAGGAAGATGCAAAAAGTAGATAAACTCCGTATAATCTAATGGTCTATAAGCCTGTTACACCATGTATTTAGGTGTCTTCCATTTCTAAACATGTCAAAAGTGACTAGCTGAAAACAATGTGACGGGTCTGTTTGGATTGTCTGTTTTTCATCTGTATCTGTATCTTTTTTAAATGAATGATATGTGTAAATATATCCGATTTGCATCTAAATTTTATTTATATTTTGTTCTATTTGATCTTTTGATGAAAACTGTCAACTTTTTTATCTATATCTATTTCTTGATAAATAATTTGTTAGATAAAGTTTGAAAAAGTGTCTGTATCTGTCGAAAAAAAACCAAAACAAACAGACCCGAAAATAACTCATATGAGAAATTGATGACAAAGAAGCATCCAATATTCTTCATTCATGATAAAAGTGGAACATGGAAGAATTTGAGTAACAACTAAATGGCAAAAGGTATAACTAACGTCATGTTACCGGATTATCCCAATCATTACATATAACACTTAACTTATTGCCAGCAAAGTAAGATGTCTAAGTGAAAACAAAAGTGAGGGAGTCATCATACTATTACAATACACCAAAGGAATACAAAGCCTAGAAAACTTCATTAGCAAAAACCAATACACTAAAACTATCAGTTATAGCTGCTATAATTTTAGTAATGATCTAATTACTTGTGCCAAATAATACTCCTATGAACAAGGACTGATTTTGGAACATAACTTGCCCAGGGGTTAAGAATTTGATTTGTTTAGGAACTATCAAAACAAATTTAGGGGAGAATGAATGGATGGACGCAAAGCATAGGATGGCGATCTTTACAAGCTAAAGCCTTCTCCTTTGGTCTGTTTGATGGGGAAGGCGAATGAGGGCAAAGAGGCATGAGAGACCCAACAACTTGCAACAATTACTTTACAGAAGAATGTACAGGTGTGGACAAACAGATAAAGGGGAAACCTCAATCAAGCCTAAATCAGGAAAATCGGTGCTCGTGCTTGACGCGTGCCTTCAATATTCCAGGAAGAGGAGATGGGGGAGGTCTACCTAGAGTGTTAGACAGTGAACTGTGAAGGATACTTGGCTCATACAAACCTGGCATACTGGAACTTTCACCACCCTCAGCATGAAAGTTATTTGTCGTCTCATTACATTGTGGTCTTTCACAAAGTTTCATTGCTTTAAGAACATAGTTGTCATCATGGAGCTCAAAAGGAGTGCTGCAAAAAAAATTTGTCCAAAATCAGATGACACAAATAAGACATAATTCATCTCCTATTACAACATAAATACAAACAGAGTAAATAGCTGATTGCCAAATGAATCAAATCATAAGGGTGTGGTTGTTTACTAATGAATGGTGTAAAAGATTTTCTAGCAGTTGTATGTCTCCTAAGTAGAATTCAACGAGATAGTAGCAGTTTGAAGAAGGATAGCACTGTCTCAATGACCAGACCAAAGTCCACTCTCAACTAGGATACATATGCCTAAAGGAAATAAACTTCACTAACCTACTTAAGAACAACGCTCTCTGGACAACCAAACTAAAGTACACTCTTTAACTAGATATATGCCTAAAGGAAATAAACTTCACTCACCTACTTGAGATTTAAAAAATTTAGCAAGAAGAGGCAGGCATGGGTCTTAAGTCCACCATAAAGTCATACAACACCTATGATACCTTACCTGTTGAAATCAAAGTGTACAAGCTGCATATCTTCTGAGATCTCAACCTCAACAGTTGCGTGTGGCCGGGTCTGTGATGTAATAATATCACAAGAAAAAAAAATGTCAATATGTTGGCAGTTTTAGATCCTAAATTACCTAGCATGTCCTTTTAATTAATTCTAACCTTTACATCCAGCAGAAAAATATTATACAAATAGCCATCCAGGAAAGAACAAAAAATAAAAGCAGAATTACTCCTATTGGAGAGAACAATATACCTCAAATGCTGGGAAAGAGTAGAAATAAAGGAACCATGAACAGTATTTTTTTTTTTTTTTTTGTGTGCGCGACATGCATGGGTTCATTCGCACACATGCGTATGTGTGTTTAAGTAATAGTGGAAAACCTTATGCTCGAATTTGTATCATCATTTCATCTTTATCCAAGTCTCAGTCAATTGTTATTATAACACTTGAAAGTTTTACACAAGAAAGAAGATCTAATGAATCTCATGGTGATTTTTAAGGAATGAAGACCCCACTCAAGTTCTATTAAGAAGTGAAATTATACAGGGAAATCTTGTCTTAATCCCAAGAAGACAGGTTAACGGTCCCAAGCAAAATATGCCCATCAAACTCTATGACATATGAAGTCTCTCTGTCAACAGGATATAAGATCCCATTCTAAAACCAATGGGAATCAGTTTGCTCACTACAATTTCCATGTGGTTTGTGCCCATGCTTTTTTTCTTTTTTTCTTCTGTTTTGCTAACCCCCAATTTCCAGCATTGCACACATCAATAAAGAGTTTTCTGCTTAATACATGTACATAACCACTTGAGAAGCAAGATAAAGCATTGACCAACCAGATAAAATATTATCCATGCAAAGCAACAACAACAGAGTCAATTGAATTCATATACACCTCCATAGAAATCAAAGCCAGTACAGTTGCTTCACATTTAATAAATGGAGACTTATTTGCATGCACCTGAACCAGAATAAAAGGTAATGTGACACCTCCACTTGGACCATTCCCTGAGCCATACAATTGTTCATTCTGTTGCATCAGGTTTTGAAGACCTATGAACTGGAAGGAAAGTAGAGTTATGAAATCATATGCTAATAACCAAGACATGTAAAAATGAAAGACAATTAGCAGCTCTCATGAAGTATTATTATTCAATTGAACAATAAGAAACAACTTAAGTGCAAAATTTAGGAAGTCAAATCCGTTAAAGTTTGATAATGTGTGCAGCTCATCCAAAACCTAAACTTGAAATCAATAAAGTCATTTATAATTTACATTTGAACACTCCTTATATGTGGGCAAATGGTTAAATCTCCATCTCATTGCTGCAAATCATAAATGGGATGCAAAATGATAATTTAAGTAAATGAACTCCAGCACTTCATTTCTATGTGTAAAATATGATACCAAAATGAACTCATTGAAAGCTTAAACTAGTAGATCTTCATAAACCTTACAATATATTTATACAAGATCAAGGAAATATAGCCTACCTGTTCCTCCAATTCCTGCAAATAAGCTGCTTTTTTTTCAATCCTCCTCCGAAGTCCATCTCGTTCTATCTGCAATCATGATATTATGGGATCACGTCAGCAAAATGTTACCCTCAGATGTGGACACAGGATCCACCACTATGTGTGACTTGCAAAAGCAATGCATACACACACCTTCAATTCCTCAACATCACTTGGACTGGTACGTGGAAGACCTCTCCATTGTATCTCCTTTTTATCTTTTGAAATGATATCCATTGCCATTAGAACATTTAATGCATCATATACCCTTCGCCTTATATTCTTCTCCTCGTATTGTTGCTGTTGCTCAAGTAACAACAATAATCAGTTCATCAAGATCTTAAGGCTATTTGAAACTTCTTTTCATCATTATAATAAAAAACTACGTGCATATTCTCTGTTCCATTCCCATATACCTAGAGAAAGATAGACAAACCTGATCAGATGACGCAACATCATTGCTAGGCTCAGAAAACTCAGCCACAAGCTCATCAGCCACCTGAGAAGTCAAGCTTACAAAATCAGGAAATACTAATTTGGCAATACGAATGAAATATGGTGACATCAGGTGCAAAGTTAAGCATAAAGTACTGGAAGAGAGAACAAATAGTTCTCCTGATGAGCAATCTTAACATTATAAAGCATATCCCAATTTACTTGTATACAAAGAGAGAAGGTGCATACAGCATTATGCACTGAAATAACATATGGGACAACTTTTGACACATCTAGTGCTCTTTCAATCAGATCCATGTGATAAAGATCACACAGACAATTTCTTCAGTTTATCTTCAACTAAATGTATATTCTTCTCAATCGTCTAGATTCTAGGGTTCTCATTTTTTTTTTCTTTTTTTCAAAGTTTCACCTGGTTGATCACATAATACACTATGAATCCACAATTGCTGATCTCTCAATCGGGGGAATCAGCGTCAATCAATAATTGCAAGCTGAATAAAGCAGCATGCATCTAAAGTTCCCTTAGACACTCTGGAAAAATATGTAAAATATGACTGCTAGATATCCATCTCTCGGACTTCACAATTTCTTCTCAGTTATATGGATATGTGAACCTAAGCCATGTTACCGTAATGTTTACGTTGAGGTAGGCAGCAAAAAAAGGCATTTTCTATCCAACCAACCAGTCAAATCAAGCAAAATCTTCAGATCAAAACCATACATTCACCCATCAGAATGTTTCTAAATTTACAAGGCAAATATTCCATAACCATTCGGAACCAATAAAAGAAATCTCAATAAATGAGATATAACCGATCTAGATAATCATTTGGTGAATTATTACATGACACCACAACAAAAAGGCAGCAGCGGCAATAAATAAAACACATCCCACCAGATAGGTCTAGCTCGCTTCTAAGCATCGAATTACTTCCCATCATCAACTTTAGGTCATATATAGTGTCATTAGCAATGTTTTGGGCAAGAGCAAAGCATTTTGCAGAATATACAGAGCAATCAGATGTAAAACAGAGCACACAATTTGAAAGAAATTGAGGGAAAAGAGATTAACTGATCTTCTACAGAACCATTACCTCATTGTATGTCGTTCTTCCCTTGCTTTCCACTTTCTCGCACACTATACAGCATTGAAATATAATTTTAATGAATTAAATGGGCATGAATCATCAGAAAAAACTAAAAAGGTAAGCTTTATCTTAGGAATAAGATTAAAAAAGAAGTTCTTATTCCTGTGCCAAGATGCATCCAAATTCCAATAGTATAAAAATCTGAGATGCAAATAAAACCAAGAAATTAAATATGAGTTGGGAAGATGCCAATCACCTTTCATACTAAATTGGCGGAGTCCCCTTCCAACCTTATCAGCCCCAGCAGCTCTTTGACCTCTCTTTTTCTTCTTGCTGCAGCTTACAGAAGTAGCTATCATCAAATTTTCATTTTTCACAAAGATTGAGCAGACTATCTAGACATTCAATGAGCTAAGTATATAAAAATTATAACCACTCGACATACAGCTGTGGGAAAGGATTTAGTAAGCGATTAATAACACTAGCAGAGGATAATGATGGAATCTTCAATCTCCAACAATTTTTCATGAAAGGAAGAAGAGGAATTCTACTGAGGTGTTTGTTTCACAATTATATATGTATATTTTTTGGAGCAATTTTTCATATTTGTTCTAATGTAATCTTTAGAATGATCAAATGCAGTTGGAGTAACCTCAAGAAAAATGCGGTTATGCACCATAAAAAAAATTTTAACATATATTGAGGAAAAGTCTGTAAAACAGCTTTCTTGTATAATGCAACGTTTGAATCTATATAAACTTTTGACAATTAGACCAATTCTATTTGGAAAAAATTTAAATTCATTATGGTTTGATAAAATGGACCTAGTTATAACTGGGTTCAACACGAAAAACTCATCTATAGCTCTAATTGATAATTGTCAAAATACAGTGGAACTAATTACACGAGGCACTGAATTGCTTCACCAAAAGTTTATGATTTGTGCCATGATTAAACAGGAATTAAAACTTCAAAATGAAACTTACCAAAAAAAGAAAAAAAAAATTCGAAATTTCCAGACTGTGAATACTGATTGTACTGAGTCACAATATAATTCAATTACCTAACAAGTATAATCGTCAAAGCCCTAAAAATCAATTAAATAGAGAAAAATCAAGAGAGAGAGAGAGAGGAAGAGACCCAGGGGCAGTATCATCAGAGTGGATGAGAAGATGAGAAGTGTCGCCGGGAGTAGGAGGAGGAGTAGGCAAGGCTTGTTCACTGCCGCTGGTGGTGGTGGTGGTTGCTGCGCCTGTGATTCGATCTCCATCGTCGTTCACCATTGCTAATTCTAAAGTGAGGAAATTGGGAATTGAAAATTTTTAAAAAGGAGATAAAAGAGAAAAGATTGTTTCTTTAATGGAGGTGGGACTTGGGAGAAGCTGACCAAGATGTAACTGTTTAAAAACTTTTTTTATAGATAGAAAATTGAAGATAGAGGGCAGGCAAAAGAAATAAAGAGAGGGTTATCTAGGACAAAAGAAGGCTTAGCCGCCTAGGCAGTGCAGTGCTGGAAGTTAGCGAGAATCCAGATCGGATTCGACGCGGGACGCTAGATCATGTTTAAATTTTATCTATCTATTTATTTATAATTTCTCGGCCAAAAAAAATATTTATTTATAATTAATTTATTTTATTATTAAATTATATATATATATTTTATTGTATTACATAGTCATGGACTCATGATAGAGAAGTATATTAGCATTTTCCATTCAATTTTGGATAACTTTATTAGAAAGAAATAGAATAATTTTTAACCGACCTAACTTTTTTATTTGATTAGAGGAGTAGCTATTTTACAAGTTTTATCTAATACATTTTTCTTCTTTCATTGATTACAACGTGGAAAAAGGAACTCCAACGTGAGACATCCCATTTGAAAAAGTAGAGTATTATCATTAGACAAGCCCATTAACTCTAATATATTTTAATATATAATAATAAAACCTCAAATAAACTAAATAGAATATCTATTATTTTTCATTGCATTCCTTACTTCCCATTGTAATTACGAGATATTTAAGACATTTATGGCCGTCTGGTTGGGAATAACTCACAAATAACATAATAATTGTTATTGTAATATATCATATTACCCATTTTATTAGAAAAATTGATTAAGAATATTTATTCTAGTTATATTATATTTCTATTGTCACTATAGATAGTATAATTAAAACCACTTAATGGGCGTTTTTTTCTTCATTGGCCGAAATTAAAAAAAAAAACCTATTTTACTTTGGTTTAATACTATAATTAATGAATTGCAATTAAAATATATAGGAGCATTATAGTTTTTCTTTTAATTCTATTATCAATTTAATAATGCATTTAATAAATTTAGGTGGGAGTTAGAACATATGTTCTTAGTAATAAAGCTTTAAAAAAGTAAACACTATACTAAATCATTTCTTCTCTATATATATCTCATTTTTGCCTATTAAAGATGAATATATATATAAATGGTTTAGTATATAATAAAAATAAAATTATTTTATTAAACCTAAAATCACCACATTTTAATGTGATAAGGTCTAAGAATTATATGAAAATTTATTTTATAAGCCCTAGAAAAATTATTTAGGTTTAATATAATATATTTTATTAGATATTTAGTGTAAGATCCCTTTAAATAGCCCATGACAGGCTAGTTGATTTAAATGTGCTTAGACTTTAAGCTTTAAAGTCATATTCAATGCATAATTAATGGGTAAATTACACTAGAAGGTAGTAATTTTTTGGATAAGTTCATCAAGACATCAATATTGTAAGTGGTTAAAAAGAGATATTAATGCTTCGGGAAACTTCTACGATCTTATCATGGGACCATACCGCTGCCAATGCAAAATTAAAATAATTATAAAGAAAATAAGTATAAAAAATTTTAAGAGATTTGATCACAGTTGAAAAAATCTAAATTATTCATTCATGTGATGAAACTAGTCCTATTATAATTACTGTGGAACCGTATAATTTTCCTAAAGTTTTGCAAAATGAATCAAATAAGGTATTAAGATTTGCAAAATTCATTTAAGGTATCAACGTTTCGATTAGTTTTCGTTTCCTAATTTTTTATCAATAGTAAATTATTAATACCTTATTTGACTTACTTTACAAAATATTAATACTTTTTTTTAACCACTTGCTTGAAACATTAATAACTTAAATGAATTTATCGTCAAAAGTTGATTTCTCTTTTGAACCACTTGAAATGTTGATATTTTAAATAAACTTGAGATACAAGTCAAAACCTTGGTGGTAAGACACACACACATGAGAGCTCATGAGTTTTAAGTACATAGGAAGGCAAACTTTGACTTTTATTTCGCAAACCATGCAAGTGACACGTGGTTGGTCTACACATCCAAAATCACCACATCAGCATGCCAGCGTCATCATTTCCTGCCTTGAGACAAGCTTAGAAGATGCAGTTTCCAATTCTATGTGAGGTACGTTGCCTCTATTTTTGGCTGATTTCTTCTTATGAGTTCACCAAATCAATGGTCAAATCACAAAATAAGCATGCAATACTATGAATTAAGATCAAAGGTGCTCTTGATCCATGCTTTTACTTGTTTAAATTTGGCCACAAAGATTAGGAAAATAAGTCTTTGGAAGTTTTTTTAGCACTTGATCCAAATTTTTACAAAATAAGAAAGGATTAAGTTTTTGTACTATTATTATCATTAGAATATTCAATTAAATTTTCAAAATTAACGTAAATCTTCAAAGTTTCCAAATTATTCAACATTTCTATGAGCAAGATTCAAATTTTATTTGAAATATTCACTTCCCATGTTTGTTCCAAGCTTTAAATAATACTCCCCAATACTTGTAGAAGGAATCAATTCCATTCAAAATCACTTATACATTCAAGTTTATAAGATATATGTATATAAGATATGATAAATGGATATACATTTTGATATATTATTTATACTAAATACATTGCATGAGTGCGATATTTAAAAATTATGAGATAAGATATATGTATATAAGATATGCTATATGGATTAAATCATTTTGTCCCTTAGAAAACTTATTTTCTTTGAAACAAAACTTAAATTAATAGCCTTTATGGTTGGTGTTACTAAAACAATTTGTTTTGTCAAATTTAGTAAACTTAAAGCGAAAGAATTTATAAATTAAATTAATCAACACACACTAAAGTTTTTATCAAAGGAACAATGACAATTTGATCCCAATTAACAAATGTGTAGGCACCTATAGGGTAACTTAAAAATGAAAAACTTATTTTCCCCCTTTATTTTATAAAATATCAAATTAATACTTAATCAATTCTCTATAACTCTATGAATAAGAAGCATCAAAATTAATATAATATAATTTAAAAATTTAATGCGATAACCATTTAGATTTTAATATATTAACCCCCAAACTCATTTACTATAGTTGTTTTGAAATTGATTTTTTAAAATCAGTTTTTATTGCAGATCAATAGTTAAGATGGAATCAACCAACTGATTGCTCACAACTTGTTTTTTTTTTCCCAACTTTGGTTGAGTAAGGACTCCTAAAAGTTTCTAAAATCAATTTTTTTTTTTTATTTTTAGTCGAGGATTTGTATCAAATGAGTTAAGGTTTACACGAATCGAAATAAAAAGAAATTGAATAGAAAGCTAAAAAATAAGCTCGACATATTCAATAATTGATAATATTATTCCCAAGGTATAACTATTCTAACTGTTAGTCTAAGTAAACGGGTTATGAAAGAGTCAACTTGGATTTTCTAATCCATTACTATATTCAGTTTGATATTATATCTTATTCACTTAAATTCTACATATATCTAAGTTTTAATTATATTAGAAAGATTTCATTTTTTTTTAAGAAATATAGATATAAACAATTCTAATTAGGAGGCGTAGAGAAAATTCAGCAATATGCTACCTTTTTCACGTTGACAAACAGTACTGAAAAGGTAGTAAAAAAAGTTATAAAATATTTGATTGAGTATTAAATTGATTACTTGAAAGCTTATTTACCAAATTGAACTTTTTGCAAAGCTCAATTACCAAATTTGACATTTACTCATAGATATTTTGGAAAGATTTGTTATGGTGAGCATAAAACAAGTATAATTGGAGTAGTCCATTAGCTCAACCTTTCTTTTCTTAAGTAACCTCATTCACTCGTGAAAACTCTCGACAAGCTTGGATCTATGAGGAGCCAATCGAGAAATCTAGTAAGAGGGGTGCTCATCTTGGCCAAAAAAACAGCCAATTCAATCTAATTGGCACTGCCAATGATCGAACTTTATAATTACTCAAAAGCCATTGCTAGTTGGATAAAATTCAAGATGCAGTGAATCAATGTCATGTTGCGAAGTTTATACACTAGAATAATTAATAAAATGAAGAACACGGCAAAGCAGTGCTTAAAAAAAATTTCAAATAATGAAGAATATGCGGTTGTGAGGCAAGCTAAAGCAATGATTAAGGATTTTTTTTTTTTTTTTTGGCATTTTTAACGTATTCTTTTGGAGGTAAGAAATCTAAACCCGAATCAATTATGTTTTTCCCTGCAGAATCAAGTAACACTATCCATAGAGTTGTATCCATCAAATTAGAGAATTATAACCTAAAAATTAAGAGATTAAATCATGCTATTGCTCAAATTATGATATTAACATGAGAGATATGACGATGTTAGAAAATTAGTATGACTTTAAAATTTTAAGATGATAACAAAATTGAAGTCAAGTAATCTCTTGTAGTTATCAATAACAGGGATGTTTGTAGATTTATAAGGGTCAGAGAAAGGATTTTAAGGTTATAAATCTAATGTGGAATGCCTTAAAGTAGAACCATAGAGGTCAAGAAGTTGGGCAGTTTTTTTTTTTATATATATATATGAAATCGAACGAGGAGAGTATGCAAAAGAAATAAGGAGGAGGTTAGCAAAGAGAAAAGAAGGATTTAGGTACTCTGCTACGGTAGTTAGAAGATAGGGAGAATCCGGGTGGATTGCATGCAAAACAATAGATAACCTTCAAATTTTATTTATTTGTCAATTACATAATTCTATTTCCTTTTAGTGATATTTATTATGTTGTCACGACGTATAACGTAGATTAGCATAGTCAGTTTTCTTATAAGATTTTTAATTGACTTTATATGAGAGACATATAATACTTATTCTTCCCAATAGACCTAATTTTAGTTTAGTCAAGATGATAACTATTCATTATCCTATTCATTCAAATTGCAATTATAGTAAAATGAAGAATATCAATTCCTTTACGAGATTAAGGCAATAGTTATTGTTATGTTTCTATCAAACATATTTTCATATACATCAATGAATGAGATGCCAAATGCACTAAAAGGAAATCTATAATTTCTTTATTCCACTACTTTAACTGTTGCAATTATATATTAAGTTTAGGGTAAATTATATCAAAGGTATCAACATTTTAAGTGGTTAAAAAGAATAATTAATATTTGAGGGTAAGTTCATTTAACGTATCAATATTTTGAGTCATAAAATAGAATAATTAATATTTGAGGGTAAGTTTATTTAAGGTATCGATATTGCAAGTGATTACAAAAAGAAATCAATATTTTGTAAAGTTAGTGAAATAAGGTATCAATAATCAATTATTGAAGAAAATTAAGAAAACGTAATTAATATCCTATTTTGATCACTTTGTGAAACCTTGACTACTTAAAGCGTTAATACTTTATGAATATACCTAATGTTGATACTAGTAATTTACCATTATGTTTAATGGATTATTTTAGATTCAATTAAATCTGACATATATTTAACTTTCCTTTACAATAGAAATAATTCTTTTTTCCTATTTAAAGAAAGATAGAATAAACATGCTAATCAAGTCGACTGCAAGATCATAAAGTAAAACTTTCAATCAAGCTTGAAATTGAGAAACTACACTCTTCTTCATCTACCAAGCAAAGCAACAATAATGTTAAAACACCTAGAAAATTAGTTAAAAACAAAGTTAAATTCATAATTTTGTCTCTAGCCTCTATCTTTATAAAGTTTGTGAATCTGACCTTTGATGTATACCTAGAAGGTTAAGGAAAATCTTCATCGATGCAGAACCTTTCCTTTTGTTTATTGTAAATGACTCTTTATAAATTTCTTAGATTATAAATTTTACTTCTCAAGTCGGATTGGTTTACTATAGATGAATTCTTATCCATGTTGATAATTTATTTAAGTTGATCTATAAAAAAGTAATGAGTAGGGATTATAAGATTTCTTTAGTTTCATGCATTCATGAAAAGGTACTGCAAATTGTATCTTAGAATAAAACTTTTCTCAATAAGGGGATTTCAATTTAATAGAGGGCTATAATAGATTTATAAGAACTTGAGTTTTAAATTAGCAAGAATTCGAGCATGGAGTCCAATTCATGATTTTGAATGTTTTAGGAAGATCTTATATAGTAAGCTTAAAATAGGGATTATTAGATCAATTCATATTTATTTTTAGTAAACTCATTCACTAAGGTAAGCTCTCCATACGTTTAGATCTACAAGAACCTACAAGAAACAAAATGGAGGACTCATCTTGTTTAGTAGTCAATACAATCTAATTGTCGTTATCAACTACTAAACTTTATAAATACTCAATTACCACCTCATTGGAGAAAATTCAAGGATTAGAATAATAATGTCATGCTATTAAGTTTTTCACTCTAAAAGATCAAATTAAATGAAGAGAAAACCACTTTTCTTTAGAAATAATAAGGTTGATGATTTAAGACTCCTCCACCTATCACTTGTGAATTTTCGCACTTGAAACAGCTTATTTCTCTTCTCCATCATTCTCTCGAAATCATCTATCCATGTTTTGGTTTCATATCATTTCTTTTGGACCACATGAAGCACAAGGCTTGCATTGCACGTATTTTACCACTTGCACCATCTTGAATAATAATAATAATAATGTAGTTGTACAGCAAACCAAAACAATGGTGAAGAATTTTCAGACGTTGGATTTTTCACGTTTGTAATGCATTCATTATGAGGTAAAAAATCTAAATCCAAAATCAATTATGTTTTTCCTTAAAGAATTAGGTAACATGTACCCTTATATTTATAGTCATAAAATTAGAAAATTAAGAGATTAATCATGTTATTATTTAATTATGATTTTAACATAAAACTTATAAAGATGTTAGAATATTAGGATTAAGAAAATAACAAATTGAGTAATTTCTTGCAATTAACAAAGAGCAGATTGCATCGAAAGGCCACAACGTTTGGGGGGTAAGTTTACTTGAAATTATAATATTTCTAGTGATTCATTTGAGGTCACAACGTCTTGTCACGACCTGCCACCCTAGGTTCTACCGTAGTAGAGGGGGCGTCCCTAGGCCTGTAGGTCACCCTGGGCAGGGATCGTGATGCTAGGTACATTGGCCCTCCCAATGCACCCTCAGGCACAATCAGGACATCAGATGGCATTGTGTAATGACTCAAAACTCTATCTACCAAGGTATTGTCCGCTTTAGCTACATGCCGCACTGTTTTGTCCTTTTGGTGCTGGCGCTTCCCAAGGGGTCATCCATCCTGAGATTGGTCTGCTTAGAGCACGCTTAACTTTGGAGTTTTAACAAACTCCTAGCCATTACACCGAAAAGGCGTCTCTATGATTAGAGTTCTACCATTTATGTTTAAGAGGTATCACATACTCTTCCACTTATAGAACTGACATCCTCGTCAGTTTTGCTATATAGGTTTAGAACCATTGCTCTGATATCATGTGTCACGACCTGCTACCCTAAGCTCCACCGCAGTAGAGGGGGCGCCCTTGGCTCGTAGGTCCCCCTTGGCAATGATCGTGATGGTAGATACACTGGCCTCCCAACGCACTCTCAGGCTCAACCAAGACACCAGATGCACTGTGTAACGACTCGGAACTCTACCCACCGAGGTATTATCTGCTTTGGCTACACATCGCACGGTCTTATCCTTTTGGTGCTAGTGCTTCCCAGAGGGTCACTCATCTTGAGATTGCTCTGCTCAGAACATGCTTAACTTTGGAGTTTTGATAAACTCTAAGCCATTACACCGAAAAGGCACCTATGTGATTAAAGTTTCACCATCTATGTTTGAGGGGCATCACACGTTTAGCAAAGTGGGTCAGTTGAAGTCATCATTGACACATGTCACAATATAATAGACCTTCTGAGTTTTAATTAAAATTTTTTACTGTTGACACATGCCAATAGTAACCTCAGTTGACCCCTTTTTTTCTAAATATTATGATCTTAAATGAACCACTTGGAATGTGTGACCTCAAATAAACTTATTCTTAAATGTTGTGATCTTCTAGTGTAATCTACCCAATTAACAAACATTGATGTTTATAGAATTTATAAAGGTTAAAGAAAGGATTTTAAGGATACAAATCCAATGTGGGTGCCCTAAGTTGAGTTTCTATGATAGAAAAGAATAAATGACATGAATAAAGGAATATTGGTTGACTAAGTTAAAGCTAGGAAATAGGTCAATTGAGTCTAAGAAAAAAAAAGGGCCCAAGGGGTTTCTGTGTGTATGTGTGGTGGAATTCAACCAACAAAGTTTAACAAGTGCAAAGCAACTAGAACAATGGAGTTTTGAAGTATGTCAACCAAGTTACCTTTAACAAATTTGTTTTGCTATTCGATCAACCTTATTAAGTTAATTTATGATGCAAAAGTTAAAAACACGACCTTTTGGCACAAATGAATTATTAATCAATTATATTATGCACAGTTATAGAATTTATATTCCATTTAAAGTATTTGCGTTGTGTATCTAGGTGCCTAAGTTATTGTTGTATGATGTATGTGCATATGGGATTGGACATGAACCTAAAATCCATCTAACTTTTAAATTGATATTTGATGGTTGTGCATGCATCAATGTTGTAACCACTTGGATATTAAGTCATGTATTGTGTGTTTGTTGCCTACTAAAGGCTAATATTTGGAATGAAGTGACTAGGAGAGTTAGGTGTTGAACCACTACAAGCGAGTCATGAGTCGTTGATATAAACTAATGGTATGAGATAGATATCTTGGAAAGTTATTATTTTTCTTTTGAAGATTTGTACTTTCTCTTTATAGTAGCAATTGTGCACCCGCGTGTTGTGTGTGCAAAAGTTAAATAACGTGGGATAATCAAATTTTATCATAGAATAAATGAAGTTAACTATTATGTATGATCCCTAAATGGAGAAAAAAAAAGGTGCATAAACTTTCTTAAAATACAAGAAAAATATAGATGAAAAAAAAATAGGGAAAAAGGCCATTTGGGTGCCTGAACTTTGACGAAGTAAATAATTAGATACATGAACTTTTAAAAAGTTTAATTTCATACCTAATTAAACTTTTTATACCCATTTTAGGTACCTGAACTTTTAAAAATTCCAATTTCATACCTAATTAAATTTTTTATGTCCCTTTTCACTATCCTACTTTTTAATTATTTCTTGAAGTAGTTGACACATATTAGGAAACGATTAAGTAGGTAGTGTTTAGAGGCATGAAAAAGCTCAATTAGATATAATATTATACTTTTAGAAGTTTAGATACTTAATTGTCTATTTCGTCAAAATTTATGTACTAAAAAAGGCATTTTCCCAAGAAAATAATAAGAGTAACACATAATAGATGTTTATACTAAATTTCATAAAATTATGTTAATTGTAATTAAGTTGCTTCATGAAAGATGTGATTATTTTCCAATAAAATAATGAAAGAGCTGGTAATAGTGAAATGTCGACATAGCAAAGTAAGATTTTAATGTAACAATATATATATATATAACACTATTGATACCTTTAAAATGACAAAAATTTAACGATATTCATAACATAAGTGCGACATGGATCAAAAAATACATTGAAACTCTAATCACCAAAATAATATTAATAACAACGAAAAGCAACAATATTGATAATGGTTTACATACTTCATTGTAATACTTATCATATACTTACAAGAGTAAGATATATATTAATGAAGCCAATTATTATATAATAGTATAAGAAATCCTTATAATAATATATACTGCACATTGTCCACAGTCCCTATTTCTTCTATCGTAAGTTGTATTTCCAACTTTATGATATTGAAGAGCATAGTGACCATTTTCATAAGCACAACAATCAATCCTCACTTATAGAAGCAGATAGTTAACCTAGAGATGGAAATAATTATCTTATAAATCAAACGCTATCCTATTATGAGTTTTCAAATTTTATAACACCAATCGTATAAAAATATTAATTGAAAAATAATTGCCTAAATAATTCCTTACATATTACTTATTATTTTTATCTTGAGTGTTCAAACTTTTACAATGCTAAAAATTTTACGCGAACACTAATTCATAAGACATTATTGGCTCGTTCATTTCGCTAAGTAAATAAAGCTATAATAGAATTCCTATTACTAAGGAATGAAATAAAGTTGCAATAGGATTTTCTTTATTATTTTTTATTTCAATGATAATATTTTTGAAAAAATATGTTTCATCATGAATTGATATTTATAAGTTTAAATCAAGTATGACTAATCAATATTTTGTATAATAGAGATTCATTATAAAATCGCTATTCATGAACTAAATATCATAGCTATTCGTAAAGAATAAGGTTATAATAGAATTGCAATTTCAGTGAAGTAAATGAGCAATATGATATATATAGAGATAACTAAAGTTTATAATCTTAATATCAAAAGGATTATGACGTTTGTTTTTTTTTTTGGTGCTTTAATATTAGTGATTGAAAATGAGAGGAAAAACAGCAATTAATTTTGTGAAAAAAATGATGAACATAATACAAAATAGCTCTTAAACGAATCAACAATATTTTCCAAATAATGCAACATTCATGTAAACTCACATATGCATAAAAGTCACAATAGATTATAGGAAGAAAACTGGAGTTTGTTCTTTGGCGCTCTACAAATTAAAGATTGAAAAATATGGATTTTTTTTAATAAAAATAATATACAAACCAATAGCTATTTTGGCCCAACAATAATTACTTACTCTTGAGAAATAACACTAATTATATAAGCTTGAATTTCACTTGAAAGTAAAAATGTCGACTATTTATATTATCATTCTTTACTGAAACTCTTTTCAATCCACCTTGCTCAATTTCATTTGGAAGAGCAATTGCAATAGTTTAGTTTTTGAGTTTGATTGATGAGAAAGAGCTAAGGTGGGTTTTAAAGGGGACATAACAGTAGGATAAAATGTAGATGAAAAGATAATACTTAAAGGGAAGTGCGTAACTATTATCGATGAAAATCAAGAGAGAGATTTATATTAATTACCCTTTTGTCATTTCATTTTTGTAAGTTAGATTATTGGTAACATATGTATTAAATGCTTTTCCTAATAAACATATCCTTGTCTAACGAGTTAAAATTTGTAATTTTGCTCTCAATTTTATCTATAATTACTTAGGGAAGTATACCTATCAATAATATAGTATAGCAATTAAGTATATTTATCGTTCTCATGATGATCATAATTGCTAGTAATTACTCTATTACTATAATATAACTGTCAAAATTGAGTGAAACTACTTAATTTTATTAACCTACTTACCTATGAAGCACCATCAATGAATCATAAACTCTCAAGTCAAGATCAAATATTACTTAATTCTACTGCAAGAATACTTAGGTTTTGAATCTCCACTAGGTTTCATCATATAATTAATTAAAATTTAGTTTAATAAGATGATTAATTTCTTGAGTTGCAAAATTACTACTATAAATTAATGTCTTTCTCAAAATTATTAATTCCTATACTTTGGTTACTTAATTAAATCTCTTTCAAATTAAAAACACCTAAATTTTTTTTAAGATCTATGAATTCACTGAGATGTATAAGATAGAAATTTATGTCTTTTGTACCTCTAAACTTGCGTGCAAATTATTCAAATAATATAGATCTATTCAAACTAGCAATTTCTCAATTAACTAGAATGAAACCTATTCAAGAATCAATATGTTAGCGAGAAACTATGTAAAAACTGACAATTTGACTAAAGAAACTAATAATATATTGAATAAAGCAATCATAATCACATTAATGATTTAAAGTTCATCAAAATTTATTTTCTCCTAAATTTAAACAATTAAAGTACAAAGAGTAATAAAAGCATGAAATCATGAGAAAATCCATTTGACTGATTGATTTTGAAATCTTCAACAATCTCACATTGATGTTGACTTGATCTTATCTATTTCTGTCTCTTAAAAGCTTCCAAATATGGCTAAACTTTTATCCCATTCAATTCTAGAAACTATTTATACAAATCTTTTAAATCCGGTTAACATGAGGAACAACGTAGTCATGTTTCGAGGTCATGTCACCATATAGCTAAAAATATTTCATCAAATCTTCATCAAATCTTCCCAATACAACCTCCCAACATGGTAATGTTGGTCATCACGTTGATTTCATGCTCTCTAAAGTCATTTTTGCTCTCAATAAGAGGAAGTGACATGGCCATATTGCATCTCGACTCTCATATTGAGCTTTTGTTCTCGACATGATATGTTAACTTGATCATGTTTGGATCATGTCAATTCTGAAATGCATTTTGACCTCAACATGACTAACTGATAAAGTCATGCTCAAGTCATTTTAACTAAAACTTCCTCCAACTCGTTTTTGGAGTTTAAACTAATGAAATTTTGGCTTAATAATATAGATATAGATAATAATACCTTGACTAAGTAATTTTAATCACATTGTTAAGTTTCAATAATCTATCTGTAGAAACTAAGTAACACCTAAAGAATATGGATTATGCACAAAAAATGATTTTCTTTTAAGCTCAAGGAGTAATTTATGCACAACAACAAATATAAATAACAATGATAAATAAGGAGATAGGGAAAGGAAAGTTTGCACCGCAATTTTAACGTGGAGTTTGGTCCACCTCTAGTCTCCACAATCCTCAACAATTGCCTTCTTCAATGGAGGACTTCACCACTTTATTCACAACAAAATATTTGTCCCAATAGAGGACTTCAATACATTAACAACACAAATGCTTAAGTTGAGTCCGTACAAACTTAAAAATACTAGACTCAACTCAAGACTTCACCAGATTACTCACAACTCACTTAGTATAGTGTTTGACAAAGGATAGCAATAACAAAGCACAGCAATAACAAAGCACTTGGCACTACACTTAGCTCTCACTCACACAATATTACAATTTACAATTAAAGCTTGTAGAGAGTGTTTATAAGGAAATGGTTGCAATAAATAAGCTTTAGAACTCCTCTATAAGACCCCCTAACACTTGTATTTATAAGATCTTCTAGCCTCCTAGCTATTACTCATAAACACACAAAAACATCGAAAAAGAAAAGCTCCAACAACTATATTTCTGCAGCCTACCAACTGAACGGTATGTTACATCGTCCAATCGGTAAGCGCATCTTCACATGGCGTTCGGACTAAGCTTGAGGACCTACAGGAAAAAATGTACCGATTGAACGCTAAGTACTACCGTCCAACCGATAGTAACAAAGCAAGTACAATTTTGGTCTCGCATGAATTAAATCAAATAGCGTCCGAACGCTAAGCCTGCAACGTTCAAACACTAAGTGTTTATCATGACACTTTAATTTAGTGTAACTTATGATTAAGTGATTAATTGTGCATTTCATTTTCTCATCAAAATACACATTTAACACACATGTTCGACACCATCTTCTTTTAGGACTAGCGAATCAGCATCAGCCAAATAAAATTAAAGGTACCGTTAGCAAATGTATCTTTAGTTGATGGAAAAATACCCTATATTTCTCATTTTATTTCAATTTTGTTTCCAAATATTAATAAAGTGTCTCCAACTTTGGATATGCGCAAAGAATTGTTTCATTAGTATCATAGTGTGGGTAGGAATGGATTGAAATACTTTAATGTCATATTTGATATACAAAATGAATGATTGCGATTCGGGTTTCATTCTCATTCTTAAATTTAAATACATTTTAAATAGTCAAAATTACGCTTTCTAAAATCGATGATTTCAACTTTGAAGAAATTCAATTCTACCTTGGCCGAATAAAAATTTTACTCCATCCTCATTAATGATTACTATTACAATGGTATTTTTAACCTCTTTCATATTATTTATAGTTATTACTAAGGGTATTTTTGACAAATATCATGACAATTTCACTCCATGTATCCAAATAAAAGAATAAATCTATTATTCCATCCCTCATTCCATTTTATTCATTTCAAACATTCCTTACATACCAAATATGAGATAAGTAAAATAAAAAACGTAGAGGTTAATATCTCATGATTTGTTTATAAATGACATTAACCGCTCTTATGTCATATGTTCACTTTTTTCCATTAAAAAAAAATACTATTTGGAGAATTAAACACGTACAAGGAATTGTAGATTTCATGAAAAAAAAAAAGGTTAGTATGCTAAGTTTAATCCCTGCTAATTTTGGAATATAAACATTGAGCTTCAATTTAAAATAGTAATATGGTTAGAACCGATTATTGATGATTTAAAGAGAAGCTTTAGATGATTGAAATAAAGGAAACCTAAATTTTAAATAAAAATGAAAAAAAATTATAAGTAAAAGTCAAATTTGGTATCTAAACTTTACACAAAAATTCAATTTGGTACTTAAACTTTGAAATAATTAATTTAATACCTAGTTCGACTTTTTTTTGCTATTGTTACCACCTTACTAACATTGTTTGTTTTGTTTTTTGGCATGAAAAAACAAGCCTATTAGCACTAAATAGTATTTAGAGAGATAAAAAATCAATAGTACACTATCTCTTCGAAGTCATAAAATAATGCAAACTAGACATTGTCACTGTCTTGTTCAGTTAAGGAACTGAACCAACCTACAAGTTCTAGCTCGAAAATGGAAGATTTGGAATTAGAATCATGGGAACCAATCCGGTTCTTGGTTAAAAAAAATTAAATAAGTTTACTTAATTTAAGTTAAATAAATGCAAAACAACTTTTAATTAGAAATAAAATTGGGTCTAACAATAATTCTTTTTAGCCATTAGTTAAAAGAATTTTAGAGTCGTGTTATATACAAGCGCTTCCATTTTTAGTTGTAATGTCATTAATATGAGACTACAAAATATTCAAGATATAAAGAAGTTTCTCAATAAAAAAACAAGTCCAACATTGTAAAAAAAAGAAGAGATCACTTTGTTTAGAAGTCTCTATAAACTCAACAACACATGATCAAGAATATTTATTACTTTATTACATGTTATTTATAACAACATATTGAATGTCATGAATAGGAAATAAATATTTACTATTCATATGAAAATAGTTTTAAAAAAATCGTTTCTTATTTACAATTATTTTTTCTTCTAAGTTTCTATTCTTTTTTTTTTTAATATTTGTAGCACAGAACCACCTAAACTACGAATTCAACCGGTTTTTTAGCCGATTCTTGAATAAGTGGTAGTAAATAAGTTGGGACGAATCCAGGTTTAGAATCAAGCCATGATGATATCTGTAACTAATGGTGTTAATGAGGTAATTAAAATAACAATAAAAAGTTTAGTTGAGTATTAAATTGAGCACTTCAAAGTTTAGATTTCAAATTGAACTTTTGTGTAAAGTTTAAGTACCAAAATTGACATTTACCCTATTCTAAATCATAGAAGTGTAGAAAAACATTAAAACATTTAGTTACGCAAGCACTTTGGGAAAAGGGTGATCAACCATGGAAAGTGCCCATTGAATACTCTTGACCTTAAGTCATTTTATAGCATCTTAGAAACCGCGGCCAACCACCTAAGGAGGGCATTAGTAGTTTAATTAACTGCTAACCCTCATTTTTGAGTGGAGCTCCTCATTTTGGGTAGTTATCTATTTCTAAGGTGCCTAGTCTGACTTAGTCTGTTTGGATTGTCGAATTTCTATATGTATTGGATCAATATCGGTTTGATATCAGTTTAGTATTTGTTCGATGGTCAGTTTATAAGTAAAATTATAGGTTTTTCATTGGTATCATATCTGTAACGGTTCAGTATCTGTTCGGTTTGAAAACGATGCCAAAACGACATCAAACATCGATCCAAACAGGCAAAGTATCATGATTGACCTAACCTTTTAAAATAAGTGTGTAATTGATGTCACCAAGCTAATATTCTAATTTTATGTATAACCTATTTGGCACTTAACTTACATTTTAGTCAATGAAGATTTTTATGATGAGCTATTTCTAAGTTAATACTATTTAATTATAGTTAGTTTGCTTATGCATGGAGTTCAATTGCTGAACTAGGACTATTTATGTTGTGTTTTAGTACATAGGTCCAAAACCATTTGGGATGGTTGGATTATGGGTTGTCAATTAAGGCTATTGTTGGGTCGGGTGATTAGATGGCTGTGGCTTCAAGTATGAGCGCAAAGGCTACACACATGTAGATAGGTAACTCATTCATATAATGGATCTAAAGCTCATTCTAACATAGGGTTTAAGAGAGAAGCGATTAAGGCACATAATCATAATGAGAGGTAGTTAAGGAGAGGGGATAGTGAACTGAACTATTAATAATAGCCGTATACAGGTGAAGAAGTTAGTTTACGGCAACCGCAACGCTCGAGCTCTCAAGACTCTTAATTTTGTATTAGACTTATATTATAAGATAGTAAATTAGACGTATACATTGCATCTAGAATTAAAAATATATTTACACTTTTATTTGCCGTATATGTGTAAATTGAATTTTTTGGGCTGTCTTTGCTCACCCCTTTAGATTTTTGTAATACTTCAGGTAATGTATTTTATGAAGATAATGATTATAATTCTTATCTTGATATGACAATTGGATTGGAGAAGAATGCAATGTTAATTAATGGAATCCAGGATATTAGAAAAAACTTGTAAACTTTTATTTTTATAACATGTGACTCAATTTTAGTAATAATCTTATTGATTTTAGTATTCTACATTACATAACTACTACAGACTAAATCTATAGGGAAAGAAAAAACTATTTTTTTCATAAAACAAATTGCAAGTAATCCACTAAAGTCTAAAATATTGTTTTGGTGTAAATAGATCCTAAAATATTTTAACCTAATTTTTTTTTTCTCCCTGCAACTTTTGGAGATGTGCATTGACTCCCAAATCATTATTAAAACTCTAAAAATTCAGGGACTTTGGAAACAACTCTGAATTATTTGCACATATTTTAAATTTATACGAAAATATGAAACCATACTTTAAAAGTAAATTTAAAAGACCTAGTTGTAATTATTCCTTATTATATAAACTATAGGTCCCGTCACTGATGTAATCACAGTTTTTTTGCCAACTGTTGTCGGCATTTGACGGTGAGTTTTCCATACACTAAATGGGCGTTTATAAAGTAGATAGCGAGCAGGATCATACTCACAACCTAGTATTGGAAATTAGACCATAAATTTTATCACAATACAGGAACCGGAGAGAGAAGCCAACATTGGACCACTTCTGTCCAAACAAATATGAAAAAGAATTGGGAACTTACAAGTGACCAAAAAAAAAAAACCAACCGGTATCCTTAAAAATTAAGGTGTTGACTTTTCTAGAGTTATCTGTTTGTTTTGGCTTTTTTTCGGTAGATACAGACACTTTTTTAAACTTTTTGCTAACAAATTATTTATCAAGAAATAGATATAGATAAAAAAAAGTTGACAGTTCTCATCAAAATCAAATAGAACAAATATAGATAAAATTTAGATGCAAATCGGATATATTTATATATCATTTTAAAAAAGATACAAATCAGATAAAAAACAGACAATCCAAACAGACCCATATAAGCCCATCAGCTTTGTTGACCCCATATATTCTCATCATCACACTTAGTGTAGGTTTTTGATACTTCAGCATGGCTCGTATTAGCAAAACCTGCATCCTAAAAATATAAATATGGCAGAGACTTTTCGTTTTACTCCTTCTAACCTTAATTTTATTTAAGCCTGTTTAGGCACTTGAGTCAAGATGATAAAGCCTTGATCTCAACAACAAACTCTATCGAACTTAGATTTTTAAGTTTAAGCTTGAACCAAAATGGCACTCGATTAGTTCAAATGTATTTAATCAAACTCATTCAGGTTCGATTGATCAAAAAATTATAATTTTTCATATGTAACATTGGACTCTAAAGTTGACTTAAATTGAATTCATATTTATAATCGATTCGAGCTTGATTAGGATTACAGTCTAATCAAAATATATATCGTGAAACTCACACTTGACTTAATAAACTACCTAAGTAGCTTGGTTTTGAGCTTCACTCAACCGCTCATAAGTCAAATTTAAGTAATTATCGAATCGAATTCCATCATATTACATATAGATTTGATTGAATTATCCCATATATTCATTTATTTAACTTATTGAATATAAACTATCATATTTCCAAATGTTTTAACATATATATATATATATATATATATCTTGATACAAATTTTTCACTCCAAATATGAAAGAAAATATTTCTTTTTGTTTGTAATAGGAAATAAATAGAAGTTTAAAATTAATGTAGATATAAATGTTGGTAAAATATTCAAAATAAAATCATATGAAGCTTTGAACTACAGGATGGGTAAAAGGAAGAAATTAGAAGAAAATAAATACAATGTGAAGCTTTCAACTACTTTGTGGACATAACTACTCCAAACATCTCATAAATAGTTTAATTCGACTCTCCAGCCATTTAAGACTCTTTGGTTCTAAAGGACATTATTAACTGAATCACATTTTTTATCAACTACTTGAGGTGCAATATGCTACAGATATATTCACGCAATAAATAAATAAACAACAATGAAATTAAGTTAACCTTGAAGAGCCAGTTAATCGACTCTCAAACAAGGGAAAGCGACCGAATTGAACATTTAACAAGCGCCCCCACAAAAAAAAAAAAAAAAAAAAAAAAGAACATTTAACAAGATGTCCTATTCTATTGGTTCTAAAATTTAAATTGATATATGTATATATATATATATATATATATATTTGCATTTGCAATGCCGGTATGGTTATATAAGAATCTTCAAATTGATTACAATTATAAAAAGAATTATTCAGGTGAGCATTTGATGATAAAGGAATATATAAACCTTAAAAGTGGTAGGTGTTTTGCAATACACGTGTCTTTGGGATTGTTAAGCATGTCTTCCTTGAAAGGATGTTAAAAGTTGTCACGTGTTAGAACTACAAATGAGTCAAGCTACTTATAAGCTACGTGAACTCAACATAGCTCAATTTTGATTAATAAGCCAATCAAACTCGAACTTAAAACAAAAAGTGTTTATCTAAACGAGCCGGGCTTGAATTTCGATTTAGGTACTTTTTAGGTTAAAAGAAAAATGGAAAACGAGCTAACGAGTTGAGTTCAAACATAAATTTTAAATTTTAGGTTCAATAAAGGCTCAATTAGGCTTTATAAAAAGCTGGACTCTAGCTCAAACCCGACAATTTTTAGACAAATCGATTCTAAGCATTAAAAAACTCAGCTCAGCCCAACTAAATTCATTAACGGCTGTACATGAAACCATGCTTCACCCTCAAGGAAAGCATACGGGAAAGACAAAGGTGCAGTATTCTCTTTAGTTTTCTTTCCTTTCTTTCTTTCGGGCTTTTTTTATTTTTTTTTTCCACGAGAAAGAAAACCACGCCACTCCCAATCAATTATCATTTACTTTCCTCCATGGAAGTAAAGGGAATGCCAATAGAAAGGAAAGTAAATGACAATAGATGGACCAGAAATTAAGAAGCTATATAAAAGTTGCATTAGTTTTGTGCGGCATGCCTCCTTTTTAGGCCTGCATTCGATATAATAATAACTGCATTGGAAAAGATTGTGACATCTTTATACGGTTTATAGTTTGGAACCATTGCATCCAAGGACAAACTGGAATAATGACAGTGGGATGTGAGAAATGGTCCTGCGGTGCTATCATAGCATTGAAGCCATTGATTGGCAATCAGCATCGCCTCGGTAGCAGTGCACGGAACTCAGGCACTCCATTCGGAGGGGTATAAAGGAAATTGGCTAACCATAGAGTACTCAACCTCAACTAAATGTTACTTGAATTCAACTTGAAAACACAATAGATAGATTTTTAAGTTGAACAAACTTTACTTACTCAAATAATCATAGTCTAAGCTTAAATATTTAGCTTGATTTATTCATAGCCTTGGAGGGTTCGAATCAAGTTTAAATGATCATCGAATTTAAATTTAGTTGAGATATTAATATTATTTTAGTTTGTATAAAAAACATTTTCATAATAAATTGAGGTCAAACGAGCTAAATCAAATTGAGCTAAAGATACTTTAATGCCACTTCAAGTCGGTTGAGTTTAAAATTCTAAATTTGATTAAGTTTAAATTTTAAAATTTTAAGTTGAGTTTACTTGAATCCAGCTTTGTACTATATAGACTAAACTCGTTTGTAACCTTATTATAGTCTAGTTTATTCCAAAGAGATATCATAACCCAATCCCACCAGGATGAAGTCCAAGGTTTTAGTAGATTTATTAGAGTATGTACAATGATAGACAATTTTTTATATTACAAACCTTGCCTTTTTAGAATTTTTACCATTATGGTAATGTTTTTATAAAAACTAGAGTCTTACATAAAAGACCCCAAAAAGCTATCATCTATTTTAAAATTTTAATATATGGATCTAAAATGAAGACCTTAGAGAAAATAAAAAGGTCTTAAAAAAGAAAAAAAAAAAAAGAAATTTTTAAAAGGTAACAATGACAAGAGCTCCAAATAAGACATAGACCATTTTACATATTCTTAGTAAAGTTAAATTTGTAATTGACTAGGATAAATCGAAGATCTCAAAAAAATGTGTGAGTATTGATTTCTCTTAGTATTTAACTTAAAATTGAAGTGTTGACACGTGCTTAGACACCTACTGTTGAGTAGCCCATGGGGCCAGATTACATTTATGCCTAGGCTTAGGCATGGGTCAAGTCAAATCGTCGACCCAATATGAAACACTACTGGTAGATCATGCCCGTTGGTCCAGATCACTCGTATGGGACTTGACCCATACAACGACCCGACAAGTAACCAAGTTGTATACGGGTCAATATGCATGATCCGTCAACCCACAAAGTCAAACCAGGTTAGGAATATTAAAAAAAAAAAAAAACCACTAGAGATAGAATGTAATTTACATGGCTTGCCCAAAAAATTTAAGGCCTTTCATGTGACAACTTTTTATTTTTTTAGTTTTTAAAAAAGAGGTAAAATATTATTAGTATAAGTATATAACAAATTAACAATATTATTATTGTTATATAATCTTAAAAGTTATAGATTTGCAAATATTACATAAATAGTAGCACATATGGATGTTGGTTAAATGGATTATTTTAGATGAAAATGAGTTAAAGTCATGGACAAGTATGTGCTTGGAATATGTGATAGTGTGTGACGATGTAATGATTGGTTTTTAATTTGCAAACATATGTTATGTTGTAAGATGATGCAATGGTTGGTTATTTAATTTATGAATTTATTCCCTTTTGGCTCTATGCATAATAGAAAATTAATACCAAAAAGTTCATGAAATTAGATATAACACATAGAAATTGAAAATGTCAATCAAAAGTAAATAGGATATATGATGGTGGGAAAAAAAAACTTGTCACAGGTTAAAAGACCACGAACCAACCCTTAACCCACCGGCTCAAATTGACCCAACACATCCCTTGATAATCATGGGCCAGTTCCAGTTCAAGCATTCACCCACCCATCAACCGGCAGCTCAGGGCTTGCTCCAAACCGGTTCAACCCAGCACCCAAATCTATGCACATAATAAACAGCTTTTCTTCGTAGTTAACTGTATGTGACCGAAGGCATGAATCATAAAAAAGTTGTTTTCGTTATTACCTTTAACAAGTATCTTTTTACATGTTTCCGCAAATTTTCAGATTGATTTCTTCGGGGACACGCTTATGCACATATCTGGGAGTTCATAAACTACTATTATCGGCATCTATTACTTATGCTCCTGATAACTTTTTATCCACATCAACCAATGTGATACAGATCTCACAAATAACAAATATCCAAGTATTCAAAAGCTGAAGACACATTGCTTGCAAATACATGCTTATTCAATCAATTTATCTTTGGTGCTATCGAGAATATTTAACATGGCCGCAGAGCAAGGATGCTTATTTACCTGAAGACCCCTTTGAAGAAAGGTCTTTCATTGCTCAGAACTATATTGTCATAAATACAAGTAATTGAATTACATTCAAAACTTTGTCTAATAATTAGCACATCCTCAAATATAACAAAATTTGAGTCAAACCGTCTGCTACAAGCCCATAATACGAATAGGGAAAAAAAAAAAAAAAAAGAGAGAGAGACAAAATGATAGGGTGAAAGAATTCCAAAAACTTAAGTATCAACCAAACAAATCATAAATAAAGATTTAAAACCTATAGCTGAGCATTGAAATTGCCTGTCAACCTTACTAAATAATCAACTATGATACATATCATAATATCATTCCAACTCGTCAATCTTCACCTCATATTGTGCCCCAGTTGCGAGAATTTTCACACTGACCATACCTTTTTCCCACTCTGAAAGACCCACTAATACCAGCCTCTGTGCATTAATTCGAGCTGCCCGCTTGAACACCCTTTAGAACACAAAAAGCATATTGGATCAGAACAAATCTAGAACACAAATATATCAAAAAGAAAGGAAAAAAAAAAAAAGGCTCTATTTATCTCATTGCATGAAACATTTGACTTTGAAGTACCATTTAAGAGTTTTTCCCTCCAACACCAAATCAACACTTTGACCTTTATCTCTGAGGCTGGTGGCAATGGAAGAAGCAGCTCCTTGAAGATTGCTATCAAGGGCGCACACAATATTATCTACTTGATGGTTGAGCTCTGGCAAAAGACCTCTCTCTTTCAACAACTACAGGAAATGGGACAACCATTGAGGAAAAAAGAATAGGAGTTACCAAAATGTATTTCACAAGTATATCTAATATAATCATCCCTCCATTCAACTGTGGTTCAAAATGGAGTTCTAAGATCTACGATGCTGGAGTAAGTTTATTGTGGAAAATATGAGCCAAGCTCTTAGAATTAGCTTAACACTAAGCTACTCAGACATCAGTGAGAATGACTTTGAGGCAATGGCTGGTATACGCATTTCATAACCCTTATACTGGAACTGAGGCAAATAGGTCATAGCACAAAGAAGTCTCAATTTTGAATGCATAAATCAAGGACCACAAAATTAACTCAGTAATGCACTTTAGTTCCTATGGATGCCAAATGACTGGAATAATAACATTCAATACTCCAGTTTCATTTCTATGCATTCGTACTTCAATTTTACACATTCATCTTTTATTTGGAAACATGAACTTTTGCTAACAAATTGCTATTCTTTGATACAGCAATTGGTTGTTCAAATGAAAATATTGTCCAGAACAAGACAATTCGATTTGGTAATAAGATACAGACAGCAGCTTACTTCTACTATAACAGCATCTCCAAAGCCAAAACCACAAGCTGGAATGTCCTCACCACCAAATGTGGACAGTAACTTGTCATATCTTCCACCTCCACAAATAGCTCGCAATTTTCCTTCCCTATCAAAACCCTACCAAAAAAGTTTCATTTTGTTGAGTAGAATCACTTTAGCTTCAACAATTGCCACAAATCACATAAAGTTTAAATAAATTCAAAAATGCAAGCAGCGTTTGTGTTCATTTCATAATGCTAATACAGTACCAGAGATTTTCAATGCATAGTATGGCTATATTTTAACTCGAATCATCAGATTTTCAGTTGAACTTCACACTTTTTCAAAAGTTATAGCAACAGGACCTCTCCATAAAATTCAGAATTTGCACAATAAATGTTTACTAACACCTCACATTCAAATCTACCAGGACCAGGCCCTAAGAAGATGACACTGACAAGAATTGAAGCATCTATCGAACAATTCATACCCTTCATCTGCAATTTGGACTAGTTTAATCCTATTTATGAATGGCAGTCATCACAAGAGTACAGTCCTACCTCAAACACAATACCAGTGTAGTAGGCAAGGCCACGGACAATAGATGCATCAAATTGAACCCAATCAGCATAACCAAACTTGTCAGCGAGTGAAAATAGCTGTCTCAGATCAGAAATTGCCTCTCCTGCACCTCCTAGTACAGCTACACCAAGAATATTACACATGAGATCTCAAACATATTTCTTATGCAAACATGACTTGCCAAGAGCACACAGTAACTTTTTCTCCCCCAGGAAGATCATAAGAAGACAAAACTTTCATAAAATTTTCAAAATTATGTATGGGAATGAAAATCGAAATTTAAGCAGATAATAATTCCTCAAGTATCCTCCAAAGAAACACACCTTCCAACTTTTCTAGGGATTTTATGGAAAGGACCTGAAGTAGCTCCTCAATCGCAACTTCTGACATCCCAGCTAGCTTCAAATCTTTCTTGATTTCATCCATTGGCATCTTTTCAATCTTCGACCAAGATAAAGTTTCAACTCCCAGAAAATGTTCAAATGATATTAACAAAAAGTTTGTGATATCATGCTACACAACAGTTGCAACAAAGCCATACTGAAAAGGAAAATGTTGTTTTGTGCAATAATAGCTGACAGAGATGCGGGGAAATGACAGTAATGGTTCATAAGCCCCAAAAATAACATAGCACCTAAGTCTCAATGTGTGAAAAAATAAAAATAAATATAAAATAAAGAAAGAAAGAGGGGTGGGGGGTGGGGGAAGAAAGAAAGAAAAAGAAAAGAAAAAACATCAACACTCACTGTTCCAAATGCCACAGATGTATATGACATGGAAGTCCATGCAGACCATATTACAATTAATAGTGATGGATACCAATTTCTTCATTTTTATATTTATTTCTTGGCCAGATGTTATTAATTTAATGATTAATCATATGAACATTGCTGACATTTTTGCAACAAGTTTATAATAAGCTAAAGTTTTGGGTGATCAAAATGTCTTAACATTTAAGTTGGGAAAGAATAGACAATGAAATCATTAGAAAAGCAGCTGAAAGGCTGAGGGGAGGAGCTGACGAACAGAATTAGCTCATTTAGTATGTGTGCAAATCTCAAGCCTCAGCAAATAAATGTAATGCTCTTAAAGTCACCATATTATCATTCATGAGTGCAGGAAGTCTACAATTTTCACTTCCAATTGATGAAACACAAACACAGAATTACCTCTAATTGTACAATTGATTTGATGGTGTTTATTCACATAGCAAATACCCAGATATTTACCAATCATATGCATCCAAACATATCCCATAACATTCTATATCAGCCATGGTGTCTACTATTTGGTCCTTACTAAACTTGCTCCAATATGAACCCCAATCTCATATGTGAAGAAACAACAAGGCTACAATATACTAATACATTTGACAAAAAAAATACCAGGCATCCTAACAGAAGATTTCAAAAGAAGTGAATGCAAGATTGATATTTTCCACGACTAACCTTGTCAATGATAATACAAACTTGGCTAAATGAACTTTCAGGTACAGAATAGGACCTCAAAACTTCTTGTAAAACCTGGTCACAAAGAAAATTTGAGATGATAAACATCACAGGCCTCAAAAGAAAAAAGTGAAACAGGTCACAAGATATTCAATGCAAAGACACTGTCAATGTGAGAATTATCCTAAATCAGTCCCTTATACACTCTTTGGTTTCACTTAATGCAAGATACCCTGATTTTGCATTCTAACAATCCACTGTTTATCTAGAGTCTGTAAATCACAAACAGGTTCAACACATTTCGTTTAATTAAACTTCCATTACTATGAGAGATAAGCACATACAAGCACAAACTTGTGTCAATAGATAACAATGAAGCCTGCAAGAGTTTTGTTGAGTAAAGTTCAAGCTTTATAATGTTGAGCTCAGCTAATTCAAGATCCTAGTTAAGCTCAAGTTGAGCACAAATGTTAGTTAAGCTCTAACAAGTTTGGATATTAATATTATTTTTATCTAGAAGGCATAATTAGACAAACTGACCATAAAAGAAACTTAATCAAGTTGTGCTCAAGCTCATTGAATGCCATTTTAAGTCGAGTAGGACCTCAAAATTCTAAACTTAATCGAGCACCTACGATTTCTCTTCCACATTTGCCTATTCTTCAATGAATTGATCATCCATTGGCTTCCCGCCCCCCTCATTCTTTCTTGGTAAGACAAGGTATTGGCTACTCCATTCCTGTTTCTTAAAGTGCTTTTGTACTCTTTCATATGAAGAGTAGCTATGTAACCTTCTCGTCCATTGACAGTCATATATTCTTCCTTTCTTAATGAATGATTACAATAATTTACCCAAAAAAAACAAAAAGAAAAAAGAATCACTTCAAAATTGATGGTAACAAACTGAGTCTCCTTTTTTTTTTTTTTTAATTTGACAAATAAAATACATGTCTGACCGATATCAAGGACCATTAGTATTAGTCTTATGCATTATCTTAGAAGACCTTTTCCAGAGAAGAAGTGGATACCTTTCGACTGGAAACCCTAAATCCAACATCTGAAGCTGTAACTCCAAGTCGTTTGAAGAAAGTGACAATAGATGATATAAGTTCTGCCTCAGCCTGCAGAAGCCATAGAAGAATCAAAACCTGACAATGTGAAGACAGACGCACTGCATTCATCCCAATAAGAAATAGCTCTATAAATGTTCACCATGTTTTTAAAAGACGTAAAAGAAATTATGTAGGACATCTGCATAATTAGCAGTCACCTACATGAAAGGTAACTTATACCACATATGCTAGTGCCTTAGTTGAATCTTTTGTGCAACATTACACTACTTGAACTGATGATAAAATGCAGTTAAGCATGCCATACATACTGTTACATCAGGTACACCAATAATATCCATATTCCACTGGTAGTGCTCACGACGCCGTCCTCTTGTCATCCTTTCATATCGCCAACACTGTCCTATGGCAAACCATTTCAGTGGAAGGGGGACAGATTTTCTGGACAGAAAAGAACATGGAGATCAAATTCTAGCATCCGTACCTGGATAGAAAAACCGTGAGTAAATAAAGATGCAATGGACAACTTATGATCATTCAATTTTCAAAATAATGAGGTGAAATAAACAGAGAATTCTTAAAACATTGAAAAAATATAGAACTTTTCAGTACCCTTTCTGTATCACTAGCCTTGCCAAAGATGGAGTAAGTTCTGGTCTCAAAGCAACACGGCGATTTCCTCGATCTTCAAAACAGTACAGCTGCATAATTATATGGCAGGAATGTTGAGTATACTATAAATACAAACAGAAGTGCTCTGACTCAACATGCAATTTCATATTCAATATTCCAATTATTCTATGAACCCTAAAACAGTACACAATGATGGAGCCAAACTTTTCAATTAGTAGATGCAAATGCGGAGGTGGCACGAACGAAAAACAGTTTACACAATAAAAGAAGAAAAGATGCAGCGGGAATTTGTGAAACATGTAGATAGATTTAAGTATTAAGGACAGAAAGACATAGCCCACAGGTGGTTCTGCATAAGCCCATAAGCCTGATCCAGGGAGACATATCCCGACTTCAATGAAGCAATTACCACTGAGGTCCACCCTTCCAAGAAACTCTTGAATAAGATAGTCCTCCTTGAACATAATAAGGAATTACCACTCTTCCCAACATACCAAAGCAAACTTAAACCCCACCATCACCTTGGGAGACAGATCAAGGTGATTAGCCATTTATACCTTGTACTTATGGCTTAATTTCTACAACTTTGATCTAGCAACTTTTATATATTCTAAAAGAACTTCAAAACTAAGATTTTATTTTATTTTGCTTTTCACTTTCATCTTGTCAGTTCGATGCATGCTACACACTCTTATTTTTTTTTAAAACGCTAGCATGCCACATAGCATTATTGATAGAATATGATTATAGATTAACTAAGGGAGCTATTTGGAGACACACTTGATCAAAACCAAACTAAGAGACAAGGGCTAAAGTAAGAAAATAGTAAGGACAAAGATCAAAATGCACCACCACAAAAGGCTTAGTAATCTTAGTTCCATACTTTTGAAAAATTAAAAAATTAAATTTATGTACATATTATGGCCTAAAAAGAAAGATTCTTGAATATTCTTTTAGTAATGAAAGATTCTTGAATATATGTCTCAAAAAGTTGAAAGACGATCTAGAAGGCCAACGCAAGAGCTCTTAAGTGTGGATATTGGAAGAATTTTTATAAGTTAAAGCCCCACTTGTTTTGAGGAAAACCTATTGTTAATAGAAAATGTTTTTCATCATAAATATCTTCTTAAAAATGACATATTCTTGTGCATTCGGTTGTATTTGTAAAAATATATTAAAAAGATTTTTCTTGGTGTTTGACATGAATTTAGTGTAAAACATAGTGAAATAATGAGAATTCTTGATCTCTCTCAACTATGATGCATAGATAAAGTATTATCTATTGTGGAGAATAGTTTAGAAAACAACTTACTGTGTTGAAAAATGTAAGTCATTTTCCTAAAAAATGTTAAGATTTTGCTGTAAAAAGAGAAGTGTTTTTCTTTTCAAGGGAAAATGTTTCACTTGAAATACATTTTCAGTCTAACAAACAAATAAAAATTGGCAAAACGTTTTTTGGAAAATATTTTTCCTAAAACAAAAGGGCCTAAATTAAAAAATAGCTTGCCCATTGAGCATAACAGACTCCTGATAGAAAACATATAGGTGATGTCTCATTCCACACTGGTAATTAAAAATTGTATCAAAGAGGAAGCATGTACAACTGCACATAATGGGTGATCATAGCACTTCTTTTTTTCCCCCCCTTCTGATAAAGACTTTACTCCAAGCTTCAAAATGTCAAAGAGATAAAATTTATGAGTGGTCTGCCTTTAATGTAGCTCCGCTCTATTTCCTTGGACTGTTGAACATGACAGTTCATTGCAGGGAATCACTATCTAAACAATCCAAAAAGCAGCATTATGGAAATATTTTAAGAGCATAATCATTATAACCCGCTTTACTCTCCTTTAGGATATGATCAATTGTATCACATGAATTAAATCCTCCTATACTAAGTATCCCAACTGGAATATCCACAGATTTTGAATCAACTGAATTCCTAAGATATTGCCTTGCATCCTCACATCAAAGACAAGTTGATGCCCCAGTCCAACTACCACATTATTACATTAAAGCAAAATATCAACAGTGCCATCAAGCTTATAACTCAACAGCACCACATAAGCTGCAAGCATTTGCGATGCAACACAATGGAGAAAGTATCAAGAACATCTCTTGCCATATCTACTTTGGCACCAACAGAAAAAGAATGCTGACTATTTTAGAATAACTATAACTATTTTAATCAACAACTGAAAATAGTCAACGAAAATGTAAACCCCGTGGTATGTTAATCAATAGTAGTTGTCAAACTCGGAATACTACCGAAAATTAAAATATAGAAAATTGATAAAATCATAAATTTGCAGAATTGTACACCTAATCCCATAATTCTACTATCCATCTACACCTAGACGATTTTACATCTATTTTAACTTAAAAAGGCTTCTAACATCACAAACCCATATAATTGTTTAGTTAACTCATGATTTTAACAACCATTACAACCAAAAACCCCAGTTCTTCTCCGGCTATCATCCCTCACACAGGAATTCACAATAGTGTTGCAAACCTTAGCTCCATTATAAAAGTTCCCAATCATCGCTAAAACTGCAAACTTTATATCCTAGCAACAATCTTTACATGTAAAACAGTAGTAAACAAAACAAGCTTGACAAAACCAATTGAAAAGCAACCAACCCATTCAAAAACATATAAAGAAAAAACCCCAACCTGGTCCCTAATTTCCTCTCCTGCTTTTCTAATAAACAATGCCTCTGATTCCAACACCGGAAAATCCACCTCCTCGAACCCGAGTAGCCGCGAAACCTAACCGAGAGAGACATTTACAATTAACCAACAGAAGCCAACATACGACATGAATAATTTCTTCAATAATATATAGACCAAACCTCTCGAAAATTGTGGAACAACCAGCTACGAAGCCGCATTTCCTCGGGAGGGAAATCTCTGGTGCCTTTAGGAGGATTAACATCGATCTTCTCCACTTCATCAACCGGGGAATGAGTAAGAGCGCCGGTTCTTCCGCCACCGGTTGCGTTGAGGCCATCGAGATGCGAGGAGGAGAGAGAACGAGAAGAAAAAGAAGAAGAAGAGAGGTTTCTCTTAGAGTTCGTGGAGGAGGAGGAGGAGAAGAAGGAACTAGAAATGGGGAATTTGGGCGTTGGAGTCGAAGATAAGAGTGGTATTGAGAAAGTAGAGGGAAAGGGTGAGAGTTTGAGGAAAGGATTGAAGCGTGGCTGGAGGATAAGAAGGGAGGAAGGTCTTGCTGCCAACGGCATGGTGGTGGAGAAGTGGGGATAACGTAAGTCTGAAGTGTGGTGTGATACTTGAGTGAGAGAGTCATGAGAGTTTTGAATGTCCTGGTGCACCTAGCCTGTACACATGGACCTAACCACAAGCCACCATAGCTCCTGCTCCCGCCTCCCCATGGGAACCACCGGTTCAGTATGGCCAACTTCTTGAATCCATCAAAATCAAGGGTGTGAAGGTATTCGAACCCAAATTAATTTCTGTTTGCATTCAATTTAAAAGCAGTCGAATCAATTCCTACTCAAGCTCGAGCTATTTAAATTATTTTATTGGGCCAAGTTTGAGCTTCATAATATTTTATCTTGATGGGTTCACAAATCTAATCAAGTTCAAGTTAAACATAAACTTTAATCAAATTTAAATCAAGGTTTGATTTTATTATTTTAGGGAAAGTCAAAAATATTGTTTTAATAAATCAAATAATTGACATGTGAGCTTCCTAGCCCACTCCGACCCATTTGAAGCTTGGGTCAAGTCATTAAGCCCATGCCAGATCTTATCTGACTTTCCGCATGAACAACATTACGAGAGTAGCCCCTTAACTTGGCAAGTTGACCATCGAAGCTAGGCACTTGGCAAGGCCAACTTATATTACTCAGCACGTGTTCCCCCGTTCTCCAATATTTTACCCTTGATGGAATTAGGACACGCCTTCATCACCTAATGTCCACAATCCTAGTAACCACTCTAAACTCCACATTACTGCATGTTCTCCATGAAGCCAATAGCAGTAAGAAGTCTCTCACTTATAAATTCCTCCTTTGGAAGCTCTTAGAGGCAAGACGCATGCACATGTAATTTGTTACTATGTAAAATTGGTAACTCCCCTATTCTATTTCCTTCTAACCCCCCACCTTGGATAAACACTAACTTGAGGATTAACTAGCCGCACCAGGCAACCCTTCAGTACCCCCTTGTCATATCTTATTTTGCATGACCCATTCTATAAACCCATAATCAAGTCCAACTACTCCAAAATCCCTTATCAATTTTGAACTAACAACCTTTGGTGTCATTTATGGGAAATGACTCTTAACACCATTTCCTCTCGTTATTGTCCCTTCCATACATTCAAGCTTTGTGCTTTCGGCAATAACCATTTTTTAATATCGCTTAAGTCTAAAGCCAAGAAAATCGCCTAAGAACTCAACCTTTTAAACCTAACCAACTCCATTTCAAGTCCCTTCCAATCCCTAGATATTTGCTCGTTTAAAAACTAGCATCGATACTTTTCTAGCTTCTAACTTCCTATACGAGGAACAACACCTAAACAATTCGAAGAGTATTTTGTATTAGATTGTGGAACTAAATATAGAAATGATAAGTCATAGTTTTCAAATGGAATAGTGCCTTAAAGACCTTAGATTGGGAATTAATGTTCCCCACATCAGGAAAGTAGCGGTTAAAGCTAGCCACCACTCCCAAGCAACAACATTTGGTTTACCTGTTAAAGTGTAGCCTCACGATGGCCATTTTCAAGCTTAAGTACAGTCCTAAGTGTAGGCTGCTCTGGTAACCTCTTGAGCACATAGCAAATTAGGGGTCCACATCCCCTTATAACTCCAACAACTTTGTAAATGCATATAGATAACTCATTCTAGTTGACTTTCTAATGTACAAAAGGAAACACTTTAAAGATTTGATGCTAAAGAAGTGAAGAAAGAGTATGATAGGGTGTCTGGAGTTAAGGAAAGTAAAAGAAGTGTCCAGAGTTCGAAAACACCTATAGTAACAATTAAGACTCCTTTAATGCAATCCATCATTGAGGAACCCTTTCCTACAACCATGTAGTTGCCTAATTTTAAGATGTATATGAGAAAACTAACTCTGTTGAACATTTACAATGCTATAAAGATTAGATGCTTTATTTAGTTTCAATGGTGCAAATTTTTATAAAATGTTCCCTTGCATACTAGAAAAAGCAGCCATAGCTGGTATCATCAGCAACATATTGGCTCTATCACTAGCTTTGAGAAACTGGTAGTAGCTTTTAAAAATCACTTTACGGCTAGAGAGCCACCTAAGAAGGACACTTCATCTCTTTTCCTAATCAAATGAAGGAAAGAAGAATCTCTATGATATTATGTTACTTGGTTTATTCTAGCAGTAATTGAGGTTGATGGTCTTTATATAAGTATCACTATTCAAGCAACTATTCAAGATATTCGCCCCAATTGAAAGCCTCTTTCACTTACTCACTAAAACCAAACCTAAAACATTGGAAGAATTTCAATAGTAAGCTAAGAAGTATATATAACAGGAAGATTTCATTTTTTACTCAAGATAAGATTGAGAAACCAAGTTATGACCGATACAAAGACAATAATTAAGAAAAAGATAGAGGAGGGTTGTCAAAGATTGATGTGCCCTTCCGGAGCACTTAAGCGAATTAACCTCTTGAAATGAAAAGGATCAAGGTCAAGAGAGGTTCTAAGATTTGAGTTTTTATACCCACTCAACTAGACATGAGAGAAAATCCTCCTTGAAATAGGAGACTCCAGCATCCAAACTAAATTCAATAGGATGAAGACAAATCTTAGTTGTCATGATAGAAGTAAGTATTGTGATTACCACAAAGATGTGAAACATCATACCAGTGACTACATTCAGTTGATGCCTATGATACAAGAAGCCATAAAACGTAGATTTCTAAAGTAGTATGTGGTTGTCCATCCAATAGAATAGAAAGACCATACGGTGAAGGAGAACATATTGAAATCAAGAACGAAGCAATAAGTTAAACAATTGATTTACGACAATTCATATGGGATAGTCAATACTATTATGGGAGGCCTTATTCAAGCACCTTTTTAAATTGTTCCAGAATCGATGAAGGTACAAAAATTGTGCTCGTCACCAAAAGATAAAAGCTAGACCTCTCCTTTGCATATACTAATAAGGACCTCTAAAATGTTAAGTCGCCACTACAATGCCTTAGCGATCCAAACCAAAGTGGTAAGGTTAAATGTAATGAAAGTCTTGATTGATATCGAGAGCGGTGTAGACATTATTTGCAATCAAGCATTCAACTCGCTAAGAGATCACCATATCCAAAAAGGTTAAAACCTTACAAGCCATGAAATATTTGGTTTCAACAACTAAGCTATTAACTTAGATGAATTATCACTTTTCCCATGCGGCTTGGAGATGACAAGCACTAAGCTAATGTGGTGTTGATTTTTTAATAGTGAGCTGTTGGCTATCGTAATATGATATTAGGTTAAACTAGTCTTTTCACATTTTAAATGGTCCCTTCCTCAACCCATTTGAAAGTTAAATTCCCTACACCTCCTAGTGTAGGTATTTGCAAAGGAGACCTAAAGTTATCAATGAGACTTTATGTCAAAGCCTTGAATGAGATGAAGTATACTAACTCTTCACTTAAATGGCCAATTGAAGATAAAGGGGAACCAACAAAGTTAACTAAAGAAATTTAACTTGGCAATGCTATTAGAAAAACCACTTAAGAGAGCTTATCATCTTTCTTTAAGACAACTTAGATAAATTTGCCTAGTTTCCATTGAATATGCCATTGATTGAACTATAGGCAATAGGTTACAAACTTAGCATGGATCCAAAGACTAAGCTAGTGCAATGAAAAAGACAACATCTCGTTGTTGTTCAATAAGCCACCACATAAGAAGAGGTGTTGAAATTAATAAAAGTTGGATTCATTAGAGAAGAGAAGTACCTCACTTAGCTCGCCAACATTGTATAGGTGAAAAATCCAATAGGATGTGGCGTATGTGCATCAATTATACCAACCTTAACAAAGCCTACCGTAAGGATCATTTTCCACGTCTATAAATGAATTAGCTTGTGGAATTGACAATAGGCCATTCGTTACTAAGTTTTATGGGTGTCTTCTCTAAATATAATCAAACAAGGATGGAGCCAAAGGACAACGTACATACATCATTTATCACCAACTTTGGAAAGTACTATAATAAGATCATGTCAACTGGCCTAAAAAACAAAGGGGCAACATCCCAAAAATTGGTAATAGAGGCTTTCAAGGAATAAATTGGACATAATATGGAAGTATATATGGACAACATGGTAGTTGAGAGCAAAGTGCATGACAATTGTCTTGGTGATCTGCGAGAAACTTTTAACCAACTTAAGTAATATCATATGAAGCTTAATATATAGAAATATGTTTTTAGAGCCTCCTTTGCAAATTTTTTGTGGTATATTGCCAACTAATGTAAAATTTAGGCCAATCCCAAATAGATTTGAGCAATCCTTAACATGCTTGCGAAGGACGTACAAAGTTTCACTAGATCTATAACAACCTTAAGTAGATTTGTATCAAGAAGCATAAACAAATGTGCTGAATTCTTCAAGATTTTGAAGAACCCTATAGAATTCTACTGGACCAACAAGCATGAGGCTACATCCATAAAGCTAAAAAATTTAGTTTTCTGGGTTTAAGTGAGAGAGAGAAAGAGAAAGTCTAGATCTTAGAGGGATTTGCCATCTCCTTTAATCTACGTATCTATTCCACTAGAGTGAGAGATTAATTTTTGAAGTTATTTTGCTACTAAATTGGTGGGTATTGAAGTTCAAAAGTCGAAAGTAGTTATAAGAAATTTGAAATTTCCTATCCTTTGATCTTTAAGTGAGTAAGCAAAAGATTAAATCTTAATAATAATGTCCTCAAGAGTTTGATTTGGTAAAGCTATAAGCGAAAAAGAGCTTGAAATGAACTCATTTGGAGCTTGTTTGAGCTCCAAATTTAAATCATGACGAATAGACAAAAGCTAGAGACCATGTGTGCAGGTCTCACACACTTCTTCCAAGGCACGTGTTGACTTAGACACATTGTGTGGAAAATTAAAATCCCTTTCGAAACCTAAAACCAATGCTCAACACAACCAAGTTATGACCACTCAACCAAACCTAGTCTTCAATCATTTTAATACATTTAAATGTTTTTAAAATCAACCTCTTGGGCCTATTACAAATAAAGTGAAATGGGATAAAAGGAACATGGGCCCATGGTCCGGTTAATTTATAAAATCAGCCCAACACAGTATAAAATAAATATTAAACATATAAAAGAGCTAAAAATTTGAATAAAAATATATTATTATGTACATTAACGATACTAATTAATTTTTGCTTATTCTATTAATATTTTTTTATCTTTCTCTTTTCCTTTGTTCCTCTTTCTATTTTTTTTTTATATTTTTCAAATATTTTTATTTATGATTCTTGTCTAGACCTTCTTATCTGAAAGGAGGGTTTCCTAATGAAATGCCCCATTTTTTCAACGACTTAAAATAGGAAAGTGATGTAATGCTATATAATGATACAGGAAAAATTTAACCTTAATTTTAATCTTTTAATGATCGGACAATAATAGTTAATTAAATAAATAAGGAACTTTAGTATATACTTTCAACCTAAGTTGATCATGAGACATAACTAAGGTAATTAGTATAGTAATTGAATTTATTTGAGATAAGAGATAAAAGATAATTCAATTTTGTACCACATCTTATCCAATTATTGAAATTACCTAAATATTCTAAATTGAGCTTTACTTAACAAATTTAATATAATGACAGACTAAGTGTATGCGCTTTAATTTTGGCCATGTAGTGTGTCGTCTTTAGATTTTGGCAAATTAATATTTATACTTCCAAAGTATGTGCGATTCAATGTTTTTGTTAAATAATATTTAATGGCATTTATTTTGATAACATGATAATGACAAGTGAAGTGATTATACTTTCAATTTTTAGTAATTTTTTATAATTTAGTGTTACATCTTTATATTTGGGTCGTTTTTGACCAAGTGCCTATCGTTATTTAGTCATCAAAATAAACGTCTATCAATTATTATTTAATGGAGACACTAAATTGCATATCCTTTAATTATACAAGTACTAATTTGACAAAATCTAAAAATAAGACACTAAATTACCAATAATTGAAAGTACACACACTTGGTGTGCCATTATCCCATCAAATTCAATACCTAAATTCCTATACGAAAGCTTAAATTCAAAAAATGTATTCCTAGAAATTCTATAAAATCCTAAAAATCAAGCTAAATCACTTTAATTCTACACTTTTTTTTTTATCTAATTTGTTCCGATAGGTTAAGTCTTTGAATCAATACAAGATTTCACTAATCATTTCCAAAGCTAATACCCTAAAATACCCTCACATGCCCCTAATTTCCTTACTTAATTATCTAAGGGCATTCATGTCTTTTATCATGTACACATATCCTTACACGAAGAAGTGTCCAAACTCACATTATATAAAACCAAAATTTTTCATTTGTCATTCATTTTTAATATCGAATTTCTCTCTCTCTCTTGATGTCATCACTATCATCTCTCCCACTCTCAATTTGCTATTTGTAAATAACTAATTTGCTTTAAAGGGCTTCAAGTTTATTTTTCATTTGGACTTAACTCTCTAGGCTGAAGTGATGTGGCTTAGAGAGTTAGGCTTATTTACATATTGGGATGATTAAGGGAGAATTGATATGATGGGCATTGAGTAGGGCCCATTGGAATTAGTTTGCATGTTTAAACCATTATAAAAAAAGCTCACATACTACAAATAAAATTCTTAATAGGCTTGAGTTCACAAGGAAGCCCATTTTGCTTGTTTATTATGAAAGGGACTCATTCTAGCCATTGGTTGTCCACCTAATCTGACGGACAACATCAATGGCTAAGTTCCCTATAAATCTTACTAGTCTTGTCTCATTTAGATAATTAGAAATCTTGTAAAGATGTTGTAGTGCTATCGGATTTCCATCCGAGAAAATCAATCACATGATCTAATCAATAACACATATTATGTTATTATGGTTAATATCTTGAATGGTACATGAATTATGATAAAATATGTATTAGATATTTGAACTTTCAAATTATTTAATTTAATACTTGAACTTTAAAACTGATTAATTTAGCACTTGAAAGAACTTTTCATGTGCACTAATAGTACCTCTATCAAGCTCTTTTAAGTATTAAATTGATTAATTTTAAAGTTTAGGTACTAAATTAATCATTTTTAAAGTTTAGGTATCTAGTTGCATATTTTATCAAAGTTCATACATTCATGACATTATCCCATGTTATTATGCTTAGTGAGGTCTGATGCCTTTGAGCTTTCTCACTTATCATGTGTACAATGAGCCAACTAAGATCATCTGCTTCTTCTCCTTACACATTTTTCTCTTTATCATCCCTATAGGTGTTATTTTCTTAGGTCACAGGTAGCATAATGGCTATCCAACACGCATACAATCATTGTAATCAAGCCTCTCACATTCATCACACTTAAATCACAAAATTCAATAAATCAAAGATAAGTTTCATCTCTATTCTCTCTTAATCAAATTAAATTAAAATCTTATAATTTTTTTTTCTAATCTCTAATCTTAACATAAAATTCATTTAGGAAAATTCAAGAAAACAAGTAGAAGTTGGAGATTAAGAACTAAGGTTTGTTTGGATTATTTAATTTTCATTCGTATATGATCTACAGTTGATTTTCATCTGTATATTATTTATATCTAATATGTTTATGAGTAAAAATAAATGTTTTTCAATAGTATCTATAATATTAACAAGCATCTGTTTGAAAATGACAAACATAAGATGTCAAAACAACCAAAATAAGATGAAACAAACATAGATTGATAAAGTAGCAGTGGTGTTTGGTGCATAAGCTTCTATAAACTATTTGAAAAGTAGTTATTGGTATTTGTTGATTTTTATTTTGATTTCTCAATTCTAGTAAGTAGATCTAATTTAATCGATGATTATGTATGTTGATTTGATATTTGATGGATTATGTACAAATATTGTGGGTATCGCAATATATGACATGTGGTAGTATATATTTAATTTTAATCTAGTGATTTATATGTGAATTATGTTAATTTAATGTCATGAGTTAGAAATGAGTTTTCTTGATTTGAATCATGATAATGGACTGTTATAATATTATTTGGATTTATACCAAACTCCAGATGAAGTTTGAAGTGTTTTAGTGTTGAACTTGATTTGAATGAGTTATAGGTTAAAATGGCTTAGTGGCTTGATTGGTGAGTTTGATGTTGGTTTTTGGGAAAATATTTGAGGTTGAATATGAGTGTTCATGCTGGAAATTTTGAGTTTATGATGTGATTATGATGTTTGGATAATTTAATTTGATCTCTAGAGTTGCTAAAGTTGAAATAGTGTTAGCTAATTCTTTGGCAAAGATTAGATGGCTTTGAATATTTTATGGACATTTTGGATTTAGAATCATATTTTTGGAAATTTCAAAGAGTGTTTGAAGAGTTTAAATTTTTATAAGATGAATAAATAATTATAGTGAAGTTAGAAGATGAATTCTTGAATGGTCATGTTAATATTCAATATCAATATGTATGTGTGATATAGAATATTGTTTAATTCATAATGACTTAAGAGTTGAAATTGGTTTGTATTTGAGTAATTTCTAGAAATTCTTCAAAAATTTGTTTGATTGTTCATGAAGTTTTTCAACCTTTTAATCTCATATTCAAAGTGTTCTTCATAACATTTCGAGCTAGATCTTTAAATCAAGTCAAATTCAACATAAAATATGTTTTTTCATTAATATTTGGATTTTGATTGTTCTTGAAAGTTTATAAATCATAGATTAACATGGAATCAATATCCTTAACACAAAGTTTCAAATTTAGCACTAAAGATTTGTAAAGACCCGACATGTACTTTATCAAAATTTCACATGTCAAGTCCCCGATCACACATAATATTCGAAGATATTTTGCATAAGGTTGTCCGAAAAGGAAGGAGGTTATGCTTATTGCTTGCTCAGCATATTAATATACAAAGCTTTTACGAAACTACTCATTTAAGAGTAGATAACTTTACATAAATACATAAGATAGTACCACTAATTGTAGCACTCCAAGGTCATAAAACCAAACTAATATACATGATGAAAAACTTAGGTACTTTATATTACAAAACATAGACTTTTGAGAAAGCCTTAATCAATACTATTACATTGAATAAAAACAAGATTTTGCTTTTTGTCTTTTCCAAGAGTAGTCCAGCACCCTAATCATCCCACTCATTAAGGAAAGCTTCCAATTCGTACCATGCCTTAAATCATCGTAATATTCATCATCATTGATACCTATAGAAGAAAGAGTGAGCTAAGGGCCCAGTACACGGCAACACAAACAAATACATAGTGGCATACACTCCTAAGCTAATGCAATACAAGAAACGAAGACATTATTTATCTTGTTTAAGTAATACAAATCAACACTGGAGTATTTAAACTTTGATTGCAACCTTTTAAGGATCCAGGGTCTAAAAAACAACAGCTGCTTAGGGGGTTGAAATAAGTAGCCCGAATACTTATATCTCCTACATAACTTTACAAATAATAATCTTATCTAGGATTCACAACCTTTACTCAACTTTACTTAACTTAATCCATAACATTACCTAGTTCAATCATCCCCATAAACGTAAACTAAATCATATTATTTCCTCTTAAGAATAAGCATATTACACCGATACCGTTTCTCCTATCAATTACCCACCAAGCCACTTATGAAAGTCATTGCATCACGACAGGGTTAGTCTAAGCACCTAACTACCATGTTAACCTCGTTAACAGAGTTGCTGCTTCTCAGGCCAGATTCAATAGCATATGTACAAAAAATTCAAACAAATTTTGAACTGATCTTTCATTAGAGTTGCTTTAATAATGCCTAACCTAACATTCAACATATATATTACTACGTACCTGGATAATTGGATTTATTAGATAAAAGACCTGTATTCAAAGTCAATTGAGTGTTAGAGCCTGTTGAGGAAATTCATTTCATACGAAAGAATGTTAATCCATAGTTGAATACTAAATCATTAAACCTTAATCAAACTTAAAAAAAGTTCAAATCATCATACAACTTCATATTCATACAAATACAAATATACACATTATATTTCACAGTTTATCCATCTATAATTATTATTCATTTATTATTTTATTTTCTTATGAATAGTACTAGAGGATCTATTACACCCATGACAATGGCCGTGATAAACACAATTGGCATTGTCACCCCCATAATAGGAGATAACCCCACCCCCCTCACCCCACCCCAATCACAACCGTAATGTAGGCCGTGTTAATGAATATGCTCGTGGTTGCCTTGTTAAAAAATTTTCGAAAAAGTTCTCAAGGATATCACGACTTATGTAATGACCGTATCAAGCTTTAAAAACACAGAGAAGATAACGGCTGTGATCAAGCTTTGAGAACCGTATGAAGGAGATAACAGTTGATTGGGTGTGATTACCAAGCTTATAATTTATAAATCCTATTAATCTTAGATCTACACAAAGGTAGCACACCTATCATGTAATATAGAATTTAACTCGGATATCGTCCTAAGGATCTATGGGCAAGTATTAGTAATACCCTTTTACTGCTATTTAGCCTAAATTATCAAAGTGATTATGCTAATTCTAATTAACCAATTAAATAATGAATAATAGGCCCTAATTAAAAATGTATGAGTGCTTTTCTTGGTTTTAAAATCAATTCACAACAATGGCCCTAGTTTTGATCCACTCTAACCTTTGCTACTTATGATAGTATTAACTAATGATTAGTTAAGTCTTGAACTGTAGGGTCTCTTGATTAAATCAATTACTTTATTCAAGTTAATTGTTTCATAATTTTACATGAGAAAGTAGGAATGTCTCCCTTCACTAACGCCAATGCAAAATGGCATGAAACTCTTAAACCCTAATTAAAGATTAACACTATTGCAAAAATCCGAAGTCTTCCTATATCTAGGTGAAGCATGCATACGCATCATTCATGGATGATCTATCCTATTGATTGAAATTTCTTTCTAATCAACAAGAATCGAGCATGTAAGAATTTTGGCCAGAAATTATCACAAGACAGAATTCAAGATAAAAATTTTCATCAATTTACAAAGATTCAGAACATAGGTTAGGGTTTCACAAAACCTAGGCATATAAATCTACTCTTCCATATGATAAACTATGAAACTAGAATTTCTAGAAGAGTTTAAAGAAAACATGATTGAATAAACCCTTTAAATAATTGTTGTGAATCTCTAGGTGTTGCTTGGTAGATCTCCCTTAAAGAGCTCTCTAAGATGTGCGCTTTATGGTTAGGAATGAAATATGATGCTTCTGATCCCCAAAAACTAAAACAGAGCGTATTTATATAGGGTCTGACGTTGTACACGATCCATGTAGGGAGGTAGTACACTTAGGAAAACGCTAAAAAATTCTCGCTTCATCTATACACCCCGACATATACTAGCCATGTACATGGGTTGTGTATGCTGGAAATCCACCTTTTTCTTCACCTTGTTTTGTTTCCAATCCTCTAAATAGCTTAATTGTTCCTTATTTATCTCTGAAATGAATAATTTACTTAATAAGTATCATTTTTTTTAGTAAATCAACAAAATATCATATAAGATATAATCAATAAAGTACAATTATTAAGGGTCTTAGGACACTTATCAATGGTTTTGTAATGGCCATGATTAAGGCCGTTTCACATTTTAAAAGGCACTCAGAGGAGATCACATGCCACACCACGGCCGTGATTGTCAAGAAAATTTGGTTTCGAAGATGTAACGGCCTCTAACACGCCCATGATGAACAGTATATTGATCTTTTGATACTTGTTTCAAAAAATTTTGAAGTATAATATCCACTAACTCTTTATTAAGGTCTTATTTGTTTTAAAAACATGCTAGAACTAACTTATAGACACAATATCAAACATCATCAAGATTACTTGTACTCATATGTTCATTTCACATGTATATGTACAATAATCCTAACCTAAAACATAAGCTCATCATTCATGCTTGTTGAACTCTATATTAACCTAATTACTAAAGTCCTACTCATTTATCACTAATGACATCAGTACACACTTCAATTCATCATAAACTAAAAATTTATTTCTTCAAACACCTAGAGTACATATGCCTATTTGCATATCTAGTTCAACATACATGTTAGCATACTATTAATTTTTCTAAAGCATCAAAATTCTACTCACATCTGACATCAACAACAACTAGAAACTATAATTAAACAAATTATTCAAGAATTCAACTTTACTTACTTATATAGGTACTAAGATCAATCAAGCTTCTCTTACTACTTCTTAGCTTAAATTGTTTATCTTGCTTGTTCCTTAGATGAGTTCTTTGCTTAGGATCTTGTGGGGGTAAAGTTTAGAGAGAGAATTGTGCTTGGTTGTGTTTAGGAAGATGAAGTAAAAGGAGAGAGAGAGAGAGAGGATGGTTTAGGGTCTGTTTTGAGATGTAGATATTTTTATTTCTTTTTGACTTTTGAGGCATTTTAGAAGCCTTTAAAAGATGCTCAAACATAAGCTTTAACTATGTGTATGTGTAAGTTTGAGTTTGCTAATGAAAAGATGGGCTTTGGGCTAGAGTTACAAATGTTGATTTTATTGCATCAATTAATACACATATTCTATAACATAATTCAATTCAACACACACTTATATATATTACTACACGTATAAATACGCACCAATACACATACAATTAAGTTTTAACACATTTCAATACTACTAATTTATCATATCATCAATTAAAATTCCCATAATCTATAACACCACAATCAAGTCATGAAATCAACATATAAAACATATATACAATTTAATTTAGTGTACTTAGTTTAGTTCATTTCAAGATTTGAATCAAAGTTGGTTTGAACTTGTAGAAATTTGTTTTGATTTTGTTGAGTGAACCTTGATTATGAAAACTTGTTTATGCCTTAAATTTTATAAAAATTTAAAAATAATTATAATCGAATATGATAATATTTTAATAAGTTAATTAGATGAATAATAAGTAAATAAATATATAGAAAATAAAATAAATAAAAAATGGTGTGATTCACATGAACTGAATCGGTTCACAATTGAACTAACTCCAAAAGTCCAAGAATGGTTCAAAAGGGCAACTCACTCCAATTTTTCACTCTTTGGACTGATCTCTTCTCAATAAAATTTAATTAAATAAATTTAAGTAATAAAACAAAACAAAACAAAAAAATTTAAACCAGTTAAAAATTAAATAATTTTGATAACTAATATATAAGTTGAATTCCACCCAATCCGTTAAAATTAGTTTGTGAAATAAAACTTAATGATTGATTGAGCTTATAATAATTGAAATTATACTTTAGATAAGTATGTCCTAAGTGAATAATTAATCAAAAGGATTTAATTAATAATTAGTTCAAGGACTTATATAGTAATAAAGGATAAATAACTGGTTAATCTAAAACAACTAATTGAATTTAAATAAAAAATTAGTAAAAGTTTTATCTTTCTTTTTTTAGCTCTACATTTTTGTGGTATTGGTTATTCAACGAACAAGTGTCTTCTACATAAAAATATAGGTACGTAGTGATATGCTTATTTATAATAGATATCCTAAAGTGAATTAATATTTAAAGATTGTTAAAATAATTGATTGATTGAATGTGAGTGGTCATTACTTGATCTAGACCAAAAACTGACAATCTTGTTAGGCGGTACTGGTACTGTAGTTAGGTGCTTAAACCATCGACAGTAGCTTAGCAGGTAGTTAATAGGGAAAACAATAACAAGTAAAGTTTATTTATGCTTGATGGGAAGTAATATAGTTTAGTTCACAACTTATGGGGCCAATTGAATTGCATTATATTATGGATTGATATAAGTAAAGATGTGTAACGATTGTGATTTCTATATAAGAATACTACTTGGATAAATTTAATAGGTAAAGGTATTTGGTTTGCCTTTATGAACGCCCTTACCGGTTGTTACTATTCAGCATCCCTTGGCCTTTGGTTCCCAATATGATTGTAAAGTGTGAGTGCTTAACTCTTGGTTGTCCCCATTTAAATTAAAGATCTAAATTGTTGATTGTTGCATTTGTGATAAAAATCATGGTTCACTTGGACCAATAACTCGATCTAGAACGACAGGATTGAAGATCTTAGCTCTATGGATCATTATTGATGAGGCGAGTCTTAAGGATCGAGCAACAGTGAAGATCATGCCTGTGATGACCCTTATCATGCCCATGATCATTTGAAACTAGAAGAAGAATTTGATCCAAAAAGGATCATGACCCATGTGACAGTTATGATCAACAGGGTGATCACTTGTCCTATTTTATGTGTCATTTTAAAATGCTTGCTTTCTGTTTTATATGTCTGTCTTTCCTTTTGCCATGTTTGCTCTTGCATGACTTGTGGGAGTATATAAAGTTTCTTAAGGTTATATTATCAGTAGCTTAAACCTTTCTTTTGTCATTGATTGAGCTCAATTGCCTTATTGGCTTTCTCGAAATTATTTTCAAAACCTGTTGAGTAATATTGAGTTTTTCTCAAAATTATTCTTTATTGTTTCTTTTGATCTTGTATCATATCGATTGAGTAAAACAACTAGTTTGATTCTTTTCTTAGTGCATCATATGCAAGGGTAGATCATTCATATCCTTTTACTTTACTGTTTTACATAAATCAAAAACCCAAAAATACATTGTAAATCTTGATAATTTCACTATGTGATTCTGATATGGATCATATCCTTATTAATTTGCATTTAAACCAAATGCGTGCAATGATACGTGTGTGCTTGTATTATTGTTGTACTGAGCTACATCCCATTCCTTTCTTTTTCAAGCGATAATGATGATTTTATTGATGATTGCTTTAATTACTTATGATATGGGTTCAATGTCGAGGGACGAGTTCGAGTTGTAGACATGCTGGCTGATATTTTTCTAATTCTAGAGAGTATTGTTTGTTTGTTGATAAACTTCTCAAATACTTGTTGTATATTAATCTTTTGCAAATCTTTATATTTTCCACTGCATATCAAATGTTTACCAAAACGGAATTAAGAGTTTTCTTAAACTAAAAGTGGTTAGAAATTCACTTGCAATCATAGTTGTCAAAAGTGGTCAAATATATGATTCAACGAGTTTATGATTTTATAAATTTTTTCTTAATTAAAATGAATTAAAAAATGTTTAGGTGCATACTTTAATTATAATTATGAATTTAGGTTTATGATTCTATATATTTATAATTTTATCGATTTTGTATCATTTTACTGATTTTAGACATTCTAGTGAATAGTAAAATCAAGGTTTTGATAATAAACATGTTCACTTGACTAAATCGTGATTCAATTCCCCTAGTATTCTATGTTTGGATCCTATTGCGTTGTTCACTTGCTTTTTGACCCTATAATAGCTATTCACTAAGAAACCACAATTACTTAAAACGTTGAATTGACATTCCTCATCCCGAGCCAAGAATTGTGACTCTTCACCCATTCATATTTTTATACCCCCAAAATAGTGTCGATATATTTTACAAATTATACTAAACAACACCTTAGTCAAAATAACATCTATTTTCTCTCCCACTTCTTCATATCATCATCATCACTTACTTCTTAGCTCTTCCATAACCTCTGTAAGATGAACCGTCTCTCTCTCTTTCCTCTCCCCTAAATGGGTACTCAAACTTTACTTCTCTCTCCTCTCTCTTCCTCCTCCTCATCTTTGTCATCATCAACAATGAAGCTGGTGTGATGTCGCAGTTGAACCTCAAAGACCTATCGTTTGGCTGGTTGTCATCAGCTTGGCAAGGACACTCCCATCCGATTTCTCCCCACTAACCTAACTCACCTCTCTCTCTCTCTCTCTCTCTCTCTCTCTCTCTCTCTATACACACAACACACATATATATATATATATATGGGGTATTTTAGTCATTCTAGTTTCTATTTAGGGCTTATTACATCAATTTATTTTATCAAGCAAACAATGTAATGGTATTACAATTACACCTAAGTGAACTTGATAATAGCAATTGCAAATTACAATTTATTTGACTCATTCGTAATGTTAATGCATTATAGCTTTTTTTTTTTTTTTGTCATCCATTACAACTTTATTCTATTTAGCGAACTAAATGAGCCATTAGTCAATGGTAACCTTTACATATAACGCTTAAGTATTACACGTGGTAGAACTGTTAATGTTGTAGGCTTTATTAGAGGCGAAACTCAATGTTTTTCTAATTTTTAATTTTTCTATTTTTCTATCTTTATTCTTTTTGTATTTTTATTATTATCTTTTTTTTATTTTCTATTATTTATATTTTTTAAGGGGAAAAATGAGGTGTCAACAAAAGTCTTAGGAATAGTGCTATAGCTATAACCATTTTTCCTACACTTATTTATTTATTTTTTCATAAGTGGGCTAGCAGATCAACCTGTTTAATGAGCTAACCTTGTTTGTCTCAAGCTACCTTATGGGTTTAATAGGCTAAGTATAGTTAGCTCACTTTTAAATGAGCTAAAAAAAGATCAGTCCTAATCCATTTTAAAAATGGGTTAATAGGCCAATCCGCAAGCTACGACCTTTTATATGCCTCTAGTAATATCCTGATAATCATGATTGATCAGTATGCTCATAATGGTCACCTAAAATAATGAGACCTAAGTGAATGATCGATAGAACCCAAAACAAAACAACACGTATATTTATATGAAACATTACAATTCAACCAACACATTCAATTGAGTCATTATTATTGGTTAAGAGATGAAACCATTGGTAGAGTCATTTTAAAAAAGTGCATCTCTACATCTCTTTGCAATGGATTTTGAAAGTGGATTTATAATTATCTCATAAATTAGTTTTGAAAAAGTGGGGTAAGTTTTAAAAGTTAGTTTTGAAAATATGAAATGGATTGCAAATATAAGTCAAATTGGTCCAAGATTAATTGGAAAAAAAAAAAAAGAACCTTTAAATCATGTACAACAAATGACATATTAAATTTCCAATTCATAATTTATCAAATTATTTTCTAATTATAGCATACACAACCATCTAAGTTATTACGGTCTATGTAGTCCAATTGTGTTTAATATCTTGATAATAAGCTAAATCAAATTGCAAATTATACGAAGTATTGAAAATATGGTGGTCCTATCATTTTTTAAACAGAACCGATTTTGTTAGTTATTTAACAACTCAGATTTATACCGGCTATGAGCAAACATTGAAGTATATAATATATCAATTACTATATTTATTTTAATAGTTAGATGATTGATTAAATGAGACCGTAAAAGTTCTATAAAGTATTGATCCATGACTTGTATATATTAAATATTTTAGAAACCAATGCTACCACTTAATATTCACTAAATATATAGTTTATTGGACCTTAGTTAAGCTTGCTTATGTAAAATATTGTTTTGTGTTTTAAAACTCAATAAGGTTCTCTAAGTTAATAAAAGACACCAAAGTGTTTTGAAGTTTCATTACTTCAATTTGATCTTAAAGCTAAAATTTCTCATAAGAATGAATGAGTTGAATGTTGTAAACCTAAAAACATATAAAAGCTCTAATCTACATTACACATAGGTGGCGCATCAATTATAAATCAAGATAGCATACAAACTAAACAACTTAAGCACCTCAATTGACCTAGCTTGGAAGATATCTTGAAGACAGTAACAAGTTGTATTTAAGTATGTGCCATATGTCAAAAATAGGGAGTGACACTTGGAGTGCCACTAAGTGACACTTGGACCGCTACTTAAGCACCACTTGTCAAATGTCATGACAAGGAGCTGCTACTTGTCAATGCCCTAGGAAGCCATATTTCGTCTCAATCATATGCATTTTAAGGAAATAACATGATGGCATTCTAACCTATTCTAGCCGTGTAGCTCATCATGGGAGTTAGTGTGTTTACAATAAGAAAATAATAAAGAACTCACCTATTCCCTCATCCCTATGACCGTAAGCTTTGGAAGGGATGGATAGACCCTATGAGCATCACATCATCTAATCACCAACATCATGACTAAGCTACTTGCAAGGAGAGTTCACACTACAACTTATCAAATGTTGTCCCTTTGATCCGTGATAGTCATTGCTAAAAATCGCAAATTGGTAACTTGTCAACAACTTCAAGACAATGATTGAAGAAATCCCATGATGACCTAGCCTAGCAAATGATAGGATAGCCTACAATGTCTCTTTCTTTCTCTTTTCTAAAAACCGAAACTAAACCTATGAGCTAAAATCCCAACACAGCAGCAACAAACTAGACACTTAAGTAGAAAACATCACATGTGCAACCTAGAACTTCTACAAAATAAAGATGAATCTACCCTTATCCTCTTGCCTTGTTGTGAGCCTCCATGAGCCGCATCAACATCATTACATTCCTTAAAACTATATAAATACAAAGCATGTGAAAGTGGTCCCATCTTTCTCAAAAACCTATACCCCATGCCCCACAAATCCAAGTGAAAGCAACAAAAGCCAAAAAGACTAATACCATCAAATACCCCACACACCACACCACACATCATTATCAAAAGCTAGGAGCAAGCATGCACCAGTCCTAGGTTGACTCCACATGTGAACTCCACAAAGTATGGGTAAGGTATGGTTCAATTTGAATACAAATTGTCAAAGTCATAAACTAACAAGTTCCATATCCTTTGTCTAGGATCTCAACACACTAAGGAGCATGGTAAAACCTTAAGCCTTTCTTGAATTTAAGTTGATCTTTTGAAACATCTCAATGTATACAACATGTTTTATCACATGAGCAAGATCAATATAGATGACCATGATCTACATGTTTTGGTCCTTATATGAACTTTGACAAACAACATATGAATATCAATGGAGTACACGACCTTTAGCATACCTAAGACATGCGGCCATATGTAGCATATAGGGAACCCATCACATTACTTTATAAAAGTAGTGGAAATTAAACAACAGGTAGATATCCAACCCTAAGCCTCTCATATCTAAATTAGGAGATAGGGTAGTCTGTGTTTGTTTCCATATGTTAAACTTAATTTAGCTTATAAGGAACATGAAGGAATGAATAAAATGATAGGACTAAGTAATGATCATATGAAGGTTCATGAAGTTTACAGTACATGTAAGTGATTTTAGGTGATACAAGTCTATTACAAATCAAGGGATTCCTAGATTAAAAAAAATGGTACCTTTAGGAAATTGGAGCTTAGATTGGATCTTCACATAAGCTTATGGAAACCGATGGCAACCTCTTAACTATAGGTGTAATCTTATCTTGAAAACAAGAGAAACAAAATGAAAATAAAGAGATCCGACTATATAGGTGAAATAATGAACGATCTAATGAATGGTTACCCTTTTCTAGATAACGGTTTTCTAGTTATATGTAGGAGTACTTTTGTTTTAACCAGTTCCATGGGAACTAATTGGCATTAAAAGGAACATCACACGTGGTATCGACAAGAAATGGCTATTACTTTATGGTTTTTCTAAGTTCTAAGATTTTTAAATAAAAATTATTTTGAATAGTTTTATGGTACTTTTCTATCTTGGTTCTTAGATTCTCCTGGGCGAGGCAGATCATTTTTTGTGTAATTCCTTCAACCCTAATGAGATGGCATAGATCTTCATCTTGCTTGGATTATGGTTGTCTGAGCTTGTATTGCTCATATGTATTAATGTTGAATTGCATATGATTGATAAATAATTTGTTTGATTTCTTTATACGTGATATGATCTGGTTACATCATTGGGCCATGGTATCGTTCACACTCTCACAAATTTTTCAGGACATGCTTGAGGTCTTGGCTTGTTCCATCAAGTAGCTTCACTCTGGTAGGATTTAAGATTTAGCAATAGATATGATGAAGTCCTGAATAAATTTTGTCTTAGCCTTTATTTGCAAATGAAATCAGTTTGTAATATGTAAACAACATACAACATAGTTTGATGTTATTTACCTCGAGTTTATGACTTACATATGTACATCACTTCTCATCAAAGTAACTAAAAATCTTGCCACATATCACAACCTCTTAATGGTTAGTTGTGTTATGTTCTAGTAAATCTCTCTGATGGCCTAAAAACTATGTTTTATAAGATTTAAATGGCATCAGTTTGTTTCAAATTACATAATCTGACTAGCGTACCCATTGGGGTATGATAGTGCTCTACAACCTTACTTAATTGTATGTATGGTTGACCAAATTATAGTATAGGTCTATTGGTCCAATTGACTAGGTCAGATTCGCCGTTTATGGTTGACAATGCTATTCTATGGTTATCCTTTACAAGCAAATTCTCAAGATTTTATATTTTTAATCTTCAAATTCATCTTAAATTTATTATAATTTGTCTCATTACTTTGCAATATTAGTTTTGATCAAATTTCTAATAAGTTGATAGTTTTTATCTTTTATTTCATTTTATACAAAAGTTGAGTGCTTTCATAACTCTTGATATTATACAAAACTTATTGTGATTAGATTTCTAATTTATATTATATCCCCCCAACATTGTGATTAACTTAAGGCAAAATTTGAGAAAATGCTTACATTTAAAACCAAAAAGAAAAAAAGAAAAGAAAAAGAAAGGTTCTTCAATATCTCATAAGGCTCTTTGGCCAAGTAATAAAAAAAAAAAAAAAAGAAGCTCACAAAGGCTCTACTTGAATATTTATTTAAATATCTCTCCCATTAATTGAAATATAGTCCATTCCAAATCTTTTATTCCAAACTATTATAGGAATTTCAAAATTATTATCATTTTAAGATGATGGATCCATTTCCACATGCTAGAATGATATTTTCTATAAAGACTGTAATAAGTTTTAGCATTGATCTTGTCGAATGCCACAATTGATGAGATAGATATGATAAATCGGAATTGGAAAAGATTATTAAATTACTTGGGATAGTTGCTTATGCATTGTTTCCCTCAACAAAGAGATGGAGTGAAATGCATGTGGGAATAGTGTTGCAACAACACATTGTTAGGAAAGTTTTATAAAACTCAAACCCATCATAATACCCCATAAAGTTTCTCAACAATTCTATAAGGATTAAGATAAACATGACACTTGCCATAGCCCAACTTGTATAATTTACTCTTTTTTCCCCCCTTAATGATCCCGCTTCTCCATTACTACATTGTTGTTTTTGTCATGAAAATACATAACACACCACCATACTAACAAGTTTAACTCATCACTGACCTACAAAATACCACCCACTTCTAAAAGGCATTGTACATATATTTCTATATGTTTAATATGTCTACACAAATGCAAATGTTGTATCTTAGAAGATTTGATCAAGTTCATGCTACAATTACACGAACCATCACCGTACTTTTATTATATATGCAAATGGTATGCTTAAGAGGGTTAGACAAAGACATTTCTTCGAAATACAATTGATTTGAAACTTCATTTCCTTTCAAATAGATTATATAGAGTCACCTCAAGTCATTAAATACAAAGTAAATAATTTTTCTCATGAAGATAGTTAAAATTAAATAGTGAGCTAAAATCATAATTTTTAATAGCTTGTTCTATGAGTGAGAGAATCAAAACTTAGTCACACATTAAAATTTCAACCATATAATTATTATGGAAAAAAACCAAAGAGAATTTTTTACGATGGCAAAAAAAAAAAAAAAAAGAAAGAATGAAAAATGTATTTTTAATATGTTTTTATTTTGTTCCAAAATCTAATTTTAAATAGGATGCAACCGGATGGGTCGTTATAGTTTATCCAGCCTATCTAACTTGCATTTTGTGGCAGGTCATGAGCCATAATAATAAATAGATGGGAAGCCCGACTCACTATAGATGCAAGATTATATAACTAGGGGGTTAGACCTTAATTAAGTTAATTCTAAAATTATTTATTAATATTCACTCGCTATTACAATTATATTTGGGTAAATTACACAGTAAAAATATTTGGGAAGAAGTTCATTTTAGGTTACAACATTTTAAGTGTTTAAAAAGAGGTCAAAACAGTGGTTCATTTAAGGCCACCATAACAAATAGTTACTAACATCATTGGACGCCATTATTAAAGACCCGTTAAATGCCATGCTGGATGATACGTTAGCTAAAAATAATAATTTAAAATTATCCATTTAAATTAAAATCTAACCTTTTGCTAAGTAAGAGAAAAAAAGCCCAAACTCCTTGTATGTTTAAAGCAAAAGCACGATAAAAACCAAAGCAATGTGCAAAAATGACCCAAATCAAAACCTAAAAGACACTCTAAGCTGCGTCATGAAACCTTAAGTATGATTTGCCCAAATAGCACTCAAATCTTTTGTCGGCGTTTAAACACCCATATGTTGCTCGTCTTTTAAACACAATGGGAAGTCATAATTTGACATTCAACTCGATCATGGACTTGCCTCTAGGTATCAGTCACTTAGTCTTTGTCATGTTGTTGTGTGCGTTTGCCTTGGAATTTCTGCAGTTAGTTCCAAAGAGTTAATCAAAGAACGAAACATTAGTTGTAGTTGTTTCTGTGAATGTCCCTTAGATGTTATGATTTTACTCAACTAAAAATGACCCTAACTTTAACCTTGAATTCATGAGTGTTTTTTTGCTAATGAATTGCAATGTGTATAGAGAGTGTGATTTCTGCTAACTATTTTGAAGTCATAACCCTAAATTTAACATCAACGTAGTTAGGTTGCTTATATTTTTGATGTTGGTAAGTGGAAGTGACTTCATGTTCAATACAAGAATAGCATCACGAAGGGATTTGATTTTTTTATTTGTCCACAAAGAGATAATATTTAAAGAATATTGGTAAATTGATTATTTTTTAATCATATTATCACTCTCATACAATAAACATGTATATTGTTTTTCATGTTCAATTATATTATTGTCCCTAAGAGATAAATTTTAAAAATGTTGGAAAATTGATAGCATATGTAGGAATTTTTTTTCACTGGAAAAGAAATGTTAAAGTACTGGTTGATTATTACATGTGCAAATTGAGTCGAAATGTTACCCTATCTTACCACTTAGCAATTTTAGTATCCTATTAGCATTTTGTTTTAAAGTGTAGTGCAATGATCATGTTGATCAGCTGTTCTAACAATTTTTAATGGAATGAGCATGTTAATTATGATAGACTGAAGTTATAATTTTTTTATTTACACATAGGACGAGTTAAATTCACACTTTTTGCCCTTCATTGTTTCAGGTACTATCATGGTAGAAAACAGAGTTGTAATTGCGATAAACCATGGAGGCACTTTTTTAATTACGACTCAAATACGAAGTATGTTGGTGGACTGGCATCAATGATGGCTATAAGAATTAATTGTATTACATTTCCGACTTGATGGAAGACATCCGAAGAGGCCTTCATAAGGATGATGTTTCGAAGATTTTTTACAAATCTCCTAATGACACTAATAATTATCTATTGGTCCATGATGATGTAAGCTATGCAAATTTCGTGTACCATTTCCTAGGAAGGAGAGTCAATGAGATACATTTCAAGCATACAACTATCATGAATAATGGAGATACTTCTTCCCCTTTGGCACTATGGTGGGAAGAGCCTTATGTGACTACAATCCAAATGTAGAGAATTTCTCAAATTCTCTATCTGATTGGACAAAGGCAAATAGAAGTAGGAGTGATGATGATGATGATGATGACAGGGGGCCATGGGAGTTGCATAGGTCCTACTGGTGATCGATTAACAAACATAAGGATTGATGATGGCAATGATAATGATATAGATTATGCCACGTTTGATGATGATTTAGAAGATGAAGATATATTTGGCAAAGAAATGTATGAAGGATAACAAGATGATTAACCCTACATAGCTAAGAGACATCATTTTCCTTCATGTGATGCATTTGCAAGATCTCTTGTTTTTTCGATTGGAACGATGTTTGAAGATGCAGCAGAGTTCAAGAAAGTTATGGTATGTCACTCAATTTTAGAACAAAGATATATTTATTTCTAGAGAAATAGTGTAGGTCGAATTAGTACTTTATACAAAGATAGTATGTGCCCCTAGAAAATAACCGTCTCTACAAACAAGAGCATAGGGGACTTGCAATTAAAGATATATGAATCGAACCATGTTTACTAGCAGGTGTACAATAACAAATGAGCTACTGCTAAGTGGCTAGCGGGTGAGTTCATGGAAACTATCATGTCAACCCCAAGTATTCAATAGGGTGAGTTGAAGGAATTAACAAAGAATCAATTATGGCTGAATAAAACTATTAGCAAGGTTAGGAGAACTCGTTAAAGGGTTTTGGTTCAATTGGAATTTGATTATGTTGAGGAGTATGAATGATTGTGGGATTGCGTTAACATATTGGAAGGAAGTAATACTATGGTCGTCCTTCAGGTTACTAAAGCAGTATAGTGGCAAAAGGGTGATTTCATACGTATGTATATATGCTTTGAGGCATGCAGAAGAGGGTACTTAGATGGTTGTATGGTTGCTTTCTCACGGGCCTTTACAAAGGCCAATTGTCAAGTGCAGTTGGTTAAGACACCAACAATGGGATGTTCCCAATAGCATGGATAGTGGTTGACATTAAGAATAAGGATAATTGGGGGTAGTTCCTGGGGTTACTAAAATCTGAGCTTCGTATCGCTAATTTTGGTGAAGGGTGGACACTTGTTAGTGATCATCAAAAGGTATATATCTTGCCTGGACATTTATTGTCTGTTGATATGCTTTAGTTTTTCCTTCGTATTTTATGTGTTACATCTACTACCTATATCATAATGCTAGAGACAAGGCGAACAAGGATAATTGGGAGTGGTTATTTTATGTGATATGCCTATTCTATGTCTAGTAAGATTTGTTTTTAAATTTCTCATATCATACTACAACAATAATCAAGAGCTGCACATGAAATATAGTAAATATCAATACATTAAATATAATTTCTTAACACATGGGTTAAAGTATAACAACAAAAAAACATAGCACATTGTTTTACTAATTAAAATAGAGAGTTGTTTTAACCTTATGCTTATATTAGAAGGTCAAAACACAACATTTTAATTTTACTAATTAAACTAGTTGTCCATGTTGTAGTGGTTAATTGATGTTGTCAAGAAGCATTTTCCTAAGGTTGAACATCGGTATTGTTCTCGGAACTTAAATGCAAATTGGAGAGCTTCATTTCTAGCATAGAGGTTAAATGCAGTGTTTTGGGGATGTATCAAAAACACAAACAAGACAAACTTTTATAGGAATATGGAAATCCTTTAGTCATATTCTCTTGTAGCTCATGTTGCGATGAAGGAAGTGGAATTTCAACGTTGGATGAAAGCATACTTCCAAACGTGTGTGAAGTGTGACTGTGTTGAGAATAACATGTGTGAAGCTTTCAATGGGAAGATCATCAATTTTTGATGTAATCCATAATAACAATGTTGGAGGGTATAAGGATTTATTTCATGAGGCAAATGAAGAAGCAAAAGGATGAAGCGTTGAAGTAGGTTCGTGATGGTTCACCATGATGTATGAAAATTTTAGATGAGGCATAGTATGAGAGTCGCCTATGTAAAATAAAGTTTGGGGATGATCAAGGCTTTACAAATTGAGTACTGAATTGATGTCTATGTAGTGAATGTGAATAGTAGGAGTGTTACGCGTGACGTTTGGCAAGTAAGAAGGATCCTTTACCCACATGGTGCATGTGCCAATCATTATTTGAACAAAGACGTTGGGGACTATATCGACGTGTGCTATAAGAAGGCAACATTCTTGGTATCCTATCAGTTTAGCATTCTAGTTGTACCTGGAATGCGATTTTGGGAGAGTAGTGGGCATATTGCACTTGCTCCTCCAGCCCCATGCAAGAGACGTGGTTGATGACCTACTAAACGTAAGAAAGAGGTGATTGAATGCATGGAATTGAAGATGTCTCACAAGGGGTAGCTCCAAAAGTCTACTAGGTACGGTGGTCAGGGGCACAACAAGAGAGACTGCAAGGGATTAACATCCAGCAGCTCCACCTCTAAGGTAATGAATGCCACATTTTGTCTCTGAATACTTGATTACTATACCTCTCACTTGCATATTCTCTTTATTCATCTAGGTTCGGAAGCACAAACAACTAAACCCTGGCACAACAACTTATGATGGTAGAAGGAAGAAAGGGCCGTATAGATTCAGAATCTACTTTAACGAGCAAAGCTAATAGACATTGTTAAATGTGAGTAGCCAAAATGTGTCTACGTGTTTGTTAATAACCTTGTCTATGCATAAACAATGATTCAATGCATTTCCATATAGCATGGAACACGGAACGAAAGAGTCATCGCTCGTAAAGAAGCTCTAACTAGTACTTAAGTTGGTACCGAACATGACGGGGTTGACATTCGGGCTGGAGATAAGGCAAAGTAACTTTTGTTATGATATAGTTTTCAATAAAGAGGTAAAGGTATTTATAAGGAGTTTCATTCATGGTTGAAGATAGCCATGGCTCTTATATTTGACTAAATGATTTATCTAGTGTTACTATTTTAATTTTTCATCAATATAGAGCTGTATGATAGGTAGAATCAGAATTTTATTTATGGATAAAGTTAGTTATTGTTAGAGCTATGCATGCGGGGTGGGTTATATGGGCCAACCCACATAACCCAAAAAAAAAAAAAAAAAAAAGGTTGGGCTAAAAATTTTAACCCGTTTAATGTGCAGGCTAAAATGGTCCACCCAACATAACCCACGGGTTGAAGCGGGCTAACCTACTATGGGTTTGGTTGGGTCACGGACCCACACTGAAAAAAACATAAAAAAAAGAAAGAAATATAAATCTTATAAAAAAAACTAGTGCATTATCCTTTTTATTTCCACTTCACTTCACTTTTCTATTATTTAGTTGTTGAATATTGATTATGTAATTCTTATGAGAGTGATGTTTTAAACTTTAAACTTTTATATTTATTATGTCCTCAATCCTTTTATCGATACTTTTTCTTTTATATTTATTAGATATTTAGATGCTTCTATTTAAATAAATAACACAATATTAATTGATAATTTTCATGATGTATTTTTCCTTGTCATGCCAAAGAAAAAAAATTGGAATGAATTCTAATTTCTATTGGTTAAAATAAATCCTTTTATGTTGAAATAAAAATTTCAAAATAGAAGTCTATAATTTTTCCATACACGACTATCATCTAGGATTAGTATGTAGGTAATTAGTGAGATAAAAAAGAAATATATTCTATATTAACATTATTAAAAATTTAAATTTAAAATTGAATATTTATAATTTTTTTAATAAAAAATATACATTAGTGGGTTCGCGGGCTAGCTCGCATAACCCACCGAACTTAGTGGGGCGGGTTTGGATAAAAATTTTGACATATATTATAATACGGGAGAAAGTGGGCTAGCTTGCATAACCTATAAGCTGACGCGAGGTGGGGCGAGTTGGCCTTCATAACTAGTTTGCACACCTCTAGTTATTATTGTTTATATGACATATAGTTTGATATTGTTGTTTGTATGACATGTGGAAATAGAATTTTGTTTATGGGTGAAGTTAGTTATTGTTGTTTGTATGACATCTAATTGTGTATTGTTGTTTGTATGGCATGTGGAAATAGAATTTTGTTTGTGAGTGTTTATTATGTGAACTGCATGACATTTGCTCAATTAGGTTTTACATCATCTTGATTTTTATTTTTTTTTCGTAAGGAGTCAACAAGAACCTTATAATACATAAATAATTTATAACGAAGGGAAAAAGTGTTATTTGTTGAAAAATAAGAGGGTTTTATGGTCTACCCTAATATGGATATATATATATTATATATATTGATAAATGACAGGCACATGATTGAGGACAAGAAGATGTAGCTGTACACAACCTCAAAGTTGCTGGCCTTGAAAGGGTACACCACCGGCCTTGAACCTATGTACCGCTGGAGTTAGAGCCAGCTTATAAATGCACTCAAATCATCTTTTGAGTTCTAAGCTGCCTCTATATGTTCTAAGCCGTCGGCTTTCTTTTCTATGCCACTAGCCTTCATGCCAGCGTACATGTTCAGATTTTTAAGTTTTCATATGTTTTATAAATAGTCTTAGCCTAGTTTCCTTTTGTCAAAACCTCTCCTAAAGCTATAAAAAACCTTAGAGAATCTCTTTAAGTTTGATTTTGCTTCAAGGAGGAAAAGAACCAAGGAAACAGGTAAGTGGTCCTTCTCAATTTTTTGGTGATTTAAAAGTGTAATCTTTTCCCAAGTTTCTTAGTGGAGTTTAAAAAGGAATCAAGTTCTTGGAGAGATTTGGAGAAAAACCCAAATTTTTGGTGTATGGGGATTTTGTGGTTCTACAATACGAAGGAGAAAGGTGTATAAGATTCTAAGGTTTAGTAGTTCTTTTGAGATTGAGGTTTAGATAAAAATTATTTTATGTTTATTTTGTGAAATCATGTTGAGAATGAGAATTTAATTGTGATCAAATGTTTTTGGTGAAGTTGGGGTTTCTGTTCTTAAAGCTGTTTCAGGTATGACCTTATCTTACTTATTGATTGCGATTGTTGGCTTAGTATTTATAAATTGACATAATACTATCTGGTTTTAAATTGAGTTTGCTACTTTTTTGGCTGGGTCTAGTAGATCGAGAGGACCATTGCTACTAGGATGGTGCCCTAATGATCTGTGTGTGACATTGTTCTGAGTGGAGTTGTGCATAGAGATGATTTTGGTAGTCTAGGAGTGGTATGGGTACGATACTTGGGGTGTGTGGGGAGTTCCCAACACCAATATATGTATATATTATTATTTTCTATATTAGTTGTTTTTAGGGAGTCATGAGTCACTCTGAGTTTAGGAATAGATGCATATGGTTCTAAACTATGTTGGTTGCCTGGCTAATTAAAGATAATAATTTTTTTTTGTTGCATATGATATTATGATGCATGTGGATTTATATGTTGATTGCTCATGCGCATATAGTTGTGGTATGGCATACTGGGCCTTTGTGCTCACTCTATTCTAATTTTCATGAACAGGTGATGATTCAATAGTTTTGATCTGTCGGGCTATGATATCTTTGTGGACTATAGGGAGTGGACCTGACTTTCCAACTGATGTTTAAGTATTTCGGTTTAGAGATACACAAAGTTGAAGATCTTATGAAGTTTATACATTTTAATGATTTTGAAAATGTTTTCTAAGACTTTTCCTTATAATGTTTTAAGTTTGATCTATGTTGGCTTTTGTATATGCCAAATAAGTTGTTTAGAAGTTTTGTTATTAAGAAATTTTTGTTTTAAACGGGTACCCTTTATATGAGAGTTTGATGTTATATGGCTGAGTTTGTGGATTAGTAAAATAATAGCCTTAGCATGTTCATGCCTAGTGGGAACACGTGGTAGGTTGTAATGCCTTTGGATTAAGGCGTTACAAACCTAAAGTTGGTTTCATCTCACAAGAACTTGCAGTATCACTAGTACCCACTTCGACACCAAGGAGTAGACCCAAACAACTAGTGAAGAGAAGACCGACAACACCAACTGGAAGAAGCTAAAGGATGGCACATGATAGCCAGATGTTGTGGACTTGGATGATTGACATAATGTGAATGTGGAAAAGCATTGTTGGTGCGATATCATTTTTGAGAAGCAAATATTTTTTTAGAAAAACTTGAAGTACATCGGAGTCTACCATAACATACTCTGATCGTACTTTTACAATGCCTAGGGTCTATTTTTTTGTGGATAAAACCCAAGGGAATTAATGTAAAGGTTTACATTTATGCGTTTACTTTCTTTAAGGTCACTTTTTTGTAATAAAAGTTGAACAGTAAGCATGTAAATCCTTCGACAATGCTAATTAACTTCTATTGTGACCCAAGTCAGCTTACATTTTGATAATGGTGTTGTCGCACGCATCTTAGTGAAAATTTCAATCATATGTTATTTTTACTAGCACTTTTTATTCCAATTATTTATGAGTTAAAAGACAAAAAGGATATCCATATTGAGTGTTACTCATACATTGTAATTAATACTTGCTAGGACATCATTTTGAGACATGGAAATTTGGTCCATTTTAGCATTTGTATAAGCATTGATGATTCTTTTTTCTTATGTGTTTTTTTTTTTGTTGTTTTTTTTTTTTTTTGCTTGCTCTTCCAACAAGCTAGAATTGTGAAGGAGCAGATAAAAAATCCATGGTTTCTAAGCTCCTGAGTTTTGGCTGTGGCTTGTTTATATATACAACAATAAAAATGAATATATTAGTAAACTGTTCTCGTCACATATTATCAAAATTGAAAATACCATACCTAGTAGTTTTAAGCCAGAGAGCCTAATACAGTAAGATACGAAACTAACAGTTTTGCATTTTTATCAATATGTTGTTATATTGCACATGTATAAGAGAATGAAGATGCGCTATAGTTTTCTTACTTTATTTCTTTCCCTGAGGTTCTTATTTGCTTTTGCTTTTTCTATCACCATGAGACGCCCATGGCTAAAGTTGAGAAACCTCTATTATTGCACAATTGCCATCACTAAAAATGCAAGTAGTTACTAGTTTAAATTGTTGATTTTGTGCTAATATAGATTCCACATTTGTTGAACATATACTATTGCTATGCCCTCAGACTATGCGTCCATGGTTTGATATGTTAGGCATTGAAAACTTTATCCTTAATTAAATTTATGAATTGATAAAAGTATTAATGAAAGAAGAAAATTATACATATGTATGATATAATTAAAATTATACTACTATAGTTAATATATGAAGTTTCATAAAAAGTCACAAGTCTGTTACATCACCGTTTAGTTCTGTAACTTTGAGTTGGAATAATTGTTATAGTTGAAATACTCTTCAAAGCATAGTAGTACTGTAAATTGCATTATAACATAAAATTATTTTCTTCCATACATTAACAACATATTTTAATTGAAACTTACCAAGACCTCTTGAAGAATATACTCTAATAAATCAATAATGGATAGAAATTTATAATGAGTCACAAATATTGCTAGAAGAAACCCTACACTAGTCAATTGAGAAAAAACATCAATTAATTGTAACAAGTCCATATACTCCTTCAATGCATATCGAAACTTTAGAATGAAAACATAACCGTTGTCTTTCATAAACAAGATAACACTAACAACAAAAGTTACGAGTATCATCTATGACAGAATCAAGAAATGAAGTAATATCATCTTCTTCCTCCTCTCGGACTTCAAACTTCTTTTTGAGCAAGCAAGTTTTTACATAACTGAATTTAACTTGATAGCCAACGTTGATTGTGCAATAGCCACATCGTTGATGCTTCATTAAACATTTGCATTTCCATTGGAAAAGTCACACAAGTGATTGCGAAGTTCTAAAATCACCTCTTTTGCCCGATCAGGCATTACTGGATTAATCTACTCGAAGAAGTCACAATGCCCTTGACCGTAGAAATGCCTTCCTGGGTTTTACCTCATCCAATAGTTTTCTCAATATATGGTAGTCCACAAAAGCAAAAATTAAAACCACTTGTGCTATTCATGGAGATTCCTATCGATTGAGATGATGCTTGCAAATCGTCAAATACCACATGACTCTTGCCTAGTCTTCTTCATGCATTGGAGTCTTCCATTATGCCTTCAACAAGAAGAAAGTTAAAATAAAAAAAAAGGAACAATCATGTGTACAAGCATGTAAATTCAACAAAACTAAGAGAAAAAATAGAATAAGAAGAACAAACCCCCAATTCTATACAAACAAATCACATCACCAATATATGAATACCGTTCGATCATTCATTACCAACATTCTCAATAAACAATACTTCAAGTTATTACACCAATCTAGTACAACCCCACTCTAATTTTACTCCGATGTCTATTTGCCTACAATGATCTTAACTAAATCTTCATTGAAATAACACAAATTCAACAGGTTTAAATTAAAACAGCAAAAAGAGTAACACACATATAGCAACATGAATTAATACCCATCGAGATTGTGTAACCCAAAATCAATAGAAAATAGAAAAATTAGTAAAGGGTAATGCAAACATGAAACCATAATTTGTAATGATGACTTACACCAATAGGGAGAAATACTAATATGCTTCATGCTTCTCGAGTTGCGATAGGGATGGGAAGGTTTTGATTTTGAATGTCAATTAAAATAGGTTTTGGATGGTTTAGATTCATATAAATTGATTCTTTATAAGGTTTTGAATTTATCTTCAATAAGAGTGTTTTATTTGGGGTTTAGGTCATTTGGATTGTTTGAATTAAAGTGGATTGGATTTTTTCCTTTTACTTAGCAAAAGGTTGGATTTTTATTTAAATTGATAATTTAAATTATTATTTTTAGCTAACGTATCATCCAACATGGCAATTGATGGGTCTTTAATAATGTCGTCCAATGACTTTAGTAATTGTCAATTATAAAGACCTTAAATGAACCACAAATGCAAATGTTTTGACCTCTTTTTAAATACTTAAAATGTTGTAACCTGAAGTGAACTTAAAAGTATTTTTTAAAACTTCATGAAACAAATAATTCAAACAATAGTTAAAAATATTTAGTGCATTTCATAAGAGATGGCATATATATCACTTGAAAATTAATTATTAATAAAAAATATAGAGTTAATGTCTATATAAATTTTACTTTTAATAAAAATAAATCATAATATATCTAGATTTGATATTTATTCAATAATTAGTGTTCTTTTTCTTAGTATTACATATAGAAAAAAGTAATGCTACTAAATCAAATTAGTGATAGGATAATTAATGTGCAATATACATTTAATAACATTTATTGATGTGCATTTGATTGCTTTTAGCATAAATAGATCATGAAATATATATATATATATATATACATAGATGGAAAGATAGATAGATAGATAGGATGATTATTCAATAATTCATATATATTTTAATAACATTTATTGAAGAAAAAAAGTTACTAAATCAAATTACATAATTAGTGTGCAATAAGATTCAATAGTAATACAAATAATTATAATTATTACTTATGGTATGCTTTAAATATAGTAGTTATTAACAAGAATTTATTTAGTTATGTAATTTAATGATAAAAGAATTTAATGTTATAAGTTATAGTGAAAGAAATCACGGCCCTAAAAACGGGCCTAGAAGGATAACTATAAACCCCCAAAGTTTTGCAATCAATTAAGCTTAAACCCTAATTAGAAGGTCAACCGGAAATCTAAAGTCAACAAATCCCTAGTTAGACGTAACCGTTCAAGTCCGACAATCCCGTGTTCATAACCCTAAGAAAGTAAGTAAGAGATTAGTATGTAGAACAGTTCGTAATAATATAAGAAAGCTTAAAAATATCATATTAGTTAAACTGCATTTTGTTTTAAGCATGATCGGACACAGTTTTCGAAAAGCGTATCCTGAGGTTCAGAATGGTAAAAATATCCCGAATATACTGTTAAACTCGTAAAGATATAAGTTTTGCAAAAATAACAGTTTCATAATTTTTCGGTAAATAAAAATATCAGATATCGCAATTATACATGTATTTTCTTATTACTGGTACTTTAATTATTATGTTTACTTTACATTATACTATTTATTACTATTCTACACTATTTATTTATCTCTACTTTTTTTTACAACCTACTCTTATAACCATACCTCTATTTTCTTATAATTTTCATTTTGAATACAACTTTACATCTTTCATATCTTACTTTTCATTAACAAAAATACAAAAAAATAAATTTCTCTCTCTCATACACTCACAAATTGCGTCGGCCCCCTCTTCTTTCCCTTCATGTTGTTTTATTTTCCATTTATTTAATTAACATAAATTTCCCTCCACATTTTCCTATAAATACCCCCTCTTCCTTCCATTTCCTTCACACCTTCCATACACTAAAATTACTCTCTCAAAATTTCTCCATAAACTCTCTCAAGTTTTCTATAGGTAATAGTTTTAGCTTTTTATATGTTCATTTACTTAGTATGAGCTTAGTGTGTGTTTTCTAAACCATAAATGTTAAGAAAGCAACAATATGTTCATACTTTGTTTTTGTTCATGAATTTATTTTCCTTTATGTTGTTTTCATATATGTTTAACTAAATATATCTATGTGGTTATATACATCTTTTAGGGCATATAAGTTCCTTTGTTTTGCAATTGATTTACTTTCCTTGCAATTTATTTATTTACCTTGCGATTTATTTACTTTCAAGTTATTTTAAGACTAGTCTTAGACTTGTCCTCATCAAGTCAAAACAATTTTCTTTTTCTTTTGGGACTAGTTTATTCTTAGTCCCGGGATACCTTGATGAAGTTAAGGTTCCAATACTTGACATATTTCTTTACTAGCTTATTTATTTAATTTTTATATCTTTCTTATGTTTTCATAACTTTATGATTTTATATTCATGAACATGCCTGAACAAATTGATTTTTGTCTCAATAAGATAGAGGATGAAAAGTTTTCTTAAAATAGAAGTTCTTCTCTAAAAATAAATGTGTTATGAAGGAAGTAATTTTTCATAAAAACTTAGGAATTTATCTTAACAAACTTTTCTAGAAATCTAGAGGAGTTCATTATAAATTTTAAAAGAACATAGGAATTTTTAAACAATACATACATACACTTTACAAAGTTATAAAATGGAAAGAAATTCATGATTAAACAAAAGTTTTACTAAACTTCACTTTTCATTTCCTTTCGTAAAAGAATGATCTTAAGAAATAAGGAAATTATTTCTATAAATATAGAATTATTACTACTAGAAACTATGCTTAGAAAATAAAAATCATTCTTTAGAAATTTAAAAAGACTAAGGAAATGAAATTGAGGAAAAGAAAAATACTCATTTAAAATAACTTGAGATATTTTCTAGCAAGTTAAGAGGAAATTTTCAAAAGTTTCACTTTTCCAAAATCTTTAGAAGATTTTACTTTTACCAAAAATTCATGGTTGAGACAACTTCATTGATTTCATGCATTTGATGTGATTCAATGAATACATATGTAAATACATTTCAAAGGTTTTACAAACTATTATAACATCTATCTCTTTGATATGAGTTTTTGTAAAAAGAAGGAAGCGAGTTTTGTGAAATTCGTGGTGAATCTGATCACCACTATTTTTGAGCTCAAATGGATTAGTTTAATGAAAATAGTTATAGAAATAGATAGATCTTTTCGAGTAGATAGAAAACGGTATATAATATGCGAAATTCCGAGTTAAAATAAGTAAGTTATGGCCATATTAAGTTGGAATTTTCTTCAATCCGATTTTATCACGAATTCAAGATAGATTTAGAATCTTCAAAAATAGAAATTCTATGAAAGACTCATTTTGGGTATTTCATCTTGTTTAGGTAAAGAAGGAATCGATATCGCCTTCCCGGAAGATTACTTCGACTATGAGCGATCGTCATGGAGTGAGTTAATCCCTTACTAGTTACATTTCCTTGTTTGTGCTTGTAAGTAGTAGCACTAGAAAATAAGGAAAAAGATAAATGAACAAATATTGTGTGATTTGGATTCAGGATTGATTGAATAAAAGTTAAGAATATCGAAAGAGGAATTGATGAAAAATTTATATTTTCTTGCAATGATATGATGAATATTGTTTTGATCACCTTTAACTTAAACTCGAAAATAATGGAATAACCCTATGTTGAAACGATTCATGTATATCATATTTGTGAGTCACATTTATTTTTCACTACTATTCTTCGTATGGGGAAGCGGGGAGTTATAGTGGTGGCTAGTAGGAGCCAGAAAGTCTACAAGGGCAAGTAGGAGCCGGAAAGTCTACAGGGCAAGGAGGAGTCGGTGATTTTGCAAATATTGATGGTCATATGGGCCCGTAACCACCCCACCACTGACATGGAGGCAGTAAAATCCATGCTACACATGGTTTCCGGTTAATCGTGTGTATTTTATTTGCTCATGTGATTGATGCATTTTCATATGATTGTCTAAATACTTGTATGTTTTATGGAAATGTTTTGTAGATGAGAGTTATCTCACTAAGCTAGTTTTTCTTATACCCCTATAGCTTTTTATTACAGTACGATTACTTGTGGTTGGCACTAAGGAGCCCTTTTTGTCAGATATGAGCCAAAGCTACTATAAGTTTTTGGAAGAAGTTTATATATATTTAGTTTTGGATGTGGACTTCTAAGAAAAGCCTCTATAGTAGACGTATGTTATGCTCATGTATATTTTGAAAGTGGCTTAGTTGAACAAGGTTATTGTAACGGGGGAATGCCCCCAAGAAGTTGTAAGAGACTTTTAATCCAATGAATATTACATATTTATCTATATAAGTTCTTGCATGCTTTTATTATCTGCTTAAACGTAATACCCATGTGAGTCTCCTACTATCTTGGAAGCACGCCTTGCACATGATATCAAAGCTCCTATGTGACTAAGGTTGTCATTCATTAGCTTTAATATTATGTGCGGCGGACTGCCACGTTTAGGGTACCCTTCGGGGCATGACAATAACCTGAAGTTATCATGTCAAGTGTGCACTCGTAATATGAGAATCGTTTTGTAACTCAAAGTTTGCAAGACTCTACCTGAAAAATTACTTTATAAATCGAATATGAAATTACATTTTGATAAATAAAGGAAATCCGATTTCCTACAGTCCACCAGAATCGCAGAGAATCGGTATCTCCTATCAAATAGTAAAATAAAATAAACCATCTACATTTTACAAATTTTAATTTACAACATTACGAATCTAATTCTTAATCTAGACTTAGTTTTTACATGAATTAGAATCTCAACAAAATATACTAACTATCTGTTTCTCATTCCAAACCCGTCTTGTACCTTCTAAAGTTCTTCTCCACACAACTTATCCCATTTTCGATTACTTCAGCTATTCCTACATCAAAACTAAAAAGGTGTGAGCTCTACCATAGCTTAGTAGATAACAAAACAAAATCACATTACAAACATATATCAAGCAAGTTTTTTTTTTTTTTATTATTTAACAAACATATGCAATGCACACTCATCCATATGATATGCACAGTTTGGATGATCAGAATCCAAACTAATGGAGATTTATACCCTTTCTTGGAGGTTGAAGGACCAAATACAGTCCATTCGTGCTTAGGAGCACTGTGAACTAAGGAAGGGGGTGCACACTCAACCTTGAATTTTTAGCTCATATATTTCTTAGCATAAAAATCATTTTTTTATACCATAGATATAATCGTCAACTGCCCCTTGGATATAGCCAAGGAGAGAGGATTTCATTTTGAATACTTTTATTGAAAAATAACCTCTAGCTTCGGCTTATACTTAGCTAAGGAGGGATGATTTTCTTTAAAATCCATTTTATGAAAATATAGCCTCTAACTACTCCATAGACAAGATTAAGGAGTAAGGACTTCCCTTTGAATTCATTTTGTGCATAGATCAAAATATTTACTTTATCAACCAACCTTTCACATTCTTTAGTACCACAGAATCTCTCTAAGTATTAATCCCTAAAGCCGACTCCAACACGGGTGATGTCCTTCGGTGCCTGCTTAGTTCCCATGACGCTGACAACCCTACTAATAGCCTCCATGCAGAATCACTAATCCCAATCAAGTACTACTATAGAATTGGAATATTAATACATGACGTGAACCCTGACCAATGCAAGAATGATGTGATGTGATGCAACGCGATGTGATGCATGACCAATTCTTTTAAAGGAAAAATAAGAATTATGCCTTATTAGTTAATATCCATGTCATTTTCGGACAATCAACATTATATAAATCACATTTAACACCACACAATTGTTTTCACTTATGGTTTAGCGAGTTATCAATCAAATGCAATCATCAAGCAACAAATAGATTCTTGAACCCCATGCATAATTAATTAGATTTATATTATTTCCAATGCAACCAGATTACAAGCACAAGTAAGGTGAATAGATTGTTGTTACCCACCTGGCCTGCAAGCTAAGTCTTAACTATTCTCTAGGAAGGTCAAAGCACCATCCCCATTAATCATCCAATCATTAACAACATTATCATCAGCACCAAATCATCATCATCCTTCATATGAAATCCAAACAAGAATAGAAAGTTAGCTAGAGGCTATTGAAGAGAATATAATACAAAAACAAACATCGTTTCAAGAACTTTGTTTCATTTTGAGATCCTATTTGATCAAACACTGGTTGCGAAGTTCACCCTGCCAAGATACGGACAGTTCTCTATTGTCTGTCAAAGTATTTCTTTTCTCTTTATTTATAATCTTTTGTTACAAAACACCATTAAAACATTCATATACAAAACACTCATTTCTTAACAATTTCATACTTGAAACAACACATCCTCCTTATCACTTAAGGTCTAGTATATTACAATTATATATAAATCATTTATTCAAAGGATTCATGTTGACCTAATGTAATTATCTAACTCATTTTATCTTAGTGAAGTTCATTAGATCAACTAACTTTAGTTATATTCTATTTCATTTCATTTCTAAGAATCATGATAACTTAAGTCCATTAACTAATTCATTTGATATGCATAAACCATATTAAGTCCCGTTTAGTTACTAAATTAGATTAAGCCAAGTGAGACTTAGATTTGTTAACTAAGTTTTTAATATCTAAAATTCATATTAACTTGTCTATGTTGACTTAATCTTAATCACGTTGATTAAACTTAATCAATCTAATTCATTTTAATTCATTTAAGTTCATTTAGTCAAGCTAAACCTAGGGTTATTAGCTAAATTCATTTTATATCTAGCTTTTATATTCAATCCAATTCTTTATTAAATATAAAATGCACTTATCTCATGCTTAATTATATCAATTATCTAACACAACACATCAACTATCATTTATCTATTCTATTTTAGCTAAAAAAGATTCATGTTATACCTAATTATATACACTTAACTAGTAAACACAAGTTTTAATTTTATTTGAAAAATGTAGTAGCTGGAATCAATTAAAATTTATGCCATCATACTTTTATAATTTGCAAAAACTTAAAACATTAAAGTTATATATCTTTTTAAGCTTTCTATAGTATTTTGAATCACGTCAATTCGAGCTCGGATGAAAAAGTTATGATCAAAGTACGAAATAGTATCGCAGTAGGGAAACATCAATCACGCTTGTGATTTTCCAAAAAAAAAAAAAAAAAGAATAGAGGCCAGTAAGGGCAACATTATGCCTGTGACTTTTGAAAATGTTCCAATCAGAGGCTTGTAAGGGTCATGTCACGCTTGTGACTCTTGTGACTTCCCCTGTTATGCACTACTTTGTTTCTTTTACATAATTTTATCAAATTATACACATTCTACTTCACACCAAACATCATACAAGCTATATGTACAACTTTCAACACTTCTATATTTAATCCCCTTCATCAAAATATCTTCAAACTTCATCATCACTTCCCAACTTTATATATATATATATATATATTCTACTTAGGTTCTTAACTTTCATGCTCATATCTTCTTCATTCACAAGTTTTATCACAAACCTATCTCATTTCTAACATCAATCTATCATGAACAACATATATAACATTTTTAACAAAGAAAAACATCATACTTGGTTTAGAAAAGCTTCAACATCCAAACTCTAACACTACTGCTTTTCCTTAGTCTTTGAAACCATTTCTTACATGATCTCCAACTTCCATCTTGATTTTCATCTCCTATCTTTCTTTTGATCTTTCTAAACTTGAGATTTAGGAGTGGGGTTTTGAGAAAACAAAAAAAAATTAAGAGAGAAAGAAGAAGAAGAATAGATCACTGGTGGAAGCAAATGAAAGAAAAAAGGAAGGGGAAAAAATAGACAACCCCCTAAAGTTAAAGGAAAATACAAATATATAGGGATAAGCATTCAAAGATTTTTATTGGTAAATGATTTATGTTTAAACTTGTCAGATGATTTTCTTAAGTATTGAAGGTAATTAGATAGTAATTTTAGAATTTATAACATAGAACTCAATAGTTTGACTTGAAAATCTAGTTTAGGAATTCAATTTATAAAAATTTGATATTTAGTTTGAGTTCGAGATTAGAAACTGATATTTTTAAATAAGTAGGTAAACTCAAAATTCATGAAAATTGAAGATATAGAATTTAAATTAAATAAGTTATATTTGAGTATTTTAGAAATCTAAGTATTAGACTTAAAAAGATTTTGGATCATTTATAGATTAAGAGAAAAGAGTATTCAAATTAAAATTGTTTGATAAAAGAGTATAATTTAGCTGATGGGAAAATGATCAAAGTAAGTAAACAAGTTGAAAGGGATAGAGTTCAAATTTGATAAACAAAAGGATTTAAGAAATTGGGTTCATGAAATGAATAATTGAAACAGATAAAAGATTGAAAAATGAATATTTGAAATCTCAATTTCAATTTAGTCTATTTACTAATTGATTATATCAATCTATTCATTTATAACCTATATTTCAAATTATTTATTTTAATTAAACTATCTAAACTCGGTTATTAAATTACACTTTAAACAACTTTAGAATTAATTATCCATTGGTTGTTGACAATATATTAGCTTTAGTTTTCACAATTCGAAAGCTATCAATAGTTTTAAGATTTTATTCTTTTACTCACTCTTTCATTGTTGTCTTCCAATTAATTTAGATTTAGATTTGTTATTGTTTTTTCTTCCATAGTAATTTTGAATTATTTAATAATCTATTATTTATTGGATTAATATTTTATATTTCTGTATTCATTGTCCAATTTGTTTAATATTTCTTGTTGAGTTATGCTTTCTTGCTATATTAATTTGGGGTTTATTATAATATTTTTATTTCCATAAAACAACTTAAAATTAAGGTATATAAATTTTAGTACCATTCTTTTATATTTTTTTTATTTACTCATTATTCATTTATTTAATTATCCGGAATGTTTTATTTATAACTTTGGTTATTTATCTCTTATTTGAATCTCATTTTTTTTATTTACATATATATATATATATATTTCATCCTTGTTATTTTTATAGAATTTTATCTTAAGACATAATAATTCAAGTTTTTAAACAATCATTAAATTATTTAAGTTTCAATATTTTTAGATTGCAAGAAATGTGGGATATCTTCCATGACTTTTCTTAAAACTGTTTTTTTAATAATTTTACATTATTTTCTTAATGATTATTATTTTTGAATTGTATTACTTTGGGTTGTTAATATATATAGAAGTTAGTGTAATAAATGCATGTTGAAAAAGTACTAAAATACTCTCATGGAATCACTGTAGTTTTATGTGATAGTTCTCTCTTTATAATATATATATATATATATATATATATAAAACATATAATTTTTTTCTTTTTAAAAATTAAAATTTTCTTTGTCTCCACCACACACAACCCCAAACCCGCCACCCTACCCCCCCCCCCCCAACAAAAAAAAAAAAAAAAAGATATGTCTTGTAAATTGCCAAATTAAATATAATATAAAATAAAATAATACAGTAAAAATTCAATTTTAATTATTATGTGTACACTGTACGCGATGTTTTTCATAAATTAGCCTAACGTAGGGGTTGAGTTGATTAGACCACCATAGAATGCAAGATTTGTGGGTGGTGAGCATTTTACCTCAACATTTGCATAAGGCGTTGGTCATAAGGCCGGTGAGCATTTTTTCATTCTAATTATATTGCCTCAGCATGCTCGAAATTGCTTTAACTCAAATAATTTTCATGGCTCATGAGCATTTTACCTCCATAAAGCATTGCTTCGTTTGTGTCCATTGCAAAAAATTTTCTTTGTGACTATTTTAGTTTTGATCCTGTCAATTGTACATAACCACATGGACGCATATTGCCGACTTTTGTTAGCTAGTGCAAGAGAAAGTGAATTCATTAGCATTAACACTATAGGCTAAATGTATAGATGATTTGTATTTGAATAATTTCATGGAAAAAAATGATAAAAGAAAAAGAATAAAAAAGGAAAATAAAAGATAAAAATACATAACTGGGTTAACAAGATGGGACAGGTTAAGATTAAAACCGTATAGGAGTTAATTTAGGTATTGCAAAAAAATCTTGTTATAGGTCAAATTTGGGACGATCTTATAAGGGTTTGGGTTTTATATTACCTGTTTCAAACCCAACTTGGTTGCATTTCTAATTTTGAATCTTATAATGTTTTGAATCATGTCATGTCCCAAAACCTTATTAGATTAGATGACCTGACAATCCTATAACAACTCACCCTTTTGCACTCTCACATGGGAAGGAAAGAGAGGACTAGGGTTTTGGTACTTTGGTAGGAAGAGAGAGAGAGAGAGAGAGAGTGGTGAGTTTTATGACTCTCTTTAGTTTCCTATAATTGAATGAAGGGAGTTAGCCTCCTATCTACATAAGAAAGTTTATGGGGTATGTTGTCCATTTTGCCACTAGTTTTGATTTTATTTTTAAAATAATTGTTTATGCAGATATATTTTAATTTATAATTTAAGGAAATAAAAAAAGGCTATGCTTAAAAATATATATATATATATATATATTGACCTGACCATTTGTAAAGGGAAAATTCTAAATGGACATTGTGTAGTACAACTAATTTGTATATAAGGGTAATTTAACATGAATAAACTAAATAATATAAACTAAACATTGAAATAAATATCTAAATAATTATATAGATTCACATATATAAATTTTGCACAAAATGCAAATTAAATCCAACTTAATTACATTTTTGAAAAGAAGTGTTTTTATTAAATTATATATTTTAAATTTAAGAGAAGTAAGTGATCTATCAAGCAAGCAAGAGTACAAAATAAAATGATACAATATAGGCTAAGCTAACTATTTGGTAATTAGCACCTAAACAATTTATGATTTTTCTTTTAAGAAAATGTCATTCGAACCTAACCTTGTTCTTTCATTATGTTTGGTTGAATGAAATTGAATCAGTATTCCAACTTTATTCCTACGGAATGTCCATTCTTTTGTTTGGTTTGTAAAAATTTCTACTAAAGAATGTCTATTCCACGTGATGCGGAATAGGTAATGAATCTCTATTCATTCCCTTTATTGGAGGAATGACTATTCCTAATAAAAAAATATGTTTTGTTATGAAAATACCCCTAGCTATAAAATAAAGAATTGCTATTTTTTTTCTAACCTTATTCGATTCTAGTGAACCAAATGTACCACTGGGTTGAATAGAATGCAATTAGTATTCCAACTTTATTCATGCGAAATATCCATTCTTTTGTTTGGTTTGCAAAAAATTCTATCAAAAGAATGTCTATTCGATGTGATGCCGAACAGATATGAAATCCTCATTTATTCCTTTTATTGGAGAAATGACTATTTCTGACCAAAAAGTATGTTTTGTTTTGAAAATACTCCTAATTATAAAATGAGGAATTAATATACCTTTCTAGACTTATTTCATTCTAGTAAAATCAAATGTACCCTTATTCTTTTTTTTCTCCTATCATTCAAAAAACTATATAAATAGTTTGAATCTTATTAGAGTAGTAAATCTATATTATATAACTAATACATATCTTTCAATGATGATAAAATATAATTGAAAGCATATACTATTAACATTCAAAATATTTCAATTCCTTTCGGTCCAACCCATTAACAAACAAAACAAGCATCAGCTCTACGCCCAGCACTGCACCGAACTGGCCCGGATCCACTAGGACATGGGTCTAGTGGGACCTAGGCTGGAACTAGTTCTTGCCTTCTGCTAGTTCACATGCAAGTTTATGGCTTGTTGGACTGGTAAATTCATTTAAGTTATTAATGTGTTGAGCCTGGGTTTTGATTTTTGGTTCGATTTTTTTTAATCCGATTCGTACTAAACCCTAACCAATTTAATACGAATCATCGACTAAGAATTAAAGGAAATTTTGAATTTTGAAAATATTTTGGAGTCGCCACTCTACTAAAGTCGAGAAAAAAGATAAACCAAAACCAATGGGAAGGTTGATTTCGGTTTTACTACTGATCCTAAAAAAAAAAAAAAAAATTGTTTTGAAAACGAGAACCAGAAATTAACTTGAATCCGGGGGCTAACCTATTAAAACCTAAATGGTTACCACTTTAGCTTTCCAATTTTAAATTGCTTTCTTTTAAACTTTAATTTCAAAATCTAAACTATTTACAAGGCTCTAACTATTTACAAATATGTACAAATTTACTTAAACTAAGAGAAACAAACAAAATCACAAAAATAATTTTTTTACATATTCTGAGTTGCTTATTTAGGTGCCTACGTACTCGCTAATCGGGATCAAACCACACGTAGTTTTTTAAGAAAAATTTAGTTTATTGGTTAATTTTAGTATTTTGAAATCTTATCGCTTTAAGTTCATTAAGTTTTTATGATTTAATAAATATTATCTAATTTTATGTGACTCTTAAATCTATCAAATTAATTCTGAAAAAATTTATAAAAATCAAATTTTTTTAGGTGTCAAAACGATTTTTTAAAAAAATAAAAAAATCATCATAATATTAATCATCACAAAAACTCATGTAATACCATCACAATTATATATAAACACAAACTTCACAATATTATCATATATTAACATCAAACAAATATTACTATTATTAATATTATTAAAACTTTAACTAATTTCACTTATTAATCTATTTCTGCGAAAACATATTTATTACTAATTATATATAATCTATTATTATATAATATATACATATACATATATATGGTAAGAAAAACTTACCTGGATGAAGATGGCTAAGCGTGCAGGAATTGAAGACGACCAGGGATGAAGACCTCGACAAAGTGCAGAGGATCGACAAGCGGATGAACGAAGGGCAACTTGCGATGACCAGGATCGACGACGATGATGACTAGGAGCAGTCGGCGATGGCAGCAGCAACAACGGAGGGTCGACGATGACGCAGCAGTGGACGACCAACGAAGGCAGATCGAAAAGGATGGGAGATAATTGATTGAGGGTTTTTGAAGTCCTCACGACTCCGAACAAGTCAATATAAATTAATTGTTCTAATTTTCCCTGCAAGAAGAAATTCGACGATTAGAATTAAGAACCCTAAGTCAAGAATAACTTAAGAACGAAAAACCGAATTAAAATTAAATTGGACAGAGTTTTGAGAAATCAAACCATCCTCCTTACAAAAACAGAAGATGAGAAGGGTATTTGTAAGCTTTAATTCGACTAAAACCTTCCTAATCAATCAATCCCGAACCTAAGGCTTGTAAAACATGTTTTGGGCAAAATTTGAATAATCTGAGTCAAAATCGATGTAACTTTCCAATTAAATGTAATAAATGAAGTGTACCTCCCATATTGTAACGTTCCAAATCATTAAATTGTCTAAAAAAACAACTTTCACGCGTTTTTGAATTTTTAGGAAAGTACCAAAACGAGTTTTTCTCAAATTTGAAGTCTAGATTTGAAAGAGTAATTATTGATAAAAACATGTGATTTTTATATAAAAAACAAATCATTTCATGCCTAGTTTCCAACTCTACCTTCGGTTCGTAGATAAAAAGTCCGGAAGTGGGCCGAAACGGGCTCAATATGGGCCGGTCGGGCTGCCCAACGAAGAAGAAGATGAACAATAAATTTTTTTTTAGATTATAAAACTATATTATATACATGTATATTACATCCATTATATTTATTTCATTTAATTTGATTTATTTTTTTCTAATTTTTATTTCTAATCATAATGCTCAAAAATGCAAAAAATCCTTCAATTTAGCCATATTTGCACTAATATTAACATTTAATTATTAAAAAATGACAAAAATAAATTGTCAAAGTGATGTGTCTGCATAATGTTTCAAGTGGTTAAAAAAGAGGAATCAACGTTTGAGGATTAATGCATTTAAGGTATCAACATTTCAATTAATTAAAAAGAGGTATCTATATTTTGTCAAGTGAGTCAAATAATATATTAATATTTGACCATTAACAAAAACTAAAGAAACTTAACTGAAAATTAATTTAAACATTGATACCTTAAATGAAATTTATAAAATATTGATTTCTCTTTTTAACTACTTAAAATACTGATATCTTAAATGAAATTATCTCCAAACATTGATACATTTTAGTGTAATTTATCCATAATATTTTTGTTTTATTTAATTTTAAAAATAATTTTGATATTTAAAAAGAAACATTGAAGGAAATATAAAAAACACTAAAATATAAATTTAAAATTAAGTTAAACAATTTTTCAACTTAATATAAAGTTGGACTTAAGAATAATAGTTTTCTAGCTTATTTGTTAAAAGATTTGTTCAACGTGTGCACTTATGTCTACACAAATACATCTACTTGTAGTTGTGAAATAAGTAATGTGATGCTACAAAATACTCACAAACAACTCCCACAAATACAAAAAGAAGTCTCACGTTATTAAGAAACAAGATTTTATTAGAATAGAATGACGTAAAATGAATAACAATTCATTTATTTTATAATTAGGGGTATTTTTGGAACAACGTATGTTTTTTTTTTTAAATAGCCATTCCCCTAGCGAAGGGAACGATTGATGATTCGTTGTTTATTTCATATTATATGGAATAGACATTCTTTATGATAAAATTGTTTACAAAACTTAACGAATATATATTTTGTGATAACAAAAGTGAATACCAATTCCATTCTAGTGAACCAAACACAATATTAATATGATGAATAGTAATAATTTTTACTATTTATATATTTTTTTCATTTTTCTTTTTCTTTGTTTAATTTTCTTTTAAATATGTGCTGGTCAAGTTGATCGGCTAGTCACATGGGTCAATGGCCTAACCAAACAACCTGTTGGATCCACTTATAGGTCAAAGCTATCAATTTTGGGTTAGACCAGCTCATGGATCCAATTCATCCCATGCCAAGGTCTAATTAGCTTCATGACATAATAAATTATTAAGTGAGAGTCATTTTAGCAATAAAACTCTCAAACCTAATTTAATATTATGCATCAATCTTTTGAACTTACATAATAGGCCCAATCAAGGATGTTCTCACAAGGGCTAGAAAAAAGCCCTATTGAATTTTTTGGTTTTACTTGATTGCCTCACACACAAAAAATAGACTTAGAGCAACCTTTGTGAGCTTCTTTGACCTCAATTGCCATGGAATGGCTTAAATGAGCTTTAAAGCTTTTTTTTTAAATTTATTATTAGACTTTAGGATTTTCCGAGCCCACTTCTCTACCCATTTCATTACTTAAAAAAAAAAAAAGGTCTCAATATGATCTTTTAGACCTAGCATAGTGATATAGTGGTCAAGTATAATGCTTAGTTTCCATCATTCATCTCATATAACCATCCAGTGATCCAAATGAACCTCGAAGCCCATAAAGGCTCTCCTTAAAATTGACTAAATTGAGATAAATGTCAAAGCATTGTTGAAATAATTCCATAGAAGATAAAGCATAGAAACGATAAATAAACACCAAGTTTGATTAGCTGTCGCATGTATAACCTGTAGAGATTAAGCTAGTCTATTCCTCTTCTAACACGAGTTTCTTATGGAATAGCAATGCATATCATTATCTTAGCTTCTTTTTAGCGAATCAATATACCTATTTGTTTCATGTGATTGGTTGATTACAGCAATCCTACCCTACCATCTAATTAGAATAATATATTGTATATCATATATATAACTGCGACATATCTTCCAATAATAACAAAATATAATTGTATATGCACTATGAACAATCAAAACATTTGCGTACGTCCTTTATGTTAAAACATAATTGTTTATGTACCATTAACATTCTAAACATTTGTGTCCGCGCTCTATGTTCACCTTATTGTACTTTCATTGTAATCACACTTAACAATTATTTGTCTCTGTAAATCCATAATACATGTTATGTGTTTGTGACTACATAATCTTATGTACGCTCATACGTTACAGTTATATTTTACGAGGTGCATCCATATGTTTATGTATAATAATGTGTTTTATCTACATTGTATAAAACAGTACAAATTCACCTTAGAGTAATATGTATGTATAAGGTTATTATTCCAAATAATCTGAAGTATTAAAGTTCGATGCATATTATTATATTATGATACCATGCCACCTAACATAGTTATAGCTAGACTATTTTATCAAATCTATCAATAAATATATCAAAAATATATTTTACTTTTCATATAAATATACATTATTTCCCTTAATCTACTTTCTCTATTTCAATAATTGATAGATGCACCTTGAAATCCACTTTTTAATAATCAATATTCAAGATTTAAATGAAGTATGATCTACATTACGATAATGTTCGGTTACATAATATAATGGAACTATTTAAAACGATAATTTACAACTTTTGACATTCTGCAGTGAGTTATTATAGGTATTAATTTTTTTTTATCCATATGTCCATCTAGTGACATGTTGCTAGAGACAAACTCGAAATGGCCATCATTAGCTACGTGTCATAATCCCAATGCGCCCAATGAATCAATATATAATAAACTAAATTGTTTATTTATAAATGTGAATGATTTTGTCAAATTTGTCTTGAAAATCAAACTTGACAAGGTTGCAGTTGAGCTCACCTCAACACGTTAAGAAAACATTTGATGGTATGGGATATTATATTTAAAAAAGACTAGATTACGTTAAATGAATGAATTGATGAAAAAATACAATCCATAAAGAAGGCCAAAAAAAAAAAAATGATGTGATTGGACTATAACATGAATTGGCATAATGCTTAAAATTAATTGATGTTTTTTGGTGATATCAATTTAAATTATTATGAACCTTATTTAGTCATTTCTAAAAATAAATCATTTTTCCTCAAGTAATGATAAAAGAAGATAGTAATTTACAACGAAAGACATGTTCTAACTTAAAAACAAATTCATGGAGATAAAAATTCAAAATACATATAATATGACATGATTAATCTTAATCCATATGACGTCAACGTGGTACAAATCCATATATAATAAAATAAATTGATTATTTAACATATATAAATGATTTTTGTAGATAAATATTCATATCAAAATTATAAAAAAAAAAATTCACTTTGAATCCCATTCAACCACATTTTGAAAAGATATAATATTATTTACAAACTTTATATTTCAATTCTTAATGGAAAAAAGGAAAAAAAAAAAGTCCCATTTGACAATAGATACGGATCTCAACCATTCTTAGAAACAAAATTTGAACAGATAATATATAGCACAATTAATTCATACACCGTTCGAATGTGATATGACTAAATGCGTAATAACATAAGTTATATATATTGGAATATGTATATCATTTTAAAATTTAACATACCCAAATTCGAAATAAATTGCGACATGAAATAGCTAAACATCGGTGAGCCATTATTGTTATCTGAAATGCACTCATTAGGACTAGGCTGCTGGCCGATGCATAGGAGATCTTTCAGTTTTGGGTTTTATAATACTGTGATCCATGTGAGATGAATTTGTAAAAGATTCTAAATATTCTTATTAATTGTAAGATGTCTAATGGCGTTAGTTAAGGTTAGGAATGAATATAACTTAACAAGAAGACCAAAAAATGGAGGTCTTCTACATAATTTGCCTACTTCACTTGCTATTTTTAGACAACTAAATATACTAACAAATTTCCCTCTTGACCTTTTCCCGATCTCTGTCTTTGTTCCCTCCCCCTCCCTCCTATCTATGTCTTTCTTTCTTTTTTTGCACTTCCAAACTCGGATCTTTAATCTTCATATACATTGGAAAAAAGAATGAGACGTGGGGAGAGAAAAAGAAAGAGAGGGTGAGAAGGGTTTTGTTATGGAGAAAGCAGAAAATGTTAGCAATGAGGAGTCTGCGAAATGGATACCTAAGAGTATTGAGATTGATGGCATGGTTGATGTCCCTATAGGCATTACACAGAAGAGCCATAATGATACTTTTAAACATACAAATGAGGGTCTTGAACCTCGTTAAGGGTGGATTCTAGCAATACAAGGAGAAATGGTTTCCCGAAATTGCAAAGGGAACGTTCAAGTGCTAGGAGGGGTATCAAAAGCTTGCGCTTCCTTAATAAGACAACTAGTGGAAAGGAAAATGATGCATGGAAGACTGTTGAGAAACGGTTTAATCAATATGCAATCAACGGAAAGCTCCCAAGAAACAAATTTGGAGTTTGTATTGGTGTGTGTTTTAGCCTTTTACATAGTTGTGATAAGTTTATTAATTCCTCATAGAGTGAAACTCAAAAAGTAAAATGCATTAGTGTGAGTGTTGTTTGATTAACAGGAATGGCAGAATCTAAGGAATTTGCAGGAGAATTGTTTGATACTCTAGCAAGGCGTAGTAAGATAACTCTGACTAATGGAATTACTCTAGAAGAATTGAGAATGTTTTGGGATGACATGACCAATATTAACATAGATTCAAGACTTGAAATATTCTTTGACATGTAAGTAAATGACTACACTTGCTAAAAGATTGTTAGATGCTCCTTGGCTGTACTAATTGAAGGTTTTGGTTTCTTAGGTGTGATAAAAATGGTGATGGCAAGTTGTCTGAAGAAGAAGTAAAGGAGGTGAGTAAAAGATGTTAGTTAGCATGAATTTTTAGCTCACCCTTTCTTTGAACTTTCATGAAAATGAAATCCTAAAACCTCCTATATAAAATAAAGGTTATAATTTTGAGTGCATCGGAGAACAAATTGTCAAAACTTAAGCAAAATGCAGCATCCTATGCATCAATGATCATGGAGGAGCTTGATCCCGATCATGTTGGATACATAGAGGTGAGAGCATGGCACTTCTTTATAATTATATATCTCATTTCACAAAGTTATTTTATGGCCATCTTCTAATTACTTAACTCTAATTAGATGTGGCAATTAGAAATGCTACTACGGGAAATGGTGAACATAGAGGAAGGGCACAAGTTGATCAAGAGAAGCCAAACTTTAGCCCGAGCCATGATACCAAGAAGATACAGAACTCCAATAAGTAGATTCTTGTCTAAAACTACTGAGTATATGCAAGAATATTGGAAGAGAATATGGGTTCTTACTTTGTGGTTAACCATTAACCTAGTTCTCTTTGTTTGGAAATTCCGACAATATGAAAGGCGATCTGCATTTAAAGTCATGGGATATTGTCTATGCTTTGCCAAGGGTGCTGCAGAGACACTTAAGTTCAATATGGCTCTAATTCTGTTTCCCGTTTGTAGAAGAACCCTAACAAAGCTCAGATCCACAATTCTCAGTTCTATAATCCCTTTTGACGAAAACATTAACTTCCACAAATTGATTGCATTGGCAATAGCAATTGGAGTTGGTTATACATACCATTATGCATGTTAGCTGTGATTTCCCTAGACTAACTTCATGCCCAAACAAAAAATTTATGAAACAACTGGGGTCTAATTTCGACTATAAGCAGCCAACTTACCTAGACTTGGTACAAAGTATTCCTGGTGTAACTGGCATAATCATCACAGCTTTGATGATGTTCTCTTTCACTCTTGCAACACATTCCTTTAGGAGAAATGTTATCAAGCTGCCATGGCAATTCCACCACTTAGCCGGGTTTAATGCCTTTTGGTATGCGCATCACTTGTTGTTTGTTGTCTACGTCCTCCTGGTTGTGCATGGATATTTCCTATTTCTCAATAAGGACTGGCATGGTAAAAGTGTAAGTTATAAAGCCTCTTTTCATTCTGCAATGCTATATAAGTCTTAAGCTGGAGAATGCAAGTATGATCCTTTTAAGCATGCTTAAATGCAGACATGGATGTACCTTACACCACCTTTACTATTCTACGCCGGCGAAAGAATTCTAACCGTAATTGATGAGCGCAACCACCGTGTCAATGTTATCAAGGTTAGTTTGTGTCAAATAACTTGTTTTCCATTTTGCAAATCTGGGATTATTCATCTTAAAACTCCAATTCTGGGCATTGCAGGCAGTCATTTACACAGGGAATGTCTTAGCATTATACATGACAAAGCCTCCAGATTCAAATACAAAAGTGGGATGTATATTTTTGTCAAATGCCCAAATATTTCAAATTTTGAATGGTATTGCTTTTGTTATTCTCAAATTAAAGTCATGCATCTTGCTTAATGCAATACCTAATAACTCAATTTCTAATATTTACTATAACAGGCACCCTTTCTCCATTACCTCAGCACCTGGAGACGATTACTTGAGTGTTCACATAAGAACTCTAGGAGATTGGACGAAAGAACTTAAAAACAAATTTGCACAGGTGAGAATTCCATTGATGTAGTACCTACAACTAATGCTATTTCATCCTAACAAACTTATTACTTGTAAGTATAAAATATAAAAGACTTATAGTACTCCACATATCAAACTTTTATATAAAATGATTGTGCAATTAAACTCTATTGTTAGATGACATATTGAAATTTTGATCTACACATTATTGATAAAATCACAAGTCAGCTCATAAATTTTTATCAATTTACGATTTTATGAAATTTTTATTAGTTAAAATGATGAAAATTCATATAGGTGTAGACTCTTGATAAAATGTGAGCTTTAGTATATGATTCTATAACTACTGCACAATTCTATAGATTTTATTCCTTTTGATACTTGACAAAATTGTGAGTTTAACAACCCAATTCTGTATATTAATTAGAAATGATAGCATAAGTGTTTTTTGATGAATGCACCTAATAATATATTTATTCTCTTTTGAGACTCTTTTTTCCCATTAAAGCATTCTTCATTTGCACATAGTATCTCCTTTTCACTCCCACCCCTCTTCTTCCATTTTTTTAATAGTTATGCATTGATATATAAGAGCATGTGCAGGTATGTGAACCACCTAAGGAGCCTCCAGAAGAGGAAAACTTACAAGAATAGAAACAAAGGCAGTTTCAGATTATGACAATTCCCAAGCCAGGTCCCAAAAAAAAAAAAAAAAGCCTCTGTCCTTTTGCTTCAATTTCTTCTTAAATGGCATCTTATTATCTAAAGCTTTCACCTCAATGTGTCAGCTTTCCTAGGATCTTGATAAAAGGACCTTATGGAGCTCCAGCTCAGGATTACAAGAAATTTGATATCTTATTGCTCATTGGACTAGGAATTGGTGCAACTCCGTTCATTAGCATTCTAAAAGATATTCTTAACCATATCAAACCAAATGAACCAAGCAATGTAAGATGGCATATTTCTAGATTGCTACATATTTTAAGTAAGTGTGGAGGGATTGATTAATGAACTAGAAGAGTAGGCTTTTGGTATATGCAGGATTGCACAAACGATCAAGTTCTAGGTGCTAAAAAGGGACCTGAAAGAGCTTACTTCTATTGGGTAACAAGAGAGCAAGGATCTTTCGAGTGGTTTAAAGGTGTGATGGATGATATTGCAGACCATGATGTTAATGTGCGTGTAGAAAGTTAGATCAAATCATGTTTTTTTTTTTTTTTTTGAACCTCTACCTCTTGAGCGACAATCTTCTAATATGGTCCATAAAATTTTACAGCACATAATCGAAATGCACAACTATTTGACAAGTGTGTATGAAGAAGGGGATGCAAGGTCTGCTCTAATTGCCATGGTTCAAAAATTGCAGCATGCCAAGAATGGAGTAGATATTGTTTCCGAAAGTCGGGTATGTTCGTTATAGGACAATAGCTTCCATTTTTATCCATATTTACTGTCTCTTCACTCTTAACTTTCCTACAATTATCCGATAGATAAAAACACATTTTGCGCGTCCTAATTGGAGAAGGGTGTTCGCTCAATTAGCAACTTCTCATCCCCTATCACGAATAGGTACATTTTTGCTACCACCATTTATTCAAAGATCCTTTTAACTTAGTTCTTTTAATACGTTACCTATTCACTTCACTGAATATATAACATTGTAATGGAGTTTCTATGATTAAGAAATAGAATAGAGTTGTAATAGAATATTCTTTATTAATTTTTTATTTAGATTTGAGTATTTTGGAAAAAAAAAAGATAATTCCAACATTAAATAATTATTCATAGATTTAAAAAAATAATGATTATTCAATAATTTTTGTAATAAAGATTTCTTTTAGTATTGTTATTACGATCAAGTAAATACTGGAGTAGCCATTCATAAGAAATAAGATTAATGAAATTGTAATTACAGTAAAGTGAATAAATTTTACTTAATTAGTGATATAAAATTTAACAAAAGGGGCTGATGCGAAATTATGATTTTTATTTAAAAGGCTCATGTAGAGCTCTTAAAAATATATAATTTTAGATAATTATTTTAAATCAAGTTTCTCTTTAATTTTTCTTAACATTTATCTTCTAAATCTTGTAGGGGTTTTCTATTGTGGGAGTCCAACACTCACTAAGCAGCTAAAGAAACTTTGCCAAGAATTCAGTTTAGATTCTTCGACCCGATTTCATTTCCATAAGGAAAACTTTTAAATCAGATGTTTTCCTATGTACGATATCACGATACTTTAATATCAATTCTTTTAGGTAATAATTAGAAAAAAAAATATAGTTACTAGGTTAGATTTTATCATATGGATGTAGAACTTGTATGTCCGTATTTTGTCTCAATTTTAACACTCTCGTAGAATGAAAGAGACATGTAAACATTAAATTAAGTAGGAGGTCTTAGTGCAGATTGTTTCCCTTATTTTATTTTATCTTTTTATAAGATGAAGTGTAGATTTGTGTTGTATTACCTTCTCATCTATGGATTTTTTTTTTTTGTGGGAAAAATAAGTATTTTATTTCTCAATGTATATCGTTTTTTTTTTTTAATATGAATTGTTAATGCCAAGTTATTTATTTATTAAATTTCTTTGAGTTCTTAACTTTTCTTTCTCTTCTTCTTCTTCTTCTTTTTTATGCAAAATATGATTTGTGTTAATTGTATCAAATCTTTCATCCATCATGGAATGGACACATATCAACTTTTGATTATTCCATAATAATTAATTTGATAAGATAATAACATTAAATACGTTAAGTTACAGACTATAATTAAAAAATGCTGAAAAAAAAGTAAATTTTAGCTATTTTAGTTTACCATCTTAAGGATAAGGTCGGCCAGCCACCAGGCCCACCACTAGAAACATTTGTTCAAGATATAATAACACAAGCTTTTTTGGTTTATGGTTTATTCGGGTATTGTTGGAAGTAATGATTTAAGTGATGTTTGTAAAGAGAAGTTCAAGAAAAAGGGAAGCATTTCAAAAAGTTTGGGTTCTTTAGGGATTTGGATAGTTTTAATAATGGGAATTCTTATCTATTTGATATTCTTCTATTGACTTTATTGACTGTATTATGATTTGATTCATTTGTCCTCGTAGGCACGCTTGAAAGGATTACATACAACTACACCAGTCGTTGCTTATTTCATTTTTCCTTTTTTCGTTTTTTTCCTATGTTTTTTTTACTACATTTAGTTTTTATTGTATTATACAATTAAATAGGATAAACTACAAAGGTTTCAACTTTTAGAGATAAGTTCATTTAAGGTTCCAACGTTTCGAGTGTTTAAAAAAAGATTGCGCTTGAGAATAAGTTCATTTAAGGTTCCAATGTTGTCAACACGAGAAGAGTCTTTTGAGTTTTGATTAAATATTCCTTCTATTAAAACATGTCATTAAGGACCCAAATTGACTCACTTTTTCAAACGTTGGGATCTTAAATAAACTTAACCCTAAACGTTGGGACCTTTCGATGTAATTCGCCCCAATTAAATATGTTTAACATTGTTTTATTTAATTATCACTGCCGACCAATAAGATACTAGCATTGAGGAGGGATAGAAAATTTACCAAATTTAGCGAAAGCCCTCTTTTGTAAAAGTTAAAAGATATTGACAACTAATATTTTAAATAGCTAAAAATTTATGAGTGGGCGCGATGAGGTTCAGTTTGCCCCCCAATACAAAATCAAATTATTCTTTATAGTTCGTTTTTTTTTTTTAATTTGAACTTAACCATATGGTTTGATTTATAATCTCAATACAATTTAGCTTGTATATCAAACCATCATTTTATTCTTAAAATAAAAAAATGCATTTTTTTGAGAGGCTTCAATTATATATTTCTTCTCACTATGCAGATATAAACAATAATATTTATAAAATTTATTATTTACCCAAATAAATATGTAGAACTTAAAGTGGGAAGGGATTTTATTTATCATGAAACTATAATCATATACTAGTATTATTCTCTTAAATTATCTTTACCTATTATAATATACTTGACTCGATAAATTTTAATGTTATCCGACTGTGAGGCAAAAATTTCAATTCATTGTACGTGTTCTTCTTATCAATACATTATTAATTATAGAAACCAATAAGTGACTAATTATTTGCATAAATAGTAATTAGGGAATACAAGTGGATTAATTAGTAAGATAGAGAAAAAAAAAAAAGAAAGAAAGAATGCTTAGAGCACTAATGGCTAAACATAAAAATTATCTTATTGAGAGACATACCATAACAATCAAAACATGATATGGTCTATCTAATCTTACGGAAAATTACAAATTATCTCTCTAATCTTTTACTTAGATGCAAAATTACATCCTGAATTTTTAACGTGGATTTTTTGACCTTTTAAACTTTTAAAAACTAGCACAGTTAAAGACATGTAACCCTTTAAAGTTTTATCAATGTGCGAAGTTACCCTCTAAAATTTATAGAAATTGTTAACTCTCCTTAACTATTACCAAATGTTGAAAGTCCCAAAGTTTACAAGTGCACTTTCAAAGTTTAGGGGGTGAATCCATACCTTAATAAAAGTTTATCCCGATGATGGATATAAATTTAAATCAAAATTAAAAAAAAAATGATATTCTTTAATATAAATATTAAAAGAAAAAAAAATATGTTTGAGTTTCTTTTAATTATGCAAAACAGTTCTATTCAGTTTAGGGTCCAAAATCGAACTGCGAATTGTGAACCGTTTACTCTTCACCAAGTCCAATCAATTTCAGGGAAAAAAAAATGACTTGATTTGGTTTACAGTTTGATTGGTTTTTTTCATAGCCTAAGGTAAAATTGATGACTAAATGCATTTTTTTCCCTTTGCTTTACATTAAAAGGTGTAGAAAAAAAGAAAATAGAAGAACCACTTTGTGATTCCTATTTCAACCAACTCTTGTATGCCTAATATGTAAATTTATATATGTTATATAATTAGGAAAAAAGATAATTGATCCAATATCATACTTTTTTGGTGAAGAGTAAATAATTATGATTGAATTTTTTTTTATTTAAAATTGTTTTGTTCGATTTATGGTCTTAAACTAAACTATGAACCATTTACTCTTCAACGAACTTAATGGTTTTGAAAAAAGAATTCTATTAGCAATTTGTTTTTTTTTTTTACATAACCTAAGGTAAAGTAGATGACTAAATACATATTTTTTTATGGTTTCACATTATAAGGTGTAGGAAAAAAAGAAAATAGAAGAATTGTTTTGTGATCTCTATTTCAACTAGCTCTCATATGCTAAATTTACATATGCCGTATCAATTAGAAAAAAAAATGACATTAGATTTAATTGCAATGGTAATGTGAGTGTAATATGTATCTCATGATACATGTAGTTACAAATGAGTGATAAGTGCTAGATAGACCTTATTTATATAGGGTATTTTGAGCTTTAATGATTGATTTTTAGGAATATTTTGAAGAAAAAAGGTACTTAATTGGTGTAAATCTTGATTTTAGTTTTTTAAGAAGTCACTTAAGCTTAGTTATTTTTTTTTCTTATGAAATGGCATGAGACTTCAATGGAGAAGTATCTTCTATATCAAGTTATAGGTACGTGGTAATCTTACATGTTGTTTATGTGTGTGGTTAGAAACAAACGGGTTGATCACTTAAGCTTGACCTTATAATAATTAAACGAGCGATAGTGCATGGTCATTGTGGGTCAGCGAACAACAAATTTTGATGGGTGTAGTGGCTGTGCATACACCACTCCAATGAGATAGTAATTAGAAACAAACGGGTTGATCACTTAAGCTTGACCTTATAATAATTAAACGATAGCTTGTGCATGGTCATTGTGGGTCAGCGAACAACAAATTTTGATGGGTGTAGTGGCTGTGCATACACCACTCCAATGAGATAGTAATTAGGGCCCAAGCCTGAAGAAGCTTAGATGGGTAATCAATAGGAGAGATCTATATCAATGTATAGTTGTTAAAATAGATAAGATATCAGGAATTACTTATTTAGGGGTATGGTGACTTTGGATAAATAATTACGATAGATCGGGCTAACCAATGCAGATTCGATGGAGAACTTCATGGAAGATTATATTCTTTCTTTTTCTTTTTGAAATGGGGTTTGATTGTCCTTATCAACTCCTAATACTTCCTTCATGAGGTATAAAACCCCCTCGTTCCCAGTTGTTCTATGGTAAAGTCATGTGTTAGACCTATGTAACACTTAGGATAAACACAAGAAGGAAGGAGAAGGAGGGGGTGGGGGGAGGAATAAATTGTGTTTATCAATCAATTTTACACTTTTTAACTTTATCCTAGGATAAAGTTTTATTAGTATTTATATGTTATGTGTCCATATATATCGTGGAAAAAATTTATACGGTCCCATCACGGACTATCTTACTCATAGTGCTAATGTTAATTTAAATATATATATATTAAAGATTCAATCATAGTTAGAATAGGTTCGAGCTGTTCAATAACATATGAAACTAGTCCTATTAAAAAAAACGCACGATATATAGGATTTTTAAGGTGAATAAGACACATAGAAGTTCATTCATTACAAAACTAATGAGTAAATTATGATACATGTGGTTGATTAGTTTCTATTTTCATCCCATGTTTAGTGTGTTGGATAACTTCAATTACTTGCATTATTTATAAGAAAATATAGTTGTCCCCTATTGTTCCTCCATTTACATGCGTGATATAAAGCCACATGATGCATAAGCAAGATCATCTCTAGCAGCTAGTTTATCCCATGTGTTGGTTTGAGCTATATTTGAGTATTGTCATGTTATATCCGTCTTCTCTAAGAAAATACCTAGACTTGAATTGATACCTATAATGAACATATAAATATGCTGGTGATGAATTGCAGAGTTTAAACTATGTATGTAGCATATAAGCAAAGGTGGATAACAAAACTACATACTAAAATAACACTTTGTTGTAAATTATGATACATGTGGTTGGATTAGTTTATATTTCCATCCCATGTTTAGTATGTTGGATAATGTAGAAAGTCATTTAGTAATTGGGCTTTTTGTCCAATTTAATGCCACGGGCTGGTCTTATGGGCTAGTGACAGAGTTAACAAGACTGAGTCCAAGAAGGGATATCATAGAGAGATTGACTTATTAGGCTTAGAACAGGATCATTGACTAGTTTATGCCACTCTCGGCCTTATTCGAGTTCCTCATGAGCAAAAAGTAGACTACAAAAATGTCTTTTTATGCTCCATTTAAATAAATATAGGGCTTATAATGGGTTATTTTAAATGAATAACAGATTTCTTTTATATTATAAAAGCTATAGTCTCTTTCCAAGCCCATTTAAGCTTAACCTATTACTAAAGAAAAGAAGGCTTCAATCTCAGCTGTTGGATCTTTAAAAATGATCTAAAGTCTAGCATCGGTTTCCAACATCTATAAATAAGATGTTGTTGTTCTTATTCTTGGGGTTCATTTTGCATATTGCTAAGATTGAGAGTAATGTGGAAACTTTACTAACATAGATTTAAAGAAAGACCAAAGCAACTATTTCGCGAAGAACAAGTCAAGAATGATCGAATCTATTTGATTTGATCTTTTATTACACTTGTGTACTTGAGAAAACGTGTTTGTTGTTCCTCCTCCCATTCTTCTTTTTGTGACATCTTATACGTGTTATCAGTTTAGAAGTCCTCTCAGGTCGACAGCGTGCTTATCATATGTGATTGACCAGTTACAACAATCCCACCATACAGATAACTTTCAATTAACTTTGTATTATTTGTAAGAAAAAATAGTTGTCCTTTGTTGTTCCTCCACTTTACTTTCATGATATAAAGCCATAGGATACCTACATGATTGATTATACACAAGCATGATCATCTCTAGCAGCTAGTTTATCCCATATGTTGGTTCAAGCTATATTCAAGTATTGTCTTGTTATATTCATCTTCTCTAAGAAAATACCTAGACTTGAATTGATACCTATAATGCACATACAAATATGCTGGAGATGAATTTGAAAACTTTTGAGTATGTATATAGCATATGAACAAAATTGGTAAAAAAAAAAAAAAGGTATATGAACAAAGGTGGATAATAAAATTACATACTAAATAACATTTTCTTGTAACTTTTAAGAATAGAAATTGTTTTATAGAATTTCGCATCTTTAGTAGTCTAAAAAACGGAGTAAGACCAATGGCAACAAAAGATATACTTAAAGAGCTTCAAAACACCTACTTATATATAGGGTGGGCATAGATCGATTTGTTTTTTTTTTTTCTCTTAAACCAAGCCATTATATAACAGTTTAATTTTGGGTTCAAATTTTGTTAAATCATTAAATAACGGTTTGGTTCATTTTATATTATGGATTATATGAAAAAATTTAATTAAAAAATAACTTTGCTCTAAATTTTTTTATATGGATATTTAAAATAACATATATACATATAGAAGAATACCATACATATATACATCGAGAAAATTATGGGACATCGTCATTGGTACTTATATAAAACACAAATCAAAACAGATATTCTTAAACCATTCCATTCAAAAAATGAATGAGTAAATAAATAGACTATTTCTAGAGATAACTATGTTATTTTTCTTATATTTCATTACACAATGGAAAAAGTGCTTAATTAGCACTACTCTATCCATTGCATATTTTTAACATGTTTCATTCTTTAACTAGAGACAAATCGTGTTTTCATATCATTCAAAACCTTGATAATTCTATATTTTAATTCATTGAAAAGTATCACTAGAACAAGAGAAAAATAAAAACCTTAGATTATAAAATGTTATCATCTGAACTAATGAATCAAAATTATTCATTTCTAATGTTGTCTTCTTTATCAAAATTTGTTTCTAAGATTTGAATAAATGGTTATTACTAATCACATCATATTGCTGTTATTGGTGGTATCAAACACATATTGATTACTTGAGTCCAAATGTCGTTTGTTTTCACACACAACCTTTGTAATACACGGATAAATATTTTATATTGAAGGGCAAAGATGTCATTTGATAAAATGAGAGGGTTTTATGATCAACCCTAAAGTTAAATTAATTTTGTCATTATCAAATGTGTGAATGAATATAAAGAAACGTCATTAAAGATGAAGAGACGTTATTAAAAATGAAGAGACGTTACTAAAGGTGAAGAGTTATTCATTATCTTCTATATAAACTAGCTTCCCTTTTCTCCAAAACATAGTCCTGAACCTAGAAGTTCTCTCTGTGAGTGTTCATAGCAGCCAAGAGGATTCGATAATCCAGATTAGGTAATCAAATCATCAATTCTTGCTATAGGTTTCATAGATCTATCAAGTTCTTAAGGTTTTTATATTATTTTTGAAGTAGAATTGGAGAATCGCTTTAGTTTGCTTGGAGATCTGAAGATTTGGTGTTTAAGAAGAATTAGGGATCAGATCCAGGTAAATGTATAGTCATCTTTTCTTTAAGATTGCAAATCTTTAGTTTCCTTAAAGTTTATTTGTTGTTTTTGAAGGAAAATTGGAGAAAACCTTGATTATCTTGTAGATTTGGATTTGTTGTTAAAAGGGATTTAGAATTGATTCTAGTAAGTATTTTAATGTTTTAATCTTTGTGATTTAATAAAAATAGTTGTTGATTTTCAGCATATTTTGGTGTTGAATGGAGTTCTAGGGTTTGAAGAATCTGTTGAGAGGTTGAGTGATTGCAGGGTTTCTATATTTTAATCAAGGAAAAATGTTTAGATCTATGTTTATTTTGGAGATTTGGGTTTTTGATGTATATGAAATTAAGTTTATTCAATGGTACATGTTATCGAATTTGATCGATCAATTATTAGGTTTTGGTGAATTAGAAATTGTTTTGCAAAGGAGATTTGGGTGATTTAGAGTCCGTTCCTTTAAATTTGATTCAAGTATGACCTTATCTTGATTGTTGCATGTGCTTCTAGGTTTTTAAATTGTTTATTGAATGTGTTTTAGATTTATAATTTCAAATCAATCTAATTATATATGGCTTAATACATTGTTTTGCTGATTGTGTTTGGCTCAGTTAGTAAAGAGCGTGATATTAATGTTGGCAACCTGATGACTTATGTGTGAGGTTGCCCTAAGTAGACTTGTGTATAAAATGATTCCGGTAGATTAGGTTTTGGCAGTATAGCCGCGAGTAGGTGGATCACATTTAACACCAATATACATATGTATAAGCTATTTCATATAAAATTTGTTTTTGTGGGTCATGAGTTACTCAGGTTTAGGACTAATTGCAAGTGGTTTTAAATTGTGTTGTTTGCTGGTTAATTTAAAAGATAATAATCTATGTATGTTGCATTAGAAATAGTGCATGTAAATATAAATGTTGTATGTGCATATACATTTGTTTGTGGTTTGGCGTACTAGGTGATTTCGCTCATTCTTTATCTTTTTCAGGAATAGGTGAAGATCATATTTATGAATTGCCAGGATTTAATATATATGGGATCATTGGAATGACGATAGTGGATTTGAGATTCTTGTTGAAGATCAGTAGATTTTGAAATAATGGAGAAGAATTTAGAACTTAGAGAATTCTAACGGATTAAAAAGCTCTTTATATGTTTTATGTTTTTAAGATTGAGTTATAAGATTTACTTTTATGATTAATTTTTAGATGAAGTTCGTTTTAGTTTATGCCAACAAGTTAGTTTTCAAGAATAGTTTTATATGAGATGTTTTAAATAGATACCTTATGAAGTATTGAAGTTTTATATCTTGAATCTATTTGTGGTTTAGAATTTTATAGCCTTGGCGTGTTCTTGTAAAAGAAGGACATGTGATGGGTTGTAATGTCCTATTTTAGAGCGTTACAACTTGATAAACTTATCATGGTATGCATTCTTACAAGCTTTTTAACATTGCACTCAATCATTAACTTTGAAGAAAATATTGATAATTGTCATGTAGTAATATAAGTTACATAAAACCCCAAAACCATAGAAGAATTTTATCTAATAAGTGGCTTTTAGTCTAATATAATAAGTATACCATATCATACATCTATATTGTGTATAAAAGAATGAAGCTAGAGAGAGGGTGTCGATGAAAAAATTATTTGGGCTAGCTTTACCTTTTTGATTTAGAAATTTTTAAAGGATTTTTGAATGGTTTGGTTTGGATTAATAGCATGGTTTAAATTTACATCTAACCGAACCATAATTCGTTTAAAGGGGTCCAATTTGAACGCAATACAAACCATTTGAAAAAAAAAAAAAAAAACAAGTTTGGTTTGATTCGGTTTGCAGTCTAGTTTGGTTTGGTTGTTTTTTTGTCCATCCCTACTTATAAATTGTTATTCCAATTTAAATTTATGAGGATGTATCCAATCCAAGTCAAAATGCCAAGATTGAAAATTTTGCAGTACTTATGACTCAACCATTTTCAAAATTTATTGTGATCAACATAGACCTCCAAATGAGAATCTTCCACTTCTAGATTTTAAACAACATCTCCTAGTTTAAAGTCATAAATTTTCATCCAAAGATACAACCAGGACTGTAAATGAGTTGAGTCGAGACAATACAGTACAAGCTTGAATTCAACTCAAGTGTAAAACTTAAAGCTCGAAACTCGACTCGAACTTGATCGAGCTTTGGTTTTTAAGCTTGAACTCAACTCCAATTGATACTTGATAAGCTTGACCTCAACTGAATTAAGCTTGATTATTCCTATGAAAATCAATTAAGCTAAAAAATAAATTAGGATTTGGAAATATAATTGAGTTTTTAATTGATATTGTCTTAATGTGGACCATTAGATATGAAGGAAAAAAATAAGGTATGAAAATAGACTTTAAAAAGGAAAAAAAAAACATAAATTTTATAATTTTTTTATAAAAAAAAAACTCGATTAGACTTACGAGCTGCTTGAATCGAGTATTTTAAAACTCAACTTGAGCGATAGCAACTTGACTAGCTCGACCTCGAACTCGATACCTTGCGAGTAGTCTCAACTTATTTATACCTCTGGACACAACTGAGAGTACCTTGAATCAGTTTCTATAATGTAGTTCCCCGATTCTGACCTTGCCAAAATCTTGGCATAATAGTTTTGCTTTGCTCACCATTTCTACATACGAACTCTATATTCAGTGCAGTAAAACTAAAAGGGAAATATAATTGATTTTATATAGATTGCATGTTTTAAATCCCAAAGCTGTCTGCAGGACATAGCATTGTTGAGGACTAATTATTAAAAAGAGAATACGGGATTTCATAAATCTTTTCAGCATATCATTTTAGCATATCTAAATATTATCAAACAGATACTCACAGCGATGAAAAGTCTTTAAAAATGGGTAATAAACGAGGAAATTATAGCAATTAGAAGTTGGTAGCTTAAATATCAAGTATGATATGATAGTCTCTTTTACTCTTGAGTTAACATATGTTATAATTTTTACCTACTCATATAGGTGATAAGTTCATCTTGAGTGTGTGACATAGAATAACAATAATTACGAGTTGTAGCAGCCGATTTAAGTAGACTGCCAACATAGATTACTTAGGAGTACCAAAGTTATCACTTATTGTAATAATTCAGAGGATTTAGAAACGTGTTGTTAACCAATTGCTTATTCGTTGGATATTACCTAATGTTTAATGCATGTTGAGTTGAGGAAGCAAAGTAGCATTACTACTATGTGGAGCTGGATATGAGAAATGAATTTAGAGAATTGTTTATTGTCTTTTTTGGGTTTTTTTTTTTCTTTGAATTGAATCACGGTTGTTAAGCTCTACTTACCAATTGAGAATAATTTTTGCTTGTGTACTTCTCCTCTTGATTTGCTTATGTACTCACTTACTCTAAACGAACTGAGTTTTTTTTTTTTTTTTTTTTTTTTTTTTTTTTATATAACCTCAGGTACAAGAGAAGGAAGAGAAATTATTAGTTGGAAAATGGACTTGAGAGCACTAGCCATCTTTTTCAGTTGAGAAAATTGTCCTTTAAGATTTGAAAATTTTAAATATATTGATATAGTACTTTGTAACTAATCCAATGTTGCCTAAATACCAGTATATAGTCACTTAATATAGGAAAACAAGGTAAGTTGAATCTATACAATGAGCCTAAAGATGGCATTAGAGATATATTGATTATGGATTGAATGTTATGATGACTTGTAGTTGTTGGAACCTAGCCTTTGTGATAGGCTTATGCTCCTGATTTGGTCGAAACATATCTTTACGTGTACAATGTGAATGGTTTTGAGGAGAACATATATAATTGCAAATCAATTTGTCTCATCCTTATCTCAAGGATAACATCCCATTTTCGAGTACCATTTGTGTTGCTAGTGATGAGGTAGGTTAGCCGACACCTAAAGAGTGGATAAACTCAAGAAGACTTAGCAAGAGAAACAAGGAATTCCTAAGCAAAATTCATGCCAAATTTTATATTATGCTACTTGCCCAATGATAACAAGCGTTTAAATTAGGAAAAAAAAAAGAAAAAAAGAAAAGAAAACTATGATTCTATAAATAAAAACATTAATGTTGTGAAAGCAGGACCATGATATATCAACACAATGGAAGTAAAAGCAATTAAACATGTATAAAAATTAATTAATAACCTTGTAATCTAATAGTAATACTATTAGTCTCCTAAGTTGGATGAACTAGGTTTAAATCCTTTTTTCCATGTTGTAATGCATTCCCTTAAGCGCATGCTCATAGACACACGTATATAACACAATTGATTGAGGAAAAGAAAGAGGAAGTTCATCAAGATTTATAGGTAAAAAAACACTTCAATAGAGTAGAAAATGCCCATAAACCAAAGGGAGATGATTTCACCAAGAAAGTTAAGATATTATTCATTCTACTAATGAAAGAAAATGCTACATATAGAACAATAAAAAACCGAGTTATAAAATAGTACAGCACTATATTAATCTCAACTCATTAACCTAAACTCGGTCAAATTTATAATTTTGAACCCGAGCAAGATTTGATATAAAACTTGACAAAATTATGCTCAGCTACATTAAATTGGGTTACACTCTATCCATTATTTTTTCCAATATATTTAATTTATTGAAAATATTTATTTTTATTAGAATAAAATATAAGATAATATTAATAACTAATTTTGTCTCTGAGTGGTTAGCTTCTGTTAGTCCAAAATATATATATAAAAAAAAGCCAAATCGGTGCTTTTGGTCAAGATTGTGTGCCTTCCTCCCTAACAAATTCTATATACCCTGCCAGTGCCAATTAGGTCCGCCCACAACAGGGAAAAGAAAGGCCATGGATTGATGAAGGACGACGACAGGATGGCAAATGGGTCGCTATCCAAGGGATATATTTCAAACCCTTGTGCCCCATCCTATTCAGGTTCATGCCGGACTAGGTGATTTGTCAATTTTGCATTACATCATTCAAGTCGTTAGCATTTTTGTCAAAGTCAACCACATCCACCTTGACGATTAATTCGAGCAATTTTTCTAGATAATTCTAGCTCCCAAATGGTTTTTTTTTTTTTTTTTTTTTTTTTCCGGATATCAAACATAACTTAAGATATATCTATATTAGGGATAATGGCATGTTCCATACCCATACTTTTAATTTTTGTCAATTTAATATCTTATCTTTAAATTTTGACAAATTAGTACATGTATTTCAAAATATCTATGAATCATGTCTTTATTAAATAATATTCGACAAACCTTGATTTTGATGATAGGATAATAGCAGGCTAGGTGCTATATTTTTAATTTATGACAATTATTTACTTGTTTGGTACCACATCCTTAGATTTTAGTAATTTTTGATCAAGTACCTATTATTATCTATCATCAATATGAATGTTCATTGAATATTATTTGATATAGACACTTAATTGCACATATGTTGAAATTACGAGCACTAATTTACCAAAATCTAAAAACGAGATATTAAATTACCAAAAATTGAAAGTACGAGCAATTGACCTGCATTCATCCCATTTATATTATTAAAACCATAGCACGACTTTGGTATCTTTATTCTTTTATATTTTTATTTTATTTATATATAATTTAGTTATTTTTTTCTCAAATTAAAAATTACTCTCTTTTGAGTTTTTACACTTATAACTACTTTTTGAAATGGCAATTCCTCACCTTATCTTTTTATTTTTAAAAAAATTATATCCAATTTAAAATATGAAAATTAATAACATTTTTATCTTATCATATGAAATAAAAAAATCTAGAATTTTTTATATCTTTGACATTAATATTTTATAATAAATATTTAAAATTTTTCATGAATATTATTAAATTTGTATACACAATGTAGCTCTAGTATGTGTGTGTGTGTGTGATTGAACCAATTTCATCTGTAATTATCTATATCACATTCCTCTTTTATATCTAATTTGTCAAAACCTATGATAATTGAGATAGAAGAAGTTGTAACTTTGCACTTCAATTATTTTTATTATTGAAAGCTTTCTTTTTCTTTATTTTTTTAATTTAGAATTGTGATTTCTAAAATTGACTATTTAAACTTTAAAGGGAAGAAGATCGAAAACCAGGTAGGAGTAAAAGAAAGGTAAGATCATAGGAAAAAGGAAATATGATGGTACTAACAGAATATAGTCATGTTGGACAAAGTAACGAACTTCATTCCTTTCGCTAAGTCCCCATCAAAAATGAGATAAAGATAAATAGAACTTAAGAGAAAACTTAAAGTGAAAATAGAAGCTTTAATGATCCACAAACGGTAGTTACAATGGAGGCAGAGATAAGGTAAACGGAAATGATTATAAGGGTAGTTTTACAAGAGCTATGTTGTACTTCAAAGAAATAGGAAATTATTACAATATTTGAAAGATTATATAGTGGGACTTAAGCATGTTAAGTTCTTTAATATTGATTTGATGAAAAAAAAGAAATTAAAGTGAATAATGTGTTTATTTATGGAGTACAAGTTGTTAATAAAATAAAAGTTGTAAAATGGATGTTATAAGTATGATATGACAGAACTTAGTTTAAAACATTTAAAAGTAAAGATTAGATAAAGATTAAAAGGTCAAAAGCTTTTCCAAAAGTATTGAGAAAAAGGTTGAAGTTTAGTTAAAAACTTGTCAGAAGTTATTCTAGAAAGTTTAACAAAGAACACAACACGCTAGACAGAAGCTACTTCAGAACCTTCAACGAGAAAAAAATAAATTCGGTGGAAGCTATCTTAGAACCTTCAAGCTTAATACACAATATGTTCTCAAAAGCTATTTTAGAACTTTCAGGTCTGATACGAATATTTCTAGATTCGCAAAAAGTTTTTTTTCAATTAGATTTTTATCATTTTTCAAGACCCAGATACTTGATGTGTTTTACTAAAGTTGGATTTAATATCATGGGATTGCATCACATCAAGTTTTTCTTAAGGATTACTTAAAATCAAATTGTTTCTTCAAATCTTTTTTACTGCTGGTACATGATGTATTTTCAACAAATTTTCAAATGATTCAATATTTTCTTTTGAAAATACGGTTGACGAAGATAAGGAGAAGCTATTACAAGTGAATAGATGGTTCAAGATAAAATAAGGTTATTACAAAAAGATAAGCCTTCACAATTTGAGGGTTATCATAACAAACTCCATCCAACTAAATTTCAGATGAAGATCATGACATTTGAAAGGCTATCTTATCAAGTTTATCTAGATTTTTGAATTTAAATCACAACAAATATCAAGGAGAAGATCTTGGCAACAATAAGACAACCTCAAGAAAAATATTTCAGCAGAAACAAAGAGAAGATCTTGGTTAAATTTTATCCGGTATTTTGAATTCATTCAACAAAAATCAAGAGAAGTGTGCGGCAATATTTTTTTCTTTATTCAAATTCAAATAAGAAGATATCTCACACATTATGAGGTCTTAAGCGTTGGTTTTCAAAATTGATATATAAAAAAGAGGGGAAAGAAGCACGGACATAACTTATAACTACAATAGCAAGCTCTCTCTAACACAAAAAGCAAAAATTTTATTTCTCTTGTTATACTTTCATTCTTAATTGAAGAGGAACTTTATATTTATTTCTCATTGATTGTTTTTCTTTTTTGAGAAGTAGTTGAGAGTTGTAAATCATTATGGTTGAGTGATTAGCTTAGTATAGAAGCTAGGAAGACTCAGCAGTGAGACTTGGTCAAGTTGTTGGCTTGATTGTACTCTCGATTTGTTTTGATATAGTGAAACACAATTGCTAAAGACAACCGGGTCTTTAGCGTAGAGCTGGAATAGTAGACTGACACATAAGGCGGAACCACTACATATCGTTGCCTGATTTTCTTTCGCTACTCTTTTTAATTCCTGTATTTTCAATTTTATTTTAATTGCTAATCTTATTCTCAATCGTTTAACAAAAAAGGGGATTTTAACTTTAAAGGCTTAAAATTTCAGTTTTTGATTATAATCAATTCAATCCCACCCCACCCACATAAAAGTGGGACCAACAAAGCATACAAAGGGCAGTTCAAGGAATCAAAGTTAACAAAAATAATAAATGGTTCCAACGATACAACCCGAAACAATAGATTCAAATCCCACAGTTACCAACTAACTGGAACTGGAGTTGCATTATATAAATACATAGAAATTAATCGGAGGGTTTCAGCCATAATGTTTTCAAATCTCTTAACCTGAGTTCTTCTCATCTTCTTCTTCGTTCTAGGAGCTAATCTAGAGCTCAAATTCTAATAATTCCCTTATCCTTTCTTATTTCTTGTTTACCTCATATCATCCATGAAATAAAACCATTAGTTAGCTTTGCCGATCAGAAACAATTCACAAATTAAAATCTTGAATCTTTATGTACTTTTGAATTCTTCATACAATCAACATTGAAACCTTAAATCTTACAGACGAGATTTGAAGATTGAGAAGGAGGAGAGATCGTACCTTTTCTTTCGAGAAACATCTTATGTGTAGCTAGGGCAAGATATGTTTACGGTTGTGTTTTTAGTACTTTTCATTCGTTTAATGTTATGTTTATGTCGTGTGTTTGATAGGCTGTTTTTTTTTTCTCTTGGAATAATTCTTTGTAAATGGATTGTGGACTTATTAAGAACAATTGGATCAAAATAAAGCAACTACTGATAAGGTGATGATTGGATTTTAGAGTTTTAAAGATTCTATGAATGGAAATACGCAAGCATTAACGCACCAATTTAATATGCTATCACAATCGTTTCAAGCTTAGAATGCTAATTCTGAGAATTGGAATGTAAGTATAACACCATCATCATCATCTTCCAATAAGCAGCGTAGGGATAGTTTTAATCATTACTTGAAAGCAATCAAATCAGAGTTGTCAAGATTTTCAAATGGTGATCTAACTAGCTGAATTTTCAAAGCCACTCAAATTTTTTATTTTATTTTATTTTCATCATGTTCTAGTAGAAGAGAGGTTTAAGATGGCTTCTTTTACTCTTGATGGGGAAGCCTATGAGTGGTTTTCAGTGGATGTTTACAAACCAATTAATTGATACTGGAATGGATTTTGTAATGCTCTAAGACATAGATTTGGACCATTTCCTTTTGAAGATTATCAAGGGAAACTATCCAAATTGGTTCAAATAGGAAAGGTGTTTCAGTATCAACATGAATTTGAATCATTGTCCAACACGATTCAAGGACTTTTAGAAGGATTTTTGAAAAGTTGCTTTATAACAAGGCTCAAACCTTTGATTCAATAGGAGGTGTTGGTGTCTCAACCAACAAGTTTCTTACATGTTATTAGTTTATCAAAGTTTCATGAGTGTAGATTTGAGAATATTATTTCACAGTTGTCAAAGACATAGCCAAGAATGTGACAATGACTCCATGGAAGTCATATTCAAAGCCTTTATTAGCCACCCCAACAAAAGTAGAGCACAGTGGTAAATTGATTATGCACAAGGAAATTAAGGAGAATTCAATTCCTATGAGGAAATTGTAAACTGCTGAATTATTGGAAAGGAGGGAGAAAGGTCTTTGTTATAATTGCGATGAGAAGTTCAAAAAACATCATGTTTCTAAAGAATTTTTTTTTTGTTGGTAAATTCAGATGAAGGTCTAGAGGAGCAACATTCAACCATTGTTGAAAATGAGTTGGCAGCAATTATACAACAAGATGAAGAGGTTGACATCGAGATTAGCTATCAGGCTATGACAGGGATGATGGATCCTAAAACTTTTTGCTTGAATGGACAAATGAAATCTCATTCATTGTCTATACTAGTAGACTCGGGTAGTACTCATAAGTTTTTGCAGGCGAGTGTTGCTAAGCATTTAAGATTACCAATTTTGGTAGTTCAACCATTCAAAGTTATGGTTGGTAATGCCAAATACATGGAATGTGTAGGCTGTTGTAAGCAAGTCAAAGTAATAATTCAAAACATTATTATGTTTTGCCTTTAAAAGGAGCTAACCTTGTATTGGGAGTAGAGTGGCTGAAGCTCTTAAGTCGAGCTATGGACTATTCTAATTTGATAATGTCATTTTAGTTCAAGGAAAATAGGGTAATATTGAAGGGTTTAACCAGCTTTCTACTAAATCTGTTAATTCAGTCCAATTGCAAAAGTTAATAGAGGCGAATGAGATTGTATGTTTTTATCATTTGAAGGCTCAAATGAGTGATTCTTCATTGGATACCACCAAAAACGCAGCTTTGCAACTTTGTTAGGTAGATTTCCTGATGGTTTCACAACTCCTTCATCATTGCCCCCTTTGAGAGATGTCCAGCATCATATTTATCTAAAGGATAAATCAGTGCATGTTAATGTCCGACTTATCATTACCTTTACTTCTAGAAAATTGAATGGAGCAATTAGTACAGAGATGCTTGATTTAGGTAATTTAGCCAAGTTCGAGCCCATTTTACTCTCCAATTTTATTAGTTAAATAAAAATGATAGTACATGGTGTTTCTATGTAGACTACGGAGCATTAAACCATGCTACAGTACTGGATAGTTTTCCAATTCCTATCGTTGATGACCTATAGGGTGAATTATGGGGCATTGCATTGTTTTCAAAGTTAGATTTAAGGTTGGATATAACCAGATCTGAATGTTTCCATCGGGTGTTCATAAGACAGCGTTTCGCACTTATGAAGGGCATTACAAATTTCTAGTCATGCCTTTCAGTTTATTAAATGCCCTTGTGACTTTTTAGTTTATTATGAACAAAATTTTCAGACCATTTTTGTGGAAATTTGTCATCGTTTTTTTTTTTTTTTTTTTTATGTATACTTGTCTATAGTAAGACATGGGAAGCTGATTTGCAACACTTGGAAGTTTTGCATTGTTTATGGTATACTAGTTACAACACCTGTTTTAGCATTACCAAATTTTCAAGAAACATTCATAGTCAAGACAAATTATTCCAGACCTGGGATTAGAGTTTTTTGCATCAAGCATTAGCTTATAGCTTTTTTTCAGTAAAAAGTTGAGTATGAGAATGTAAAAGTAGGGGCATATGTTAAGAAACTCATAGCAGTGGTAGAATTGATTAAAAAATGGCATCATTATTTATTAGGATGTCACTTCATTATTACAACTGATTAGAAAGCTTGAAAGAAATAATGGCTTAAACAATTCAAACATTAGAGCATCAAAAGTACTTAGTAAAATTGTTGGGTTTTGATTATGAGGTGCAATATAATCCTGGTGTTGATAATAAGGTTGCTGATGCACTATCTAGGATGCATACGTCAAATCAAACCTTAATGGCTATTATTGTTCCATCCTTAGATTACATTACTGAGTTGAAGTATTTTGCTTATACAAAATAATGAGTACATAAATTTGATTGATGCTTGTGAAAATGGCCAATCACTTAAATGGCCTTTGGTAATGAAGGATGGATCGTTATTTTTAGGTAACAAAATTTTCTTATTACCTAATACCCCTATCATTCTAGTTTTGTTACAGGAATTTTATTGTTAACCTATAGTAGGGCATTTAAGAGTTCTTAAGACCTTTAACCGTTTAAGCGTATCATTCTTTAGGGAAGGTATAAGAGTCCATGTGGAAAGCTTTATTTGAAAATGCCATGTGTCTAGCAAGTTAAATACTTAACTACTTCACCAACTGAACTTTTACAACCTCTTAACATTCCTCAAAAGGTGTTTGAGGAGGTTTCCATGGATTTTGTGACTACTCTACCATGCTCTAAAGGGTATTCAGTCATTCTAGTGGTAGTAGATAGACTTACCAAATATGTACATTTTGGGTTGCTTTCAGCTCATTATACAACAGCAAAAGTTGCTGAAGTTTTTGTTGACGTGGTGATTAAATTACATGTTATTCCAATTTCAATCATGACTGGTAGAGATAGAGTTTTCATAAGCAAATTTTGAAAGAAAAATTTTCATTTGAGTGGTACAAACTCAATTTTAGCTCAGCTTATCATCCGTAATCATATGGATAGACTGAAGTGGTAAATCGTTATTTAGAGCACTCTTTGAACACGTTTGTCATGGATTGTCCAGCTCTATGGCCTAAATTTTTGCCTTGGGGCAGAATTCAATTTTAACACTAGTCTTCATAATAGTGCTAAAATGACACCCTTTGAGGCTTTGTATGGCAGGATATTACCTTGTGTGGTAATTATGTTAAGAATTCCAGTTCTATAGAAGCAGCGGATGAAGAATTACAACAACGAGATGATTTTGAAGCTATTGAAGGATAATTTGTATTAGGCTCAATTCAGGATGAAGAATCTTTCGGATCAACATAGAACTGATAAGTCATTTATGGTTAGGAATTTTGTGTTTGTAAGATTGCAACCCTATAGACAAACGTCTTTAACATGGAGACCAGTAATGAAGCTTGTGAGGTGTTTCTTATGACCATTTGCAATTTTAGCTCGAATTGATCCAGTAGCTTACGAGTTGGAGTTGCTAGAGGGATGTGAGATTCACTTAGTTTTTCATGTATCCTTACTTAAATGGGCATTTAGAGAGGAATGGGATACAACTACCATCAAATTTAGTGATGAATCATCATTTGGTACATCCATTAGCAATTTTGTATCATAGGGTAATGCTCAAACATGGACATCAAGTGAGGCAACTATTTATCCAATGGCAATCCTTATTACTTGAGGATGCTGCTTAGATTGACTTAGAGAAATTTGTTCAAGATTATCCACATTTTCACCTTAAGGACAAAGTGGATTTTTCTTCCGAGGAGCAACATGTTATATCTCAAAGATATTAGAAATTACCAGAGTATTTGAAAGATTATATAGTGGGACTTAAGCATACAAATGGCAGTTTAGGGAATCAAAGTTAACAAAAATAATAATCCCAACAATACAACCCAAAATAACATATTCAGATCCTACAGTTACCAACTGACCGGAACTGGAGTTGCATTATGTAAATATGGAGAGAAGTAATAAGAGGATTTTAGCCAAAAGGTTTCAGATCTCTTGACCTAAACTCTTCTCATCTTCTTCTCTATTCTAGGAGCTAATCTAGAGCTCGAATTCCAATAATTCCCTTATACTTTATTGTTTACCTCGTATCATCCATGAAATAAAACCATTAGTTAGGTTTATTGATTAGAAACAATTCACAAATTAAAATCTTAAATCACTATATACTTTCGACTTCTTCATACAATCAACATTGAAACCCCTAAATCTTGTAGACAGAGATTTGAAAATTGAGGAGGAGGAGAGATTATACCTTTGCTTTTGAGAAACATCTGCTGTGCGACTAGGGCAATATGTTTATTGTTTTTAGTACTTTTCATCGTTTAATGTTGTGTTTGTGTCATGTGGGTTGTTATTTTTTTTTTTCCTTAGACTAATTCTTTGTAAATGGACTATGGACTTATTGGACTTTATAATAGTTGATCAATATCAAGACCGATCTATGAGAGTAATAGCTAGTTCTTCTGTGATATCTCATGTGTCTATAATGTCCAAGGTAGTAAAACGATACTCAATGCTAAAAGAAAACGGAGGGTGTTTATGAGTACATAATACTTTTGCTCTAAATGCTTGTGTCCATTAGTAGTATCTGAGGTCTCTATTTATAGAATTCTGATGGACCAAGCATATCCGTGCTTTAGTTCTATAATCGAGGTATATTTGGGTCCTCTTTCTGTTTTGCCTTATAGCTTTGGTTGTCTTTGTCTTTCAATTTATTGTCATGTCTTATGTTCAGCAGCCATTCACTATTTTGAATGTTATTTGTCATTGTTAATTTCTTGTCTTATCTTATCTTCAGCAGCCATTTATTGTTTTGGATGATGTCTGTTATTGTCAGTTGTTAATTGTCCTTATCTCTTATGTGTTTATGGCTTCTTCTTCTTCTTCTTCCTAGCTTTCTACCAGTTTAGGATATTTTGTGTCAATTGTTGGTCATATTATTATGTAGCTTGAAGAAAATATATTATATATCTTGCTTTGAAAAATTAAGAAAACAATTTTGTGCTTGTTCAATTGAATGTGCTATTTGATAGGCAATTCATCTTTTAACTTGGATGTCTTTAGAAATATTACACTCCTTTTTTATTTGTTATGGAAATTTAAGATTGTATTCAGATTCCATGATAATTTTATGAACTTCAGGCTTTATATCATATTTAAACTATTAAAGGAATTGATTTGATGTCCATAGTGATTTTAAACTGTATCCTCTATTGGATGTGTCATTAATAGAAACAAGTTTATTTACAATTTCTTCTATTGTAATCCCAAACTTTGTTGTTCTGTATTGTTTGGGGTTCCAATGACCTTTTTTATCGGTCCATAATCTAGTCATATTTGTTCATAAATCTGTGGCCTTGAATCATTATGGATTCAAAATGTTTAAGATTTATATTAAATTTATATATGTGGAATTCTAATTCTCCTTTTTTGTTCTTATAAAAGTCTATAGTGATATTTTAATTACTATATATATTATCTTTTACATATTTTTATATCATGATGAGTAGTCTTCGGAAATTCTGTATTACAAACAAATTTATCTTCTGTATAGCTTCAAATGACATTTTTTTTAATATATTTGTGAAAGTGAGATTAGATTCCACCCTCATTAATAAATATAAATTACTTCAATCTCCTCCTGATTACCGGCTGGAGGAAGGAAAAAGCAAACTCCTCTTAATCTTATTATATATTTAGAGGAATTGGACTCAGATGTATCCTACTAGGAGGATGATATTTATACCACTCGATTATTGGGTTTATCCAATTTATTCCTTTCGAAATACTTTTTACTTACCAGAAGATCTTTTAACATATGTGCAAATAGAACAAACTGAGTGCGCCTATTTATAATCTTCATGTTCTGAAGTGTTTGGTTACACCGTAGGAAACGAATAGGCATATAGGATCTGTTTGTTTGATTGATGTCAGATTATAGATATAGAAATTTTTTAAAATTTTTAATTAATTATTTATAAAAATAAATATATAAAAAAAATTAATAGTTTTCATTAAAAAATTAAATAAATAAAATATAAATATAAATTAAACATATTTATATATAATTTTGATATAAACATCGTTATTGGTAAAAATACAGATCATCTAAAGAGATCCAATGGGTCTTGATTTCTGTCCTAAAAAACGATGACACTTGTCTTTCTTTGGCCATGGTGGTGTACGTTTCGTGTTTTTAGATCCTGGAATAGATACACGTGTATTATTAGAAACACATATTTTAATCGGATGAAAGCACTATTGAAACAAAAAATTTGGATTAGCAAATGTCGGTTGAGGAAATGCATTATTTTAAGTATTTTATTATAAAAACACTCATGTCCTATTGTCCTTGTTCAATCATGGATATTTAATATATGTGTGCACTTGTTTAAAACAAGACGCGTATCCCGTTGTTTTGTTTTTTCTTCTTCTTCTTTTTGGTATTTAAAGAAATCTGAAGGTTGCATTACTTAATTATTGTCATGCAAAATACATACAGATCATGACACTAAACCTAATTCTTGTAAGTGTTATATTTTTATTTTTGGACTAGTATAAGTCAACTGATAATTTAAGGATTAATAGAGTATTAAGCTTTATTTAACTATTGGTAATTTTAAGATACAATCTTATGTGTTATCAGTTTTTTATTTTATTTTATTGGATTATTAGACACTTAACAATATAATGAACCGACTTACTGTTTGTAGGCCTTGTGACTTGGTAGCCCAATAATGGATAAGGCAACTCATGTTATGATAACATAAAAAAGGAGTTTATATTCTCTGCTTATATAAGTATGTTATTTGTACCCATTATTCAACACAACAAAAGAAAAAAAATTTGGACGAGGAAACGGTAAAAATCCTAATATAATTTAGTTTAATTACTTTCTTATCATTTTTGTAGATTGTTTTAATGGATTTATTATATCAATTAACATGTTATAGTTTAGGGTTATATAATATTTCAAAATTATTGTTTTAATGGATTTATTATACCAATTAACATGTTATAGTTTAGGGTTATATAATATTTCAAAATTAGATCAAATCAAACAATATTAACTTGTTTATTTTTCCAATTTTCAATTGATATCATAATCATGTATAATCATTTTGATAATAACTATTTTAATACATTAACATTCTAAGTTCACTACCGATTACAATACTAAAACGTTCTTATGACATTAAAAAATAGTATTACATCTTTCTTCTCAATCAATAAATGGGTTGGCACAAGATACAAGACATAGTATAAACGGGTTGGGTTATGTGTTGAGATCTTTTAGACACGAACATGGGACACGATACGACTAGTTGAGAATTATAGTGGTATATATTGAATGTTATATACTTGAAATTATAATACCTTATTGGTGTTAAAATTTTAAGTTTAAGAGTTTTATATTCCTTTTTTAATTAGTCATGTATTGTAATTTAGGACTCAAGCGGGACTACAATAGCATAACAATTTTTAATCTAATCAATAATTCAGATGATTAGATGCAGAAGGTAATTTATCTTATGACAATTTTTTTATTATTATATGTATTTATAATTAGCTTTTGATATAGTTATTCATTATCAACTCTTTGCTTAGTCCTTAATTATTATGAAAACTTAGAATGGGATAAATGTTAAAGAAAGATGGGCCGAGTCTTTAAAAATGTATTTAGCCATATAGCAAATCTAAATATAGAATAAATTTGAAGTTTCACAATTGACTTCATCTAATCAAACAATTAATGCAAAGTAATGGCTAAATTCAAATGGAGTATTTAGCTTGTTATGAGGCTGCTTATCAAATTGTATGATTGAGAAATTTGACATATAGATTTTATATCGGTGAGACCATATCAAGACCCTTAGCCATAAATTGTGATAATAGTGCTGCCATTAGTTTATCTTAAAGCAATAAAACCTTAAGTCATATGAAGCATTTTGATGTTAAGTATTTAGGCATTATTGAGAAGGTTTGCGAGTTTCAGACTCACATTTGCTATAGAACATATGATTGCAAACTCACTAACTAAAGGTTTAGCCATTAGAGTATTTTGTAATTATATAATAGGTCATGTCCTTTGATATTTTGGATTAATGGGAGTTATATCGTCATTTCGTAGTATTGCAAGTTTTGAATGATGATTAATAAATTAAGCTCTAGCTCTAGAGACTATGATTATAAGTTATTATCATTATTGTTACCATATAATTTTGTTGTGCATTTTTGTTGGGATATATGACATCGTCTATATTATAAACATTATACCCCACCTCATTTTGTTAATCTAGTTCTTTGATTATTTGTGATAGAAAACTCAATTAATATCTTAGGGAGATGCTTAGACCATTTTGTTGGGATTTTCCTATTTATCACATTTTGTTTGACATTTTCCTTGATTCTTGCATCCCATATTCACTTAAGTTATCGAGAGAATGGAACTTAGTGTGTATGACATTAATATCCCAATCAAATATCAATATTTTCACACTATTGGGAACCTTTACTCTTATTTTAAACTTAAAAGGTTGTCGATTAAGAGTGCTTGCTCCTTATTTTAACATTTTTTGTGACCACATTAATCAATACCATTGTTGTAATTAATAGTTGACATATGTTATCCAAGTGGGTGATTATTAGTTTTATTTTTTATATTTAGACTAACATAAGTCTAACCATTAATTTAAGGATTAATAGTGTTAAATTTTCTTATGTTGTTAGGCAATTTTAAGATAGGAAGCTTCTACACTCCCGTTGATAGGACTGTCCATTCAACCATCTAATCATTGAAATAAATATAGTAATTGGAATATTAACTATTTTAATGATTCGATCACAATTAAGTATGATGTGAGTCATTGAATAGTGATGAGACTATAGAATTTCTGTTTAAGATATAACCCATATATGTTATTAGTTTTGTTTTTATTAGGTTACTTAAGTCCATTTTTTTCTATTTTCATAAAACAAAAATGTTACTTAATGGAATATTAAAACTCAATTTTATCAAATCACAATTTAAAATAAAAAATCATTTTTATTTTTTATATTAACTTGTCATATCATACTAATTGAACGATTCTAAGTTCTTGATGTTGGTAAGAAGAATGATTGACAATAATTAAGAAAAGAAAATTCTATTTAATTTTTTTCATGTTTTGATATTTTATTGAATTTTAAACAAAAAATAGATTAGAGTCACAAAATTGACTTAGAAATAATGAATCAAGAGTGAAATATTTTTTTAATGGAATATACATATCATATTCAGATATTCTCCCTTTATTTCTACTACAAATTCCTATGTTAATTGGAATGGGACTTATGACAGCAATAATGAATTAATCTTCACGACATATGAGCTTAACCTAGTGTTTTTTTGCTAAGTTTTGCTATGATTCTTTGCATATATCTATCTATAAGTGTATGTAGGCTTGGACTATTAATAATGATTTGTCTTTAGAGTTCGAACACTTAATTGGTCCTCTCACTTCTATTATGTTAATATTAATTACTATAAGAAATTTACTATATAATCAACTGAATTATTGCTTGTGGGCTTTGTTATTAGGTAGCCTAATGATGAATTGGGTAACTCATGTTTTAATAACACAAGAGAGGTTCTTACTCTTTGCCTATATAAGCATATTGTGTATACCCCATCGTTTAATACAATAGAAAGAAAATACTAAAGGTGAAGAGAACAGTAAAAATTCCTTATACTTACTCTTAAGTCAATTTAGTTTTATTATTATCTTCATCGATTTTTTAAATTGTTTCATTGAATTTACTTTCAAGTATGTATGAATCTCTTATCTTTATGAATTATCATGCTACGATTTGTGCTTACATAATATTTTAAAATTAAGTCAGAAGATCAAGTAATATTAAATTGTTATTTTTTTTTTCAATTGTAAATAAGATGAGCCAATCTTTACACCGTTTATTTAGAACACATATTGAGTATCTTTATTTATTTTTTTTTTTTGGTTATGCAATCCACAATCATATTTATAATTCTAGGGATAAACTTCCCAAAAAGTATTGGCCTACCACAACCTCTACAATATTTAGGACATTAGATGAAAAAATTACTAATCCTAAAACACTTCTCTTTAGCCCAACTTAATGCTTTTGTAGATGTTCCAATTTATGCTTCCCACTGAAAAGAAGAAGAAGAAAAATATATAATAAGGAAAGCTAATAAAAATAAAAGGAAAAAAACATGAACAAAAGTTAAAGAGAAAGAAAAAGAAGAAAAAATAATAATATATTAATGAAATAAAAACATACACAATAAAAGATAATAATGATAAAATAATAATAAAAGTTGACTTATTGGGGGTGAGGTTCACTTTCTTAAGCCTAGTACACACATGGTTTTGTAAGTGGCAGTGCATTGAAATTGATAAGTAATTTGTCTTAAATTTTTCTAAACTTGTTAGAATTGATTTATTAATTTTGAATTGGAAAAGACTCGGGTATGCACTTGTTGGAATATGTAAAATTTTGTTTGAGCTTAAACTTAAGCCCAATTTATTTGTTAAACTGAGCATCGAACCTATTTCTGTTTGTTGCTATTTTGCTCCATTTCATATAAAGCTTCTAGGTCAAATGAAATTCAAAGGAATGTTTTTTAACAAACTCCACCATAATAGTTTTGCTGATGTAGTGGCTTAAGCCGTGTTTTACTAATATAGAGATTAAGAGTTTATTTATTATTTTTGTGAATGGTGAGTAGAGACCTAGACGCTTGCATGCAATGCACACATGTCGTCATCGTCGATTAGCTCTACCATGTAATTGCAATAAGCTAAACGAGCTCGTTTTCAGCTCATTTATTTAGAGCTCGACCAATTTGAATTACTAAATCATTAAGAGCTCGTTCACTTCATCGTATGGAATAAAAGAGGAATAAAATTTCTATTTAATAAGAATGTGATAAGGTTTTAATCACTATTGCAATGTTCACTTTGTGTAAAATATAAAATAAATAATTATTAAAGTAAAATAAAATATCCATAATACCTTTTGTCTTTATTGCAAAAAGTGATAATTGCATGGGTGATATTTTCAAAACAAGGGGTATTAATGATAAAGTTGAAAAAAATCCATTAAATGGCAACTCATGGGTGTGGTGACATGAATTACTATTCATTATTTTACATAATAACAATTTATTATGAATTCTTATTTCCCTCAGGTGAATACCGTAATAGCAACTTTAGTTAGAATGATGAGGGAATCAATAGTGATTTATATCAAAGTGAATAGGCTGACCAATTCCACAAGATTTCAAGAAAACCAGAGAATTAAAGGTTAGGTTCACCAATGCCACAACCTTTAATCTCTTTGATTCTTGCAACTAATTGTGACTCAAAGCCATAAATGATACTTAGATCTTCAAATACTAAGGTTTTTTCCTTAATTTTTTCTACTATGGAAAGAATGATATTTGTCAAGAAACTGGTATCATTATGGTATTATTTTCAAACTGATATTTATCAAGAAACTGATACCGATGAAAAACTGATAGTTACTCATAAACTGACCAAACTAAACCGATACTGATATGATATATTCAAGTTACAAATGTTGATCCAGTACATATATGATACTGACAAGAACTGATAATCCAAAAATGTCCTAAGAGACTAGTATTAAAGCAATTAGATTATAATGCCATTAATTCAAATACAAGTTTAATGACCTAAATTCCCTTAACTTTCTCTTAATTATATGATTTTACATACTTTCTTTGTTAGCCCTAAAGGGTACATGAAACGTATCATACTGCTTGTGACTGTCTGTAGCCTATATTCAGGCTCCAGAGAAATGCAAGTGTGTGATATGATCAAGCTACTCGAAGGGGGTATGGCATGTTTAACCAGGATTGTGGTTATATAAAGTAACAATAAAGCATGCACATACATAAATAGCATCATAGGGTAATAACCTTTTAGTCTCAATGCATTACGGACTTTGACATAAGCATCTTATCTCATGGTCTTAGGAATACCAAACAAAACTTAACACAATTTGAACATTGACAATATATATATACATATATATAAAGCTAAATATAGTGCCCAATACTCCAAGTTGCCTCACTCACCTAATCCTACCCCAAGGGTTAAGTGTATACTAGGCTAAGATCTTTCGTGGAAACTAACCAAGGATTACCTCTAAACCTATGAAATTTATAAGGACGTGAGAAAAAACCACAGCCCAATGAAGTAACCAGACGATAAACACATATTAGCATATCACATTAAGTTTTTATTAATCAAGCATATGCAATGTAATACTCAAACACACAAATACACACATACGAGTTTGGATAATCGAAATCTAAACATGGTGGAGATTTACACCCTCTCATCAGGGTTACGGAACTCTACTCTCATCATTAATGCCTAAGAAAATCAAAGCATACAGGTAGTACTTTATTTCAAAATTAGTTCAAAAATTCATTTAACTACCTGTAAACGGAGAAACTCCCTATATATTATGTAATTCACATGGAAACCATGGGCGACATTCCTCTATTTACCAAGTATACATCTCATCATCTCGCAAACATAACTAGCACTTACCCATTGGATACCTTATTCACATCATAGTTCTGAACAGTAATACATGGCAACAATGACTACATAAATGCAATACTTATGCAATTGTGCTATGCATGAACAATTTAATTACATTATCTAATATTATTATGTTTGGTTTAGGAGATTAAAAAAACCACAAAAACTCCCTAGCTTCTAAGCAACAGCTAGTAAAATCATGCATTTGAGTTATCACTTCACTTAGGGAATTTTGATCAATAAAAAATCATACAACAAACAGAAACTTGAATCCCCACACAAACCAATTATTATGTTTTGTTTAGGTGCAACTATGCTATGGATACAAACAATATGAATAGAGTTAAAGTTAATCAGTAGTCTATAGCAGCAGTCAAGAATCGTAGTAATAAGAGGGAATGTCGGAAAGATAATCTAGCTCACCTCTATATATGAAAGAAAATATAAAACATACTAATACTAGGAAAGACATATGCTGCAACCAAACCTAACTCTAGAGTATAAGGTTTTATAGTGTTTTTAGGCCTTTCTTGATCATGGTCTTCTCTTAGGCATGTCTCACTTAATTTTCAAAATTTTTCAAAAGAAGAATATCACGATTTCTATGGGATCTTATTTAAATCAACACGGAACTTACCTGATTTTTGTTAAAAATTTCAAATAAGAGAAATACTTTGACGAGTTATCAGTAATATATCAAGAACCAGTAGAGAAGATAAGTGACGAGCAACGATCAATTTTGAACCGAAGAGATATGGAACAGAAGATTATATCTGAGATTTTTCAGAACAACTTACAATAGAAGATAATGTTCAAGCTCATCTACAATTGATTTGAACATTGAAAACCAAGATAAGGAGGAAGGAGCTTCCTTAGAAAATTATGAGAAAGAAAAGGAAGATATATATATATATATATATATATAAGCCGAACAAAAAAGAAAAAAAAATGCATGTTGCTGCTACACAATATTACTCGCTACCTATTTTGAACAGAAACTTTGTGCACATATTTCTTTGTTGCATCCTTCACATTTTAATCATCTTATTTCTTTGTAAAAAAGAAGGAACGTGTGGTTGCCTTCTTGTTTGTTAGTTTGATTATAAGATTAGGCTCTATAGTATCGATTGTTAGCTTAAGAAAAGCTTTGAGAATCGAGCAAAGAGAATTGTACTATCTTGTAATTTGATTTGATTATATATAGTGGAACAAACCCTGTGTGGATAACGGGGACCCTGACTCAGAGCTGGAAGATGGACTGATGCATAAGGCGAATGGTGGGGTGTCGAATCCAACAAAATTAAAACCTACTTTAAAATTTGTATATAATAGTGAGTAGGTTCGTCTCCACAGGGATTGGGGTAAATTTATTTCTATTAAAGAAAGAATGCAGATGAAAGAAGATTGGGGGGTTTGTTTAATCAAAAGCAATTAAAGTTTAGTTTATCTCTAAAACTAGCAATTACAAATAAGAGTTGAATTCAATAATAAGAAATCTCTAATCAAGGTGGTACTACAATTCAATTCCTAGATTCGATCATTGATGCAAAGATCATTATTCTTTTTCTGACTAGATCGGTTATAGATTTCAATATGCTCTGAAACCCTATCTCTCCTTACTGAATTGATAACTAAGATAAGATCTTTAGTTATTTCTCTTATTGATTAGATAACCCTAAACAAGCTCTTAGGATTTAACCTATCAATAGCAATAGAATTAGAGAGACTACCAATCCTAATTAATAATCCATTGAGCATGAATAATTTAAATTAGATTATATATCATCACAACATGAATTAACTATTTGATTATAATCAATCAACCACGTTGTTGTGTTACTCCTATTAATAGATGAACAATTACGGATTCATTATTCTAATTAACAATGTATTGTTTGTCAATTGAACAATAGGCCTAAATTGTAACAATCAAACATAACAATAATAACAAGACAATTAGATGATATATAGATAATCAGAAGAAAAGAACAATTGATTAAATCGAATTAGATCTCACAAATCTTTGTAGAATTGAATCTGTAGCAATCCCCCTTGATTAGAATAGATGTTTAGCCACTCATAACTTCAAATTTTCTCTCTAGGGTTTTTCTTAACAAAGGATATCTGAATTATCGAATGAATTCTCAAAGAAACCCTATAAGATATTTATATACAAAAGTGAGTAATTGAAAGGTCATCATTTAATGTAAACTGGCAGTTACACATCTGGCGGTTACACATCTGGCAGTTACACATCTACGCTGGCGGCCTAAATTTGCCATGGCTGGCTTATCATCATTTGCCTCTTCATTGTCCCTTGTAGTTACATGATAGGCCAGCATTCTCCCATAAAGGCCGGCGGCGTTTCTCTTCTCTAAGCCGGCGTATGTTCTCATTCATGAATCCAGTGTAGTAATGGCCGGCGACATTGATAGATAAGCTGGCGGCCTTCATGTATTGTGCAACATCCAGAGATGAAATGGCCGGCGGCTTAGATATATATGCTGCCGGCGTTTAATGTTGAATTTATTCACTGCCGAAATTCAAGATACGCTGATGAAATCCAATAAAGGGGCCGGCGGCTTAAATCCATGAATGGCCGGCCTTTCTTTCTGATTTTTGTTCCTTGTATTTATTTTACTCCAATTTTGTACTATTTGCTTCTTTTGGATTCAAAGACCTGATATTCATATAAATCATGATTAAGTACCGATTCCATATAATTTCTACAAAATTAATAACAATTAATCCAAATTAAATCCCATAAAATTAGAGTAATTTTTCATCTCAACAGCGAAACCACTATACATCGCTACCTAATTTTCTATCCCTCTCTTTTTAAATTCCTACAATTTATTTTTAGTTATTTGATTGTTTAACTTGTTCTCATTGTTTGAACAACGAAGGGGATTTTTACTTTAGACACTTAAAATTTAATTTTTTTTAGTAATAATTAATTCAGGCCCCCTTCTTGATTATAAAAGTGGGACCAACAAAGATTAAATAACTCTTTTAGCTTTTAAAGTTTGTATTCCTTATATTCACTTTCTTTTGTTTTCGATTAGAAAGCACCCTTGTTAAAAGTTAATCTACAACCGTATTATGTTTTATAGTTTGGTCAGTGGCAACTCTTTAAAAGAAAAAAAAAAGAGGTTTTGAAAACCTTTTAGTTTCTGATCTAGTGTTGTATAATAGATGAGTCGAGTCCATTACATAACGAAATTGAATGGTGACCAATTTTTAGTCTCGAAAATTTAGTGATTTCATTATGGACTAAACCCATAATCTCTAGTTTTAGTGGGTTCATCAAGGTTGGTATTTTTGAAAAATTTTAGGCCTTTCGTAATGTTATACTTTGTTTATTATTGGATAACCTTGTTATAAAATGACCAGAAAAATCTAGCCAAAAGATAGAAAAAAAAAATAGAGAAGGTTTGATAGAGATAAAAGTCTAAATATGATAAATTGGACATTATTTCCTTGATGCAAACATTCATCATTATATATCTAAAAAGGACATCTTATGCTAGAGTTTGGACGCCATGCTTTGAGTTAGAGTTCCAACAATTTGTGGATGTGAAATCTCCAAAGTGTTCATCATGCTTGAGGATAAGGTTTGAGCTCTATGCCCTATAACATATCCTCAACTTTCCACGCTTTTTGATTGCATGTGAAGTCCAAATACCTCTTGGCATGTGGTTTAAACACCTTCTACACTTTCAAATGGCTTGTGAACCAGACCATTCTTCACATCATCCTCTACTTTAGCTCCTTACTTCAAGCTTGGTACGTCTTTTAATAAGCAAATTGAGTGAGAAACACCTACAAAGTGAATAGAAAACATATAAAAGAACTAGAACTCATCTTCTAATGGCTGCTTTCTCATAATATGTTGACCTAAGGTTTGAAATCCCTCAGCTTTGGTTCGATTGACTTATGATTTCTATCAAAAGAATAAAAAAAAAAAAGGAGTAAGTATATATTACAAATATTCTTAAGGAAAAAACACTTTTAGAGGTACGAGTAAGGTAAGAGTTAAATTAAGCAAACGAAAAATCAATAAACATTAATAAAGGATTTAACCAGTTGATTAACAATGGTAAAGAGCGCCAACAAGTCGCAATCCTAAATGATGAAAGAACTTTAGTTGATGGACAAAGAGACTCATATTTTTTCAATCAAGTCTAATCTTGAGATATCTCCTATAAAGAGGATGAGGGTTATGGGCCTAAGAGAAAGCTATTAGAAATTATACATAGATATGAAACAAAGAAGTCTCTTCAGTTTCAACAAGAAGTTTCTTCAACACAATGCCGATTTAGCATGGTTGACAAGGCCATTTCAACTTATATACATGCTCTACGAAAAAGATTGGAAAATGCTGATGTTCAATATGAAAAAATATAGATGATTGAAGATGCAATGATGGATGCCAAACTAAATACAATGAATTTGAGTTTGAGGTCCCTACAGAGCAAGTCTCACCCATCACCTGTCCGAACCTAGGTCGAAGGTTTATACCAACAAGTGGCCCAAAGGGTCCTTACTTCTATGCTAGCTCGTGGCCATGAACTGTAGACTTGATGGATACACCAAGTTCGAGTAAGGAAAAAGAATCAATAAATAGAAATATAAACAAACAAAAAATAAAAGTAATGCGAAAAAAAAAGTAAATAACATTTAATGTTTAGATTATTTTATATGTGAACAAAGTTTATTTATTACCTATTAACAAAATCTAATATGTTGTTGATAAATATACAAAAAATAAATATAATTAGAAAAATATGCTCATTTACTTTATATAAAGTTCCACAAAGAGAATAATCCCAATTCTAAATAATATGAGGCTAATTTTTTTTCTTTTTAATCTCTTTTAGTTTTTATTATAGTTCTACATCACTAATATTTTAAATTATAATTATTTTGTTTTATAAACCAATCATCCAATTTTTTCTTAAAAAAAAAAATCAATGTTGAGCTTTCGGCTGGTTCGATTCTAGACTTACCTTGTGAACCAGCAAGTCCATGCTTCATAAATCAGCCTACCACTCCATGTGGCATGTTCAAATCGGGTTCCAACCCGACTTGTGCCATAGAAACATCTAATTTGAACCATACTTAAAGGTGGGCAAACAAGTAAAAGTAGGATCGCCATACATTAGTAAGGTTATATTAAAGAAGAATTTTATTGTAACCCTCCCATCATCTATTCACGAAGGTACTTACAATCCAAATGTGAATTGGAAAAATGACAACTACCTCCGGAAAGAATTGAAAAATGATTTTAAGGAGCAAGTTCATGGATGCGCCAACAAAGTCCTCTCATTTACATTTGTACTAGACAAATCACGGGTTCAATCAGTGCTGTTTTAGAATAGGGACGATACAACGGACATGTTGGAAACGATGACCCATGTACAGTAACTCGGGAAGCTAAAGATATTACACATGTAGTTAGAAAAATTTTACGGTATAGAGCAGTGGTTATGATAATTGAAGATGACAGAATGCCACGTAACCCGATCCTGTTGAATTGTCGTGGGATGTGTGTGGTGCCCCTTCATTTTATAGGAAAACATCATTAGACAGACTTTCAATGAGTACAGCTGTTATTGCTGTCCTATTAGGAAGGAAACTGTAGAAAATAACGAAGATATTATAGGAAAGGATTTTGTAATTATAAATTATTATAATTATTAATATTGTAGTTGTTAATTTTGTATTTTGTAAATTTAGAAAAGTCAATTTGTAATTATGGTTTTTTAGGATTTAGCTATTAATAGTAAAATTAGTTTTCCAAAATAGTCTTATTGTATTTGTATAAATTTGTACACAATAAATGAGATTATATACTCCAAAATTATTATTTTCAAGTTGGTATCAGAGCAATACTTAGTTTGCTTGGATCCTTTAATTTTTTTTCCCTGTGCTCTTCTTCTTTTCTCCCTCATTTCAGACTATCATATTTGATATGTCGTCTAATTCTACTAGTAACTCGGTTTTTACATCCCTTCTCAATTCTACCATCAATCCTACGCACCACCATAAGAAGATGGTTGAAGACAATCATATCTTCAAGTTTTTGGCAGGTCTGAATGTTGAGTTTGATGAAGTGAGGGGGAGAATCATTGCCAGCTTGCCTCTCCCTTCAATTGATGAAGTATTTTTTGAAGTAAGGAGAGAAGAGAGTGGAGAAGCATTGAGCTAGGAAAAAAGGGGTCTAGAATTGTTGTAGAGGGTTCGGCCATAATAAGTACTAATATTTGTTCGTCCAAATACCCAGCATACCATCATCATCTTGAACAGATGGAGCATCTTCTTGCACTATTGGAATCTAATCCCTCATCATCTGGTACTCCTAGTGTTATTTTGGCACATAGAGGTAATGAACCCAAAGCTCTCTTGTTTTGTTTGAATACATCTGCTCCATGGATAATAGATTCAGGAGTATCTGATCATATGATCGAATCACATAAACTATTTAAATCCTATAAACCATGTCCTGGGAACAAAAAGATAAAGATTGCAAATGAAAGTTTTTAAACTATAATAGGAAAAGGTTCGATCCAAATTTCTAAGAAGATAGAACTTCAATATGTTCTTTACGTTCCTAAACTAGCCTGCAATCACTTGTTTGTTAGTAAACTGTCTAGAGACTCTAACTGTTGTGTTAATTTTTTTTATTCCTATTGTGTTTTGAAGGACAGGAGCTCGAGGACGATAATTAGTAGTGTTAAGATGATTAATGGCCTTTATTATTTTGAGGATAATTTACTTAGTTTTAAAATTGCTCAAGACTTTAGTAGTATTAGTTCTATGTCTATTATTGAACAAATATTGGTTTAGCATTACAGATTGGGCCACCCTAGTTTTATTTATCTAAAATGATTATTTCTTACTTTGTTAAAAAATATCAACCCCTTATTATTGAAATGTGAGAGTTGTTTACTTGCTAAAAGTCATTAAAATACTTATATTCTAAGAATGTATCAATCCTCAAAACCTTTTTACCTTTTTCATAGTGATGTTTGGGGAGCTTCATAAGTAACCACAATTTCAGGAAAAAAGTGGATTGTAACCTTTAGAGACAACAATACTTGTCTATGTTGGGTCTACTTGATGCGTGAAAAATCTGAAGTTGAAAATATTTTCAAATTTTTTAAGTATGATTGCAAACCAATTCTAGGTTAATATAAGTATTTTAAGATCAAATAATGGGACAGACTATTACAATAGAGTTTTAGAAACCTTTTTAAAAGAAAAAGGATTTTACACCAATCTTTATGTCCAGATACTCCTAAACAAAATGGGATAGCTCAGCGAAAAAATAAACATTTGTTAGAAGTTATTCATGCTATGATACTTTTATATGAATGTGTCAAAAAATTTTAGGGGTGATGCTTTTTTAACTTCATTATATTTGATCAACAAGATGTCTACTGGAGTGTTATAATACATCGCACCCTTAGACTATTTGAAAAAGGCATTTCTAGAATCTCGCATTAATTCATATTTACCTTTAAAAATTTTTGGTTGCAGTGCATATGTGTATATTCCAAAAAGATTGCGCACCAAATTAGACCTAGGACAGAAAATTGCATTTTTTTTAGGCTATGCCCCTAACAAAAAAGGGTACAAATTTTTTAATCCCCAAACAAAAACAATTTCACATAACTATGAATGCTATGTTCTTGGAAAACACATCATATTTCAGCACAAATTTAATTCAGAGGGAGAAGTTAACGAAATCAAATTTTTGGGAAACAAAACCTTTATCAAATATGATTTTTAATCTTGATAAGGAAAAGACTATCCAATATGAAAATGCCGAGTTTGTTATTAATCTGTCAGATATGGAAATACTACGAATGGAGAAAAATAGATCCAATCTTGAGCTTGTGGTTTACACTAGGAAAAATATTATTGAAAGAATAAAGATCCATTTATCATTCCAACACATAGCCATGAGGAAGCTTTGAGAGAAGTCTATCTAGAAATGTTTGATAACTTAAATTCTATATCCCAAATGGTGTCTCCTACTTCTATAGTTCTCATCCTAGTCCCAAACCTATGTTTGTCATACCGGTCCAAGAGTCAGACCTTGATCTTCCTATTGCCCTTAGGAAGGGAACCTGAACTTGCACCAGATATCCCATTGCTAAATACATTTGTTATGATAACCTTTCAAACGGCATAGAACTTTCACAACAAAAATTTTCAAAGCTTGTGGTGCTTAGAAACATTAAGGAAGCATTAGATAAACCAAATTGGAAGTCAACGATATTTGAAGAAATAAAGGCACTGAGAAAGAATGGTACTTAGGAGGTAGTTGAATTACCTAAAGACAAAAATGTCATGGGATGCAAATAGATATTCATAGTTAAAGCAAGGCTAATGGGAGTGTAGAAAGGTATAAGGCCATATTAGTAGCAAAAGGCTTCACCTAGACCTATGGCATAGATTTTCAAGAAATCTTTTCCCCTATAGCAAAGATAAACTCAATTTAAGTTTTGTTATCATTAGCTCTATGGCATAGATTTTCAAGAAATCGTTTCCCCTGTAGCAATGATAAACTTAATTCAAGTTTTGTTATCATTATCGTAAACTTCAATTAGCCTTTGTTTCAGCTTGATGTCAAAAATGCTTTTCTCAATGGGGACCTAGAAGAGGAAGATTACATAAGCCCCCCATTGGGGTTTGAGGAGAAATTAGAGTTGGAAAAGTCTGTAAATTGAAGAAGTCCTTATGGGCTTAAGCGATCTCCTCGAGCATGGTTTGAATGCTTTGGAAAGGTGGTCAAGAGGTATGGGTTCATGCAAAGCCAAGTGGATCATACTATGTTTTACAAACACTTGAGATAAGGTAAAATTGCTATCTTGATTGTGTATGTTGATGACATTATTATAACAGGGGATGATGATATGGAGTTGAACAAGCTGAAAGAGAGATTAGCTAAGGAGTTTGAGATTAAAGACCTAGGAGCTTTAAAATACTTCCTTGGAATGGAGAATGGAGGTTTCGAAGTCCAAAGAAGGAATCTTTGTTGGTCAGTGTAAGTATGTACCTGACTTACTTGATGAAACTAGTATACTGGGGTGTAAGCCAGCAGAAACCCCCATGGAACCAAATGTTAAACTACAGTCTACTAGAGCTGAAGAAGTGAAGGAGAGGGAGTGGTATCAAAGAATGGTTGGAAGATTAATCTACCTATCACATACACGTCTAAACATAGAATTTTCTATAATTGTAGTTAGTCAGTTTATGCATTCACCTGGACCTAAGCATTTTGAAGTAGTTTACAAATCCTAAGATACTTTAAAGGGTCACTAGGTAAAGGTCTTGTTTTTAAACCTCAACAATACCTCTAGGTTGAGGCCTATACTAATGCAGGCTAGCAGGAAGTGTTACTGATAGAAGATTAACTTCTGGCTATTGTACTTATGTAGGAACCTTGTAGTTTGGCGAAGTAAGAAACAAAATATGGTTGCAAGGAATAGTGTAGAAGTAGAGTTTAAAGCAGTGGCTCATGGTATAGGTGAGGTATCATGGATAACAAGAATGCTTCAGGAGCTAAAGGCTTCAAAGCTTTGCCTACTATTTCTATCGCCCATGATTCAGTTCTTCATGACTGCACAAAACATGTTGAAGTGAATAAAGACTTTAATAAGGAAAAGATAGAAGATGGTTTGGTATGCATGACTTACGTCCCCACTAATCAAGTAACTGGTGTGTTCATGAAGGGGCTATCAAGAAAGTAGTTTAGCTAGCTAATTAGCAAGCTGGCTATGGAAGATATCTTTAAACCAGCTAGAAGGGAAGTGTGGAAAATAACGAAGATATTGTAGGGAAAAATTTTGTAATTATGAAATACTATAATTGTCAATATTGTAGCTATCAATTTTGTATTTTGTACTCTAATGAAAGTCAATTTTTAATAATGAGTCAATTTCTAATTATGGTTTTTTAGGATTAGCTATTAGTAGTAAGGCTAGTTTCCCAAAATAATCTTGTTGTATTTGTATAAATTTGTACAGTATGAATGAGATTATATACCCTAACATTATTATTTTTAAGTGAAACAAATCCTTGAAATGCTGACTTTTGTCTTCTGTTTATGGCTAACTTAGAGTATAACAAAAACCATTGGTTTTAGAGGCATAGCCAATTAGCTAACAAGAAAATATAAACAACTTTATATAGTTAGTCAACTCAACATTTTCCTTTTTTGATATTTCCAGGGGTAGGGTAGTGAAATTGAATCCGATCTTATCAAATACGGGTGAAGAAATAATTAGAGAAATATTTAGAGATGATAGTGGATACACTGGATAGTGGATCTTAAAATAGGCTTAAAGAATTGGAAGAATAGATGTTATAACAATAGACATCATGGAGATTGTATTGGAGGCTCTCTTCTTACATAAGCTCCAATTTAGTATAGTAGACTGCATATTTAGTTTGTTGGTTGTGCATCGGTTTGATGTTTGTTTCGTGTCTATTTCAATCAAATCATTTGTCAAAAATAGAAACAAGTGAATAATAGACACTTCTACTCATAAATAGATTTTAGAAATTAGATACAGATCAAATACATATAAGATATAGATGTAGATGAGATACATATAAGATACAAATTAAAAAAAAAAAAACCTTTTAAACAAACCATTAAATTTATTCTCAGAAATCACCACAAAATTATCATTGACAATTCAAAGGTAATATGCAAATATCAAAATGTGTTGAATACTTGGAGGCAAAGCATAAGAAAGCAGCAATGCAAAGTGGAAGCTAGACTAAGAGAAATCAATGAAGTTGATGATTTGCTAGTAATTAGAAAGGTTTGATGCAAACTAGATTATGAATGAATATTTATGCCAGTTTGATAAGAAAAAATCAAATAAGAAGTTAAAATGATCTTTAGGCTTTCAAAAGATATTACTTTTGCTACAAAGCTCCGATTGACCATTATAGTATGTCTAGACGAAGCTATTTCAAAGAGCTATATTAATTATTAAGATTAACTTGTAATGCCCAGTTTTGGGCCCAAAAATGTCATTTAAAAACCCAAATTAGGTTCTCAAGGTTAATTAGTTTTTCACTACTTAAACACTATTTTTGTTATGATTCTTAGTTTTTTTTTTAAGATATCATCAAATCGGTTTTTATCTTTTAGACTTTGAGTTTTGAATTTTGAAATAATTTTATTAAGGATTAATCATCGATTTTTCCTTTATCTCATTCTTTGCTTACTTACTGGATCAAGCCTTGAAGCCTATATTGTTCTTGTAAATATTTCTATGAAATGAGGTTATCCTCTGTTACTTACTGTTAGGATGGATTATACTCAAGTTTCTATGAAATAAATCATATTAATTTGTTATAGATTTTGTAGAAATCAATAGGAATTAGTACTAAAGTGTGCTTAAATGTCATATTTCAGGTCTTGAAGGAAATATAATGCAATTGAAACAAGTTTGGTGAATAATTATTCAACTTTGGAATGAAGCAGAATCAACATGTGCCAAAATTCATTCAACGTTGTCGGCTTTCATATTGGATTAGGCGGCCTTCAACACAAAACGATCAATGCTGGCCAAAGAAATAGGAACGTTGTCGGCTTTCAAAACAAAACTTCATTAGCTTTATTGCAGACATCGAACGTCGACAAAATGGGATCTTACTCTACCGATATATAGGTAGTGTAGCATGTCCACAGAATGCAAAAACTTTGAAGCCGTTTGAACGCCGCCAGCTTACTTTGATAATTCATCGAGTGTTCAACTTCAATCATCACACGTCGGCTCCTAGGGATTTAATGCTGTCGGCATTGAAGCGGTGTAGGCAATGCACAGTAACAAAATTTTTAACACCGCTACAACACTATCTCGAATGCTACCCATGTAGCTTTGTTAAATTTCAACACCGGAACTCTATGTCGCCAGCGTATAAATTGAAACTGATGGTGCACGTTGAGACGATCCAAATTCTAAGAGTTTTTCTTCTAAAATGCGGACGTCGCTGTTGACATTCGACATACATTCTTCTCCACATTTAGATAAATCTAATTCTTTAGAACATTGTAGAAAAACCCTAGAGAGTAGAGTATTATGATGAGAGACTAATTGTGTTTTCTAGCCAAGGGTTAATTGCAAGACTCGATTTATGGGTCGTGAGATCTAAACGGTTTATTTGAATCTGATTTTTATTTTGGATATTTGTATATCTCCTATTTGTTTTCTTATGTTATCTTGTTTGATTGATGCAAACTAGGGCCCTTTGTTTGATTAGCAAGGTAATTTTGGCCATTTAGAATATCATATCTGTAATTGTTTGATTATTTTAATATTTGTGGTACAATGACATGATTAATATGAATTAGATGATTGATTATGTTATGGAGATACATAATCTGATTTAAATGAGTTATGCATTTGATTTGTTGATCTGAATTGATAGTCTCTCTTGTTCTTAAAGCTATTGGTAGGTTAAACCTTAAGAGCTTGTTTAGGGTTGTTTAATTGATAAAGGAAATAATAAAAGATCTTATCTTGATTATCGAAAAAGTAAGGAGAGATAGGTTGTCAGAGCTTATTGATTGCCATAACCAATTTATCCAAGATAAAGAACATAAATTCTTGAATCAATGATCAATCCTTTGAATTGAGTTGTGATATACCTTTTGTTAGGAATTGTTTGATATCGAATTGAATCTTAATCTGTATTTGTTAGTTTTAGATATAATTAGTTTTCTTTGAATTTCACAAAACAACACCACCCACCTACCCACCGCCCTCTTTCTTCTCTTCTTTTCTGATCTCTGAATAGAAATAGATTTTAATCAGTCTCTATGGATATGATCCTGCTCACTGCTATTTACAAATCTTTAGAGTAGATTAATAAATTTGTTAGATTTGGCACCTAACATTTACTTTAAAACAAAATCTAGTTAAACCAATTTTCAATTCCATTATTTGACTAGAAATTATAAATGCTATTGCAAACAAAAAAAAATATGCTTCTTCATTGTTTCTCTGACTAATTTTTACTATAGTAACTATCAAATTTGGTACCTGAATTTTGCTTAAAAATTTAATTTAGCAACTAAACTCTAAAATGGTTGATTTAATACCTAATCAAACTTTTTTATTACTTTTTTTACCACCTCTTTTCACACCTTTTACTCTGCTTGTAGACGTAGAAGATACAATATATTATTGAATTGTTACTAATCCTTCAAATACTGTATAGCACCGATATGCTTTTTTTTTTTCGACGTTAGGAAAGTGTATAAATGGTATTAGTGGGACAGTAAAAATAAAATTACTACATTTTTTTTTATCTAGGAGGTACGTGTTATTTCAATAGATTTGGAAAAGGGCCATACAATTTATTCTATAATGTATATTGGAAAAAAAACATAGCATTATAAAAATTTGTTTAATTAATTTTTTTTTTACACCTAGACCTTGCTAGAAAAGGTTTGAACCTAATTAATTTTATAGTCTAATTAATTATTAGACTGTAAAATTAGTTATAAGATTGTTGACAAAAGTATAGAAGGTCTTCTCAAACCTACCTTTCATATTGCTTCGTTGAACAACTCAATTAAAATGAAACTCCTAATTGATGTATTTATAGTTGCAATAACACACATCCATTTTGAAAAAGAAAATGGATTTAGATATCACAGTTACTTTCCACGCCAAGTCGGCTGAGAGGATATTTCAATATTGCAAGCAAATTAAGATTGATTTGAGATAGTGGGATAATGGAGTATGGTGGTTTTATTTAGTGGGCGGAGTGAAAAAGTGTAATTCTTTGATGAGATGGATGGAAAAATCAATCTTAAGAAGAATATTATAGATGATATTTTTTATAGGTAATTTTTTATTCTAATTATGATTTTTGTTTATTAATGTGACAGATATAGATAATTAATTATTATATTTATTTTAATGGTTTGATAATAAATGAGATGGTAGAAGCTCTCAAATAGAAAAGATAAAAATTTATATTATATGTGACTTTTATATTATATTGTTTAAAACAGAGTTAGTATATATATATAAGAAAAGTGGAAGGAAAGGAAAATTATTACCTTCCACTACAAACTATATGTTAAAGATTTTACCATTAAATTAATTAAGGTCAATATAGAAGTTTTAAAAATATGATCGCACCTCCATATAATATAATAGATGGTATATATAATATATATTGTATAGCTAATTTCCTATTTTATATTGTTAAAAAAAAGTTAGGGGATATTGATGTGTCCTTCGAAAAGTGGAAATTTATTAAAAATTCCATTCTAAAATTGATTATAAAAGATTAAGACAAAAGTTTTAAATATTCAATAACAGTTTGATATTTAAAAAAGAGTTAAGGAATATTAAATATGAACCGAGAATGCAGAATTTTCTAGAAGAAAAAATAATAAACTTATGATAGATTTTTATAATTTTTGTTTGCATATATACAGATGGAATTAAAATAAAAATAAAGGGAATCTTTTTTTTTTATTTGTTTGCTTGTTTTTTGTTTTTTAATTTTTTGCCGGCTATTTATTTGGTTCAAGAGAAGTACTTAATAAAATAAAAGCATAAAGACAAAGATATCCCGCTAATTTTTTTTTTCCTTCTTGATACTTTAATCGTCCATTTAGGGCCCATTGCATAATTTTGTACCGTACCCACTGCTACCGCTACCATTACTTTCAATTTTATTTAAAAATCTCGCCATTCCGTTCTATTTATACCATTTCCTTTCTATTTCCCTTTCATTTTATCACATCCAAACACACGCCCACACGGTTAAGTGACCAAACACGCGCTTCCGACTTCTTGTTCTTTCTCATCGTGTTATTCGCTCTCCCCTTTGCCTCCTTTTTCCAATTCTTCAAACTCTCTCTCTCTCTCTCTAAACCTCATTCCCTCCCATCATAATTCTCATTAAACCAGTAATACATACACAACACAATCTCAATGGGCGAGGTTAGTTTTCAAAGTCTCTCTCTGGTCACTTTTCAACCCTAATTACATGCGATTGTGCTTTTTTTTTTTTTAACCCGAATTTTGTCTGTTTCTGTGTTTTCCAATTGCAGCAAAAGGACGGAGAGGCTAAGAACTCCGACGACGCCTCCGGCAAGCGTTCCGCTACCGTCGTTCTGAAAATGGAATTGCATTGTGATGGTTGCGCCGCTAAAGTCAAACGAGTCGTTGAAAAATTTAAAGGTAACAACATAAAACTAAAACTCAAATCCAAACATGCTTTTTTATGTTTTTTCCTCCCCAAAATCTTTAAATTTCATCTCGAAAAATAGGGTTTCATTGTTTGATTAACCATTTTTTTACATTTAATTTAAATTTAATTAACGTTTTGTTTGTATTCATAGCTAATTTCCGCGAAGCTTCCTAGAATAGAATTTGAACAGTTTCGTCTAATTTATTAAACATTAAACCTAATAAATTACTATTTGATTTGTACTTTTAGGATGAAGGTTATAAGTCATAGTTTGATTACGCAATGTTACTGAGTGGACTCGTTTTGAATTAGATTTTTGTTTTTTTTTCCTTCCCTTTCGTGATGACGTGAATTATACTAATAAATTTAGAATGCGTATTAATTAATCAATTAAATTAATGTGTGTGGTTTTGAAGCCCTGACTCCGTCGGGTTTGGTGATATGTAGGTGTTGAAGACGTAAAAATCGACGGCGCAGCTAATAGAATAACGGTCTCTGGTAAAGTGGATCCCACCGAGGTTAGGGACAAGTTGGAATCAAAAGCCAAGAGAAAGGTGGAGATTGTCGCGTCGGCACCGCCACCGAAGAAGAACGGCGGTGGCAATGGTGCCGCTGAGGAGAAAACAAAAACTGTAACTGTAGAAGAAAAGGAAGATAAAGAGAAAGACAAAAAAGAGACCAAGGAGAAGGTGAAGGAGAAGGAAAAAATGACAGAGGTAAATCTGTTGTTCTTTTTCTTGATTATTTTCCAGCTAAGGGGGAGGAAAAAAAAAAGGATATTACATAAATAGGTCCGATAAAATTCTAACACGTTTTTCAGAATAATTGTTCATATTTTACATATGAAAAATCCTATGATTTTTCTATTATTAATTTTGATAGGCTGAATTTATTGCTATCCAACTATTCATACTATATTAAATGATAATTAAATATTTAAAATAATTAATTTTAATTATTATATTTATTTTAACAGTTACATAATTAACTGACGGACTTTAAAAGCTCTCCATACTTGCACCCAGTGTATTAGAGAATTATAGGACTTAGATTTTTTCTTAATTCACATGTTATGGGCTTAAATAGTTTAATTTGGTAATTAATGGTGTAATAAGTATAAATTTATTTTGCTATTAATGGTAAATATATTGTGTAGGATCAAAAGATTCCATTGAAAATATATTAAGCTTGATAATATCCAGAAATCAGTTGTTTCGTGCTATTTATTAATCAAAACGAAGTTTCATTTATGGTGATACTTTCTGTTTTGTCAAGCAGTGTTTTGTATTTTATCGCATATGAAGCGTCAAAAAATCTGTGATCGGCAATATCAAATATAGTTAATGACTTATTAGGATCTTCGAGATACTGCGATAATTGTGCATTTACACTTTCATGGAAATTTAAATTAATCGGGATAATAAAATTATAGTTAGCATGTCTTAAAAATTTTGGAGCTATTAGCTGATTTGATATTTTTATTGGGGATATTTCAGAGCATGGTGGTGTTGAAAACAAGCTTGCATTGTGAAGGTTGCATAAAGAAAATTAACAAGGGCATTTGGAAAATCAAAGGTAGGATAGCTCATAATTCGTTCAACATTCTCTGTCAGTATCCATATCTTAAAAACGTCCACAAAATCTTTTTTTATTCTAATTGAAAGGTCAAGTTACTGGATTTTTATTTTTATTATTATTTATTCATTTATTTTTTACCCGAAGCAAGGACTTGCGATTCTTCCTGATGGTGTTTTTTTTTTTTACTGTGGTATGAGTAGGTGTTGAGTTTGTAAGCATTGATGGCCCCAGGGAGTTGATCACGGTAAAAGGGACGATGGACACAAAAGAGCTAGTGCTATATCTTCAAAACAAGCTGAAGAGAGCTGTGGAGGTGGTCACGGCTCCATCATCTCAGTCTAGTAAGCCGGAACAGCCGGCTGCCAAGGATAAAGAATCGGCAGACAAAAAGGGTAAAGAAACCGCAAATGCATCTTCCAGTGGAGATAAAAAGGGAAGTCATAAAGTTGCCAAGAAGGAAGTGGGTGCAAAGAATGATGCGGAGGGTAGCAGCAGTGGTGAGCCAAAGATGGAAGTCAGAAAAATGGAGTTTCAGGGCTATGCCCCGCCACAGCCATCGTATTGGAACGGCGGGAACGCATATGGTCCTCCTAATCCGATGCACACACCGAATCCAGAAGGGCATCCTAATCAAGCTGGTCAGGCATATCCGTATCCGTACCCCTATCCGTACCCATATCCATACCCGTACCCATATCCAAATCAGGGGCATTATGTTAACAATGATGGTTATGCGATGAATCACCATGTATACGCACCACAGTTGTTCAGCGACGAGAATCCTAATGCATGTTCGATGATGTGAGATGTTGAAATGGGCTATAGCAATGTGAATAGGGTAAAAATTGGAGTCCTCAGACGTGTATATAACTTAGTAGAGGTTAAAATTGAGGATTTAACCTGGTAGACGGCAGAGTAGTAGAGAGTTTGACCGTCCGACTGGTTTGCTTGTGCCGGTTTTGGTATAGAGTCCTCTCGAATGAAATTTTGGTGTCCTTTTACGGATTTCAACGTCGATATTTAATTTAACATCATCGATCCGTTAACATACTAAAATTCATAGAAATTAAGATTAATATATTCAATCATTCGATTGTCGAGATTTGTTGCCTTGTTTCCTAATAAAAATAGCACAAACTGTTTTGACTCCCAAATTTTTATGTGCTGCTTGAAGAGCATGCTCTGGCTCACTGTTTTGACATCAGGTTATAAAAAGAAATAGCAAAAGCAAAATTTGCTTTGAATCGATTATTTAAATTATAATATCACTTCTGAAAAATGATGCGTGGTATCGGAATGCATAAGGCGCCGCCCAATGGAGCTTGGCCAAGAAGGTGTTAGCTTGGCGGGTCAAATTTTACTCCATCAAATAGAAATCTTCTTTGTTTTGACTTTTGTGTTTAGATAAAAGCCAACTGCCAATGTTGGTATTATTCTTGTCGGTGCATCCCCACACAAATTCATGAAACAATTTGAATAATTCATTGATCCATGACACTAGTGCAACTATCATCGAAAAAGGCCAAAAGAAAAAGAAAAAAGGTTAGCGTTCACAAGGTTTATATATTTGTTTATTTTTACACAGAGTGTCCTTTATATGTCGTTTTTATATACAGATGTATAGTTTTATAATGTATGTTAAGATGCATAACATGATAAATATTCCTCAAACAATGAAAGCCAGAGATCAATCTTAGTGTCACAAGATGAGAGTTTCATCCCTCATATTGTTCTTTATTACTAATTTAGATGGCAAGCCAGTCGTATCTTTCATGTTCTATCCAAGTCTATTCCGAGCCTCATAGTCTCATAAAGAGCATATTCTTGGTTTTGCCATAGTCCTCCTTATATATTTGGGGAAGTCCAATTGTGCCAACTTGTCTTGATCTTATGAGGAAAGTAGCATCATCTCCTGAATAGTTTGTTCACTGGCGACCATATACACCTTCCGAGTTGACTCCACACCACGAACAAACACCCTATCGATACCACTCACAATACTATACACTCAAGTTAAACACTCCCACAAGACTCTCAATTCTCGGAACGTGACACTTAGCACTATGTGGGTGGAACATCCTTGGTAGCTTCATTTCAATAGTTTAAGTGAGGATTTAATTTTTTTTTTCTTTTGTCCATGCAAATCAAATTGATAATGCATTTCAAACATGACATTCTAAAGTCTTTTTAGTAATAATCTTTCATAAGGTAAATATTATATTTAGTATCTAAACCTCGTCAATTTTTATAATTTATTATCTAAACTTTAAAAGCATTAACTTACTATTTGAACTTTATCCATTTTACAATTAACTACTCAAATCGACATAGTTCAAGCAATATAAAAGATTATAGATGATCTTAAAAATTTTATGGGCAAGAAATTAAAACTTTATTGCTTTTTCCCAACATAATTAGGGAGGGCAAAGCAATTGTGTTTGCATCAAACAAGGAAATAGAAAATTAATTCTAACACTTATGGGAGATAGAGATCATGTGGGGTGGAGTTTTAAAGTGCCATCATTATGTTTTAACCCTTATAAGATTAATGTTTTTACATATACAAGCAGTGATGGCCACAATGTAGATAAGGGCGAACTTCTTTTGTGAAAGTAAAAGTTCCTATTATTATTGCTTTAAAAGCTCCCGCGCATTGTCGGTATGCATCGTGGTGCGAGAAACATCATCATTAAACAAAAATTTATTTGCACATTATTATAAATTAATACGAATGGGGATAGATCGGTTTAATTTTATTAATTCTCTAAATTGAAACAATTTTTGAAAATAAAAAGTCAAAAAGTTAAAAAATTGTAGATATTATACAAGATGCACGGCATTTAATTTTAATATATAAAGTTTTTTGATGAAATAAACATACGTCACCGATGCATGTATGGGTTAATTACGCGATTTTTTCACCTTTTTAGGTCAGAAGATCGTCTAATTAGGCTTAAAGAGGTGAGATGTATCACCTCAGCAACTTGCCACTGTTGTTTTGCAATAAATTAGCAAAAGAGATGAGATTCCCTAATAACTAGAATAAAGAAGTGAGGCTTATTTTTGTATCCAGTCAGTAGCAAGTCTTATCTTTATTTTGTGTCTGGTATTTCTAACACAAACTCTTTTATCAAAATTTTTACTTATACGTATTGGAGATAAAAAAGTATGAAGTTGAATCTGGAATGAAATATTTTCATTTTAATAACATCATCAGTCAATTAAGAAGAAAAGGACCCATAACTAAGAATAAAATATTGGATTACAATGAAAATATATAGTGAAAAATAGTTTAATTTATATTAAGATTTAGTCTGATTAGTTACTATTTGTTTAAGAAAATTGAAAATAATTGGTGAAACTAGAGGACAAGATGACGATGATAGCATTGTCCTATGCGGAAAATTTTCTCTATCGAAATTGCCACCCAGGCTAGAGGCATGGGTCCATCAATTTTTCCCTCGTCCCAACCAATCAATATTTACAGATCTTTTTTTCATCGTTTTATCTAATTGTATAATTTGTATGATCAAGTAGGTTGTAATATAGTATTATGAACGTGGGACTCTTAATAGAATAAGCCAAATTCAAAATATTTTTTTATTATATCAAGAAAAACTATTTAATTTATATCATATTAATTTTTATAGTTATCTCAATATATTAAACAATAAGAAATATCCTATCCAAATATATATATATATATTGCAATAATTAGTACGTACTTATAGATAGTGTTTCAGTGTTGGAGATTCCCATGCAGTACATCCGTTGAAATGTCATCGCTGAACTGGAAGAGAGGTTAGGCAGAACAGAGTACAGTTTTTAAGTCTGATTTTTATTTAGACGAGTCATCCGACAGTGACGGAAACCTGCCTATAAAAAATAAGAGCATTAAATCATTGTGTCCATCGACCGTATGTTCGGAGTGCATATTGTCCTGTTATTTTTCACATAAAAGTTCTGCAAGATGACAGCATGTCAAATGGAATGGGCATCGTTTTCCCAATGCCATATCGAGTCGAATTATCGAGTTTAAGTTTTATATTACATATAGGAAAAAGGTTGCCGGGAAATAATTGTGTGAAAAACTGTGAATAAAAATATCATCCCTCATCTTTTAAATTCTTGAAATTTTAGATCTATATAATATTTATCTTATAACAGCATCATGTTAAATACTAAGAATATCATTTTAAGATCTTTAAATATCATATATACTTTTTAATAACTTTTAGAGATGCGACCGAGGTAGGTCTAAAAATCATTACATAAAATAAAAATATCCATTCCGATTTTCTATAGAGTTTCCCAAACTTGACCTTTGAAGCAGGTGGAAAGATTACAAAACAAAAAATAGAATCTAGCTTGGACAAAAGCTAGTATAATGCTCAAGTACAAGCTGACCTATGATGATGAAGAATAAAATTGTAAAAGAGAAATAAAGATTGAGAGATAGAGGGCGATTATTATAGATCTAGGGTTTGTAGTCAAAAAAGGAGTTAGAGACAAGACACGATAAGATTTAGATTATTAAAGTTATTATTAAACTTTTTTATATATTTTACTATATGATGTGGCATGCCGAGTTTCCTAATGGATATAAATGTGACCTAAAATTTGATCTTAAATGTTATGAGGTTTTAATAGAATGTTCAAACCCATCTCTAAACTCAATAGGTTTTTAGTGGGTAAGATAGTTTATAACGATCCATCATTGCATCCTTAATGTCATGTTTGGTATACGAGAATGAACCCAGAATGGAATCGTGATTCCAGGTTCCATTTTTACTCTTATGGCTGGATACACTTTTAAAAGCCAGAATTGCGATTCTTAGGAATTGACGAATATGACTTTGAGAGGGATTTTAATTCTCTAGTTGAGAAGACAGAATCGTGATTCTATTGCTTTCTCATAAATGATTACTATTAAATTTATTTTTTTATTCTCTTATACATTGTTTAACCGTGACATATTTACTTTAAAAAATAAATAAATAAATATGTCTCCACGTGTTTTTTTTCTTTGCTACAATAAAATATTTATAAACACAATACAACTTTGAATCCTAAAATATCAAACAACCTTGCCTTTTGTGGTGAATAACTTATGAAATCCACGTTTGATTAAATAACCCATCCAAATCGAACACGGTGTTGCTGTGAAGTTGAGACAAGAGCATGTGTAGGAAATTTCTTCGCGTAACTCGCTTTCATTATAAAGGTCTCTCTCTATGTATATTTATCGTGGGGCCTAAGATAAAGGCCAGTATTAGAAAGTCTTGAATCAAAGCCAAGTCGTTTCTATTGGTTCGTTCTGTCGGTCTTAGGTTTTCATTTGCATGTTCCAATCGTGCGACGAAGTTTCTTCTGGCTGAGACGTAGCAAACATTAATACGTCCGTTCCTCTCCAGTGGGCGGAATATCATAAATAATCGATTTCATATGTGCAGTATATCAAATGCGTCTATAAAGTTCCCATGGCTTTGGAGTCGGTGGGTACGCATGAGCACTATTGATATAACATAAAGTAGACCAACTAAATTAATATATATATATATAATATTTTGATTGTTGGTTTCATTATTTAAATTATTATAGTTAAGTTATGATAATTTGATTTGATAACATGATAAATTATTAATATTGAAATATGTAAAAATTTAATTGAAAGTGTGTTTATATATTTAGGTAATTGTAGTAATATATATGGAATTATATTACATGAAAATAGTATGATGTGCATCATTCATGATAAATTAAAAGATCTTTTGCTACAAAATTTTTAAGAAAGCCCAAATCTATTTAATTTATCAAACCAAGGGCCCTTGCCTCCTCTCCCACCCCACCCCACCCCACCCCCGACACACACACACCAACACCAAAAAAGGAAAAAAAAAAAAAAAGAGAAAAAAACACACAGACACAGCCCAAGCCCATGTCTTACTATCTTCTAAACGCTTCTAAATGTATCTAAAATCAAAAAGTAACCAAAAATATCATATCTAAAGCATACCAACCCATCGTCACTCTCTTTCTTCATCTTCATAAATACAAACAAGCCCTAAATTCCACCTTAAAATCTCTCCTAAATCTTGCCCCACAATTTATTTAAGTAATAAATCAATCTAAAGAACAAGTAGGGAAAGAATTCAAACTAAGGAAGTAGCAAGAGAAGTTTGATTGATTCTAGTAGCCATAAAAGTAAGTAAAGTTGAATTCTTACATATTTTGTGTAATTATAGTTTCTAGTTGTTATTGATGTTAGATGTGACTAAAACTTTGATGCTCTAGACAAATTAATGGTATGCCAACATGTATGTTGAATTAGATATGTGAATAGGCATATGTACCCTAGGTGTTTGAAGAAGTGAATTTTGAGTTTATGATGAATTGATATGTATATTGATGTTGTTAGTGATAAATGAGTAGAACTTGAATGATTAGAGTGATAATAGAGTTCTACAAACATGAATGATGGACTTATGTTCTAGGTTAGGACTATTGTACATATACATGTGAAATGGACATATGAGTGTAATTAATCTTGATGATGTTTAATATCATGATTATATGTTAGTTTTGATATGTTTTTATAAACAAGTAAGGTCTTGTTAAGGAGTTAGAAGATGTAGAACTTCGAAACTTTTGAAATAAGTATCAAAAGACTAATATCTTATTCATAACGGGCGTGTTAAAGGCCATTATTTGTTCAAAGTCATATTTTCTTAATGGTTACGACCCGTGATCTTCTCTGTTTATTTTTAAAAATGAAACAGCCTTGATCACGACCATTACGATGGCCGTTATCTTCTTTGTGTGGTTTTTAAAGCTTGATCACGGCCGTTACCAAGCTCGTGATCTCCTATAACCTCTTTTTTCTCAAAAGGCACTAAAACATCCTAACTTCCTTACATAATTAAATTTAATATATATGTTAATTTAATTAAATTATGAAATTTTGTTAGATATTTAGTTGAATAGAATTTATGTGTTAGTGTGATTTAGCATTAATAGTGTATTGCATGATTAATGTGTGAATGTGTTGTATATGTTTGAGTTGCTTAAATTATATATATATATATATATATTTATATATGCATACTGATTTATTAGAATATGAAATAATGGTGAATGTTCTTTACCTAATGAATTGAGTGTGTTAGAATATTTTAAATTTGGTCTTGTATTGCTTATTTGTTTATAAAAGAAGCCCATGATGTTTTATTATAACCTAAGCATAATTTTAAGCCAAATCTAAGCCCAAAAACAAGTTAAAGCCCAACCTAAAGCCTTTATTACTTTCCTTTAATCGACTACCACCAAAGTCAACCCAAGGTTAGGATTATATCAACTTACTTTACCAAAATTACAGATCCAAAATAGACCTCTCCAAACCAACGTATTCAACACCAAGAGTAAATCTTAGTTTCCTCTCAAATTTTCTACCTACAATTAATTCAAAGTTAATAACAAGACCTTTCTTCTTGATCATGAAAGCTCTATTTTGATGTTTCCCATATGAATGGTATATAGTATTAGTGATATGAGTTGGTATAGAGGACTTGATGGGTTCTTGAAGTATAGTAGATGAGTATTTTGGAAATAGTTATGATTGTTTTGAGTTAGTGAATGAGTTAATGAAGTATATGACGGTTCAATGTTGAACATGAAGTTTGAGGAAGTTATTTGATGAAAAGAATGTGGAATATATGTATGTTTGGTGTGAATGAGTGTATGTGTTTAGTGTATTTAAGCTAATGGAAGTGAAAACTTGGTGTTTAAGAATCAAATTTTATGCCCCGTCTTCAAATGGGAAACATCAGAGAAACATGGGATTGTGTTTGAGTTATATATATGTCACTGAACTTAGAAATGAGCTACTGGAAGAGAAATACGAGTAGAGCACGGACTTGTGTACCTAGCCACATTTCTCCCTGTGCAGTGATCAAAGAAGAAAATTTAGACAGCATGGGTAGAACATGGACTTGTCAACCTAGTCATGCTTCTCTCTGAGCTCTTTCGGAATTGGTCTACATGAGAAACATGACAAAACATGACTCGATGTATCAAACTACGTTTCTTTCTATTTGCCAATGTGTTTTGTTTAATGAAGAAACACGAGAGAAATACGATCTCATGTTTTAATTCATGCTTCTCTTTGAGTTGAATTTCAAACTTAAAACACGGGTTTTGTATTTCACTTTGTTTCTCTTATAAGAGGAACACGGGGGTGTATACGACTTTGTACTTAAAAAAAAAGAAAAGAAAATAATTTACTTTTCAAAATTTAAAATAAATGAGATGTGTTATACAAATATATGTATAGATGTTAAGTCATGAATAAATATGAGTTTGGTTTAAGCTTCGTATTAAATAAAGAATTTGGTTTTGACTGTTATTAATATTGAAAGTTATATGAATTGAATTTACCTATTTTATAGATTCCCTTATCGATTTGAATTCGTCTGTTAATCATTTTCCTAGTGTGACGTTTGGTACAGGTACATAGTAACTTGATTGTTTGATGCTAGGATAGGCATATCTTAAATTGACCCTAATTAAAGATGACTTAAAAAGTGATTGAATAATTTGTACATGTATCATTGAATCCGGTCCGGGGAGCGGCAACCTGCTAATAAGGTTAATATGGTAGTTAGGTGATTAGGCAACTCTTGTCATGATACTATGACACTTATAAGTGGCTCAGTAGATAGTCGATGGGAGAAATAGTATCGGTATCATGTTTGCTTATTCTTAAGAGGAAGCAATATGATTTAGTTCATGTTTATAGGCACGGATAAACTAAATGATATTATGGATTAACTTAAGTAAAGATGAGAAATGGCTATGAACCTTAAATGAGACTATTATTCTCTTTTTCAATTAGAGATAAGAGATACAGGTATTTGAACTATCTATATTAACTCCCTGAGCAGCTACTGTTACTTAGAACCCCTAGATTCCGAGGATTGAAATCGAAGTTTGAATACTCTAGTGTTAATTTGCTTACTTAATCAAAGATAATTAAATTATTGGTAGTTGCATTGCATTTAGCATAAATGTGCTTGTCATTTTATATTTGCTTGTTTTACTTGTGTACTAAGCCTTTGGCTCATATTGCTGCTTTGCAGGTGATGTTGGTGATGAATGTTATGATGATTTGGGATACAAGACTGACTAGGAAGCTGTTAAGTATGAATGGGACGATTAGAGACCCCTTGATGAAAGAAGATGTTTTGAAAGAGTTTTTATAAAGTCTTTTGAAGCTTAAATGTAATCCTTAGGCCAAGACTTGTTTGCTAAGCTTTTGGATTGTAATATAAATTTTCCAAGTTTTCTCTTTATGTTTTGTTTTTGAACATGAATTTGAAATCTTTTATAGTGTCATTTGATTGACACTAATGCTATGGATATATATGTATGTAAGGATGATATACTCATGTTGAGTATTTATGATGAAAGTTTTGTACAAATATATTAGGTTTAAACAAACAGCTCTATAAACATTATCCTTTTAGACAAACTTACGTATAATACTTAAGTGTTATATATGGTTGGGGACTTGACATACTTAATCATAGGATTAGGTAAGTTGGGTCCTTACAGGCATGGCCTAGACTACGACTTTACAAATGCCGTTATCTCCTTGGATGATTTTTGGAAAAAATTTAAAAGATATTACGAGCATATTCTTCATCACGGCCATTATAGGGGGCGTGATCTCCTAATACGAGTGTGACAATGCAGTAAGATATACCATGGCCCAAGATCACAGCCATGATGGTGCTCGTGATATACATTATGGCTTCTGTCACAAGCGTAACAGATCCTCTAGTACTGTTGGTATAAAAAACGTAATAATAGATAGATGAATAATGAAATATGATATATATATGTTGTACTTGTATGAGTAAGATGTTATGTGATGATTTGAATCTCATTTAAGTTTAATGAATATCTAATGACTTAATATTTCATTATGGATTAACTTGTTTTATATAAAATTATTTTCTTTAATAGATTCCCATACCCAGTTGGGTTTGCATGAAGGTCTTTTATCTAATCAATCGGATTATTCAAGTATGTAGTAACTTGTTTGTTGAGTGCTAGGTTAGACATTATCAAATCAAATTTAATTAAATTTTAGCTTAAAAATTTGTGTGAATTGTTTGTGCGTGTGTTGTTGAATCCGATTCGGAGAGCGGCAACCCTATTAACGAGGTTGATATGGTAGTTCAGGTACTTAAGCCACCCCTATCATGATGCAATGACTTTCATAAGTAGCTCAGGAGAAAATCTATGGAGAAAATGTATCAATGTAATATTTATTTATTCTTAAAAAGAAATAATATGATTTAGTTCACATTTATGAGGCCGGTTGAACTAGGTAATTTTATAGATTAAGTTAAGTAAAGTTGAGTAACGGCTGCGAATCCTAGATGGGATTATTAATTGTAAAGTATATAAGAGATATAAGTATTCATGTTGCTTATATTAACTCCCTGAGTAGCTGCTGTTACTCAAGACCCCCAAACTCTTAAGGATTGAAATCGGAGTTTGAATACTCCAGTGTTGAAATATTTTACTTAAATAAAGATAAATAATGTTATTTTTTTCTTGCATTGTATTAATATAGGAGAGTATGTCACTATGTATTCATTTTTGTTACTATGTTTTGGGCCTCTGGCTCACTTTTTCCTCTACAGATATTAATGGTGATGAATACTATGATGATATAGGATATTGTATTGATTGGCAAGCATTCTTGGATGAGTGGAACAATTAGGGTGCTGGACCATTTCATTTTGTTTTCTTGGAGAATGAGCCAAAAAGCGAGACCTTGTCTTAATTCAATAGATCAATATAGACTAAGAGGCTTTCTCAAAGCCTATGATTTGTAATATTAAGTACCTAGGTTTTCTAGCATATATATTACAAGTTTAGTTTTGTAACCTTTGAAGTACCATGTATGTTAGTACTATCATATGCATTTATATAAAGTTATCTACTCTTAATCGAGTAGTTTTTATAAAGTTTTATACTTTAATAGGATGAGCAAGCAATTCCCATAAACTCCCTCTTTTTTCGAACAACCTTATGTATAATATCTCCGTATACTATATGTGGTTGGGGACTTGATATGTAAAGTTTTAATTATATACATGTCGCGTCTTTACAACTATTGTACTCTCTTGTGGGATCAAACATTTTTAATTTGTAGAATGTGTCAAACTCTACTACTTAGGTTTTGGTTGATTGAAATTACCTTAAAAAGTATCATTCATTTGCTCTTCTTCTTCTTTTTTTTAAATTTTGTTCCATAAAGAGAGAGAATACAAAAAATTTGGAAAATGGGGAGAAGAAAAACGACATAAAATAGTTCGTGATTTTACTTTAGAAACTTTTTAAAATAATAGTTAGCAGCAACATCAAATTGACGATTATCAAATATGTGATGATCAATCCTTTTATAAAAGTTTGCAATTTCATTCTAGAAATTATAAATTTACTTTGCTTTGAGTGTAAAGGCACTTTAAGTTCCCAACAATATTTTTGAATTCCAAAACTTTCAAAGAAATTATAAACATCCTTAAATATTGTAACTATCTCTACAAGTAGTGATGTTATTAGACATCTCCAGGGTCCTATTTGCCAAAATATGGACTCGAAAGCATTCTATGTAGGTGGTGGGGTAGGTTTAGGCTAATTCAGGCCTATCCCTTTTCTTAAAAAAGAAAACGATAAATCAAAGAAACAAATTTTTTAAATTTAAAATAAAACTTCAAACTTAAAATATAAATTGGACCTAAAAATACACCACTCTTTAACGCCAATTTTATTTAAACTATCAATGTTGTACAATATTTATAAATAAGCAGATTCTCTTTGAGTTGAAATATTAGCAATATTGGATTAGAGCAACACTCTAAAAGAGTATGATTTATAAAAGAAAAGGAAATTCCACATTATTTAGAAGTGAGATTGCTCTTTTAGAGTAACTCTACATAAAATATGTGATATATTTTTAAATTATATTTATTACACATGTGTTGTTATTAAAATGTATTAAATACCTTGAATAAATAATAATTTCTATTTACTTGAAAAATAGTCTAGAAATTAAGTGTTATTTATTTTTTTTCAACCATTCTTTACTTTATATTTATTTAGTCTTTATTTATTATATGTATAATAAATAATACGTGTTTATTTTTTTTTATAGGACTCTGTTGGACCTGTCGGGTCCACTATTTTGGCTAGTAGACTCAGTTAGGACCTATGGACCATGGCAGGTCTAGATGATGGGTCAAACCTGCCTTAGCAGACAGGTTCACAGGCAAACCAACTCTTCGAGGCATCTAGATGTTATGTAATGAAGTAAAATTACACAATTACAGTGCAATTCATAATTTACAGTAAAGCTCAAAATTATTATGAAATTCAGAGTTACACTTCTTTCCTATAGATTTTCTCTAGATATTGTAATATTCTTACATTAAGTATGTTTGCCTTACATTCATACCTAGTGTGGAAAAAAGCTTCAATTTACTACTTAGGCTAATTGCATGAAAGATAACAAAGATTATTATCAATTTATTAATCTATTAATTAAAGCCAGTATGAAGAAAGTAGTGGCACTAAGGAGAAAGAAAGAGATTGATGGGGAAGAAAAGGAATAAGAATCAGAAGAGAAGATGAAATGTGTGACAAAGAGAGTGTTGAAGCCATAGATTCTTGATTAATTATTCTTAGACAAAACTAATAACTTATTGATTAACTGTTTTTAGAAAAGAACTAAAGTTGGCTCAAATATTGTTATATGCAAATTACTCATTGGAAATACTATTGGAACATATTCCTTTTACATAGTGTTGTAAGCCAAATTCGACCCAATTGTGTATGGAGATTTTTTTGTCTCTAAAGCTAGTTTTGGTGTGCTAATCAAATGATGAATATTTACAAGTCGGATGGGAAACATAAGCTTTTATAACTTGTTTGATTTTCAAGCTTATCATTTGGATAGTAGTCAAATGGCAGTTAGATAGGAGAACGGTCAATTATAACCATTTAGTGAAATAAAAGATACCATCCAGATGTTTAGCTTTATAGTATTCAAATGGTAGAAACTAGAAAGTTGTTGTAGTCTTGTCATCTAGTTGATGAATTGTATTATTACCTAATAGGTATGAAAATTAGTCGTTATAAGTATCAGATAATGTGATGATCAATCCACTAATTATAAATTTTTTGTTTCTCACTAAGTTTAGGGAGGAGGGGAAGAACTTTGCTCTTCATCATTCCTTATGGAAGCTGATGGATTGCTTTTCTTCAAAGTCATCATAAGTAGTTCTTTAGTTCTTGGTTGCTTTGGAGTATCTCCGGGTATTTAGTGGGCATCTATTGGCTAGCAAAGCTTATATTGTCACATACCTTCTCTTTTTTGAGGGAAGGGGTCCTGCCCAAACAATATGTTGCCTCTTAATTGTTTAGAAAAGTGTCTCTAGGAATTTTAGGTGAGTGCGGCTTTATTGATCAATAATCTTTTTAGAAGCGTGTCCTTCTTTAGGAAGGTGTTGAGTTAGTTGCACTCCTTACCCAAAATGGTAAGGAAGCTAAATTAGGCAGCTACTTCTTTGGAGGGAGGCCATCAAAATAGGACCTGTGGGTCTTGAATGAGACCATGCATCATGTTAGGTTGACCATTATTGGGCTAGGTAGGTCGGTCTACACAATCAAATGGTCAGGTTAAGTCCATGAGGAAAATTGATCATCAATACATAGTAATCATGTAATGACATTCTTATTGTAAAAAATAAATATACCTAAACTATAATAAATGATGTTATAAATATATATTAATGTATCATCATATATTATAATATATGATAAACAATATTATGTATATTATATAAAGCTTGAAAACCAATTAAATGAGTTTTATTGTAAGCTCAATTTAAGCCATTTACAAATCAATATCATGTTGAGTTTAAAATGAGACAAACTCGAGTAGTTCACAAGAGTTGAGTAATCCAACCTTGAATCCATCTCAAGTGGCTTGACTCGTTTGTAGCCCTACTCTTAAGTGGCAACGAACATACCACTTAAAACCTTTTCATGCCATAACTCTTTCATTATTAGTTTAACTATCTGCATGCAAAAGTTTCACTAGCTTGAAGATTTATATTGGCTATGTGACACATGAACTCAATTGAGTTGTTGATGTTTGGTAAATCATGAAGTGCATTTGAAGTAAAGTTGAAATTGACCTTCCTAAACTTGGGTCCCATTGTTTTCTTATTAAACTAAAAATCAAATGTCCTATATGTTGTCAATTTATTAAAATTTCTATGGTTGTTTAACATTTTCAAGTTTAGGACAATTTCATGCCTAAATCAAAATTAGGTTTGTTTGAGATTCTCCAAAAATTACTGTTAAGTTCTCTCTAAATAGGTTTTGATGAAAAAAAATATAAAAAGTTACCAATAATTTTATTAAGTGTGCAAGAAATTACTGTCAATAAAATGAAATTGTGAATAGTATCAAGATTTTCCAAATCATTACCTATAGCATATGTATGAAAAACTAAAGAAACAAAAACTATACTAAAGTTAGCAAGAGCGTTACACAGAGTGTAAGTCTGAAAGATTTGAAAATTCATATAGATTAAGCATAGAATGATTAGAACGTATTTAGTTAAACATTTAGCAAGATTATCAAGATAATTTTAAGACGACATGAATAAGCTGCAATTTCTTATGATTAGAACTAAATATTCAAATTTGTTAAGTGATGTTATGAATGTTTCTTATGCAGACCCAAGGATAAAGTGCAAAATAAATGAAGCAACGAATCATAAACACCCATTTGATATTGTTAAACATGATCTTAGCTAATACATTGCTGTCAAAATCTTGATTTTACTATTCATTGGAATGTACAAAATCAATAGAATCGTACAAAATCATGCAAAATTGATAAAATCATAAACGTGTAGAATCGTACATCTAAATTCATAATTTTACCAAGAATCTATATCAATACTACTTTGTATCCATTTCAATTAAGAAAAAACATATAAAGTCATAAACTCGTAGAATCATTTATTTAACTCGCGATTTTGACAACTATGGCTACTATATCATGTATACCTATTTTTAAGGGATATGGGAAATACGATGATGAAGGACGTTATACTTGAATGAAGCTTGATTTTTCTGCATGTCTCAAACCAGTTTAAAAGGGATATTTACAAGAGGAAATGATCAACATTAATATGTAGAAGCTCCAATATTTACAAAATTAAATTTTGAATTTTTTAAAGCTTTAAAAGGGATATGAATATCATGACCATGATCATAAAATAAAGGAATTTCTTATCATTCACCGTCAAGCTCCAGTAACATTTTATCCAAATTTTAGCCACTGAAGATAGAGCTTTAAGTACAAGAAAAGTTCGAAATTTATAGGTATATAAACAACAACAAAATATCGGCTATCATCTTCAAGAGCTAAAACATGCAAGATAACTTCCATTATAATCTTTTATTTGCCTACTTGTTGTGTTGTTTAGTAAATGAATTCTAGCATGTTATGAATTTTGATAGCATTTTGCTACTCATAAAGCTTACAAATAGCTCTATAGTAAGTGTTAACTTAAGGATAACATAGGGAAACTGAATTCAAAGTTTGATAGAAAATAACGGAATATACACCTATAGATTACAAGGTCTCGCTTGAAGCTAGAAGAGTGGATAAGACACAAGGCTGAATTATTATATATTGCTGTGTCCTAAATTTTCTCTCCCCTCTCTCTTTATTTTTATGCATTGTATATTGTTGTTTAAGTTTATCTTTGCAAGCATATTCTCAAGTCCTCATTGAATAAGTTGAAATAACCAAAGTTTTAATTCATACTTAATGCATGTTAAATTTGATTGTTATATGTGTATGTGTTATTGTGAATTGTGGTGTGTTTGAAATGATTGTATGTGTTATGAAGTAATGATTAGATAATAATCTATAATAAATATATCTAGGTTGATAGTTTATTCATGTTAGAAATTATTATATTGATGTTAATTGATATTGTAATGAATTATATATGATGTATTAAGCTTGTTTTAAACCAAAACTAAGTCCATAAACCTAGCAGATTTTTGGCCTTTTTTTTAAACCCAATTTAAGCCAAAAACAAAGCTTAACCAAGGTCCAAAGCCTTTAGAAATCTGCCCCTAAAGTCAATGATTATTGGATAAATATTAAGCTTTATTCTTTCACACTTTGGACATCTAAAACAGATCTAAGAAGAAAAAAATTCGTAACTCTTGTAAGGCCACATTTTCCAACATCCAAAGCAAGGTTTCTTGCACCAAACACACCAAGAATCCATCCCCAACTATCATATATACATTAAGGTAAGTTTATATGATGTTTAAGATGCTTTATTTCTCTCTTACTCCATGAAATTTCTGTCAAATATAATGCATGTTGGATATATATATGTATTATTATATTGTGATGTTGAGATAGCTTAGGATTTATTTATGGAAGTGTAATGATGGTGTTGAGTTATAGTGTGATGAGAAGTTAGTATTGTTGAGTTGTATTAAAGAGTGGATTCATGTTGCAGTAGTGGATGTGAAGATAATGAAGTTATAGTGTAAAGTGTGTTTTAATGGTTGAGGAGGAGTATTGTGTTTCAATGATGTTGGAAGGGAATTTGTGTATGTTTGATGATATAGGGTTCTTATACCATGTATTAGGAAGGTTATAATATGGTTTGGAAGAGATTGGAAGAGTAAAAATGTAAAAATTTCGTGTTTGAAAAACAGAGGAAATTTGCAACATGAACTACAGTGTACACCACCTCGAACGCCACCGGCTTTAAAAATTTGGCTATTGATCATTCAAAAGGCAGCTTGAACGCCACCAGCTTAGACCCCAACCCCTCCAGCGTTGAGGTCTATGCAGCCGGTGTACTGTCAGTGTAATGATCCAAAATCTTGTATAGAATGCATTTTTTTTAACGATGGCTTCAATGCTGCCAACATAGGACCCCTATACTACCAACGTTGAATCTTACACTACCGGCATAAATTGCCAGCAAGAGCCCTGCAGATTTTAATTTTTCTAACCTTTTTTCAACATCTTCCAATACATGATATATGACTTTTTGATTAAGGATTTGACTTGTATGATGTTATATGATATATATATATATATATGTCATGTGATGACTTTGGATGATTTTAAATGAGATTCGATGACTTCCTAAGCTTTTAAACTAGCGAGTGTAAGCTTGGCTTAGGATGGTTATGTTGATATAGTTTAATTTGTGTGGAGTAAAGATAGATACTCAGTTGGAGATTTCTTTTATTCTCAATCTAATCCATGTACACAATAATTTGATTGATTATTGCTTAGGATAGGCATATTCAAGTTTGACCTTAATTAAAGACTAATGAAAAGTTTATTAAAATGGTTTGTGGTTGAGTCGTGCCTAGTCCTCGTGAACGATAACCTTGTCATAATGCAACGGCATAGTAGTTTAGGCACTTAGTCCAAATCTTTGTCGTGATGCAATGACTCAAATCCATGATGCAATGGTGGTTTCTTTTAATGGCTAAGTGGATAGCTAATGGGGTTAACTGTGTCGGTATATTATCTACTTAGGCTCGAAAGGAACAATATGTTTTAGTTCACGGTTATGAGACCGTGAACTAATTGATGTTATAGACCAGGATAAGTGGAGTGCATTAAGGACTATGAACCCTAGATGAAGCTACTACTAATCTTTATCGATTAGATATAGAAGATATAGGTATCTGGTCTATTTATATCAAACCCCTAAGCAACTGCTGTTACTCAGGACCCCCAAATTCCCGGCTTGAATTGAAGTTTGAATACTCCAGTATTATTTTTTTTTCACTCACTTAAGTAAAGGTAATGAAGTTATGGTCAATTGTTACATTGCATTTAGTTAAGTATGCTTGGCATATATACTTGTTTGCACTATTGTGTACTAGGCCTTTGGCTCATGCTGCTACCTTGCAGGTGATTATAATGATGAGCTCTACGATGCTATGGGCTATGGGACTAACCGAGAGACATCTATAGATGATTAGGAGTGTGACCTAGTAGTAGTTGTTTAGGACTTTTTGATGTATTTTTGTGAAGTTTCTAGGCTTATTTGTTAAGCCTTGGAATGTAATTTTATTTTAAGTTGTATATGTAATGTAGCTTGCTTGTATGTAAGCTTTATATGCTTTGTGTGATCCTTGGGAGATCCTCAAGTAATGTATGTGATGTATGTTTTTTATATATGTGATGACCCACTACTTATGTAGTGGTAGTATTTCTTAATTCAAATCATGTGAATGTTATATCTATTTTAAGCAAGTAGTCATTACAAACACTTCTTTTTAAACGACCTTACGTATAATACTTAGGTATTTCCTAATACTTGGGTATTATGCGTGATCGGATTTGGCATGCTTAATCTATGGGTTAAGTAGGCCGAGTCCTTACATAAGTAATCAAGGGGGTTTTCATAGTTAAATTTGAGAAATGTATATATATCGTAATAAATGCTAAAATTAAATAATAGAAACATAATAACTGCTAAAAAGTTAAAAATTTGAGTCTTAATTAAGGATGGATGCTTAGTTTTTTGTCTTTTCCCCCTTGTTGCTTAGTTAATTGAGAAATTTGGGATAAAGATGTTTCATTAAATGCTTTTACAATTTGTTCACTTAGCCACGTGGAATAAAAAGGGAATTGAATTCTAATTTAATAGGAATGTAATAGAATTGCAATGAATATTATATTTCTCCTACAATGTTAAGTTGGTATAAAAAATAAAATAGATAATTATTCAAATAAAAGTAAATTTTTATTATGTTCTATTCACTTTTATTATTGAGTTAATAATTTTATAAGTGATATTTTCAAGGCAAAGGTATTTATAATAAAGATAGAAAATAAAATCAGTGACACTTTGTTTGTCATGATGAAATGAATAAGAAAAAACTATGGAATGAAAAAAAGTGGAGGGAATGGAATCTATTCTCTTCGCCTTGCCTTTCCCTTTCAAAACAAATAAGGAGATGAAAATTTAATTTCTTCTATCTCCTTCTCTTTCTAATAATTCATTCTTAATTTTCTTATATCAAATATAGTGTAAATTGTAATTTCTGTGTGCGAGACATGAATTACTATGTGTAATATTGTTATTCTTGGGTATTTAAATAACAAAAATATCATAATAACAATTTTACGTAAAATAAGAAATAAATAAATTACTATTTTCATTAAGTGAATGGATCACTATTATTTGTACCTAGTTATGCTAATAAAATCATCCCGCTTAAAGGGAGGGAGAGGGGAAAAATATTCGACTTTCGTTTGTGATATTTGAAAAATTCTTTTGAAAACTTGTGAATTGCTGTTATCCATAATATATGTTTCATTGGATAAATGGCATGACAAAAGAACATTCAATAACCATTATATGCAATCTATTTGAAGCAATGGTTCTTTCTATCTTGTCAACTCCAACCGACACTTTCAGTTACAAAATAACAACCATTTTTTCTTCCGAAGGAAAAGCTAATCAAATTGTGTATGAAGGATAAAATGGCTGCGGGGTTGTCAAAATATATGAAGTCGCGGTGCCATATATGGCTCAAGAGTCAAAATAAATGATTAAAATACGATGTTACGAGCAGGAGAATGAAAATAAATAAAGAGAAAATGATAAAAATGGTACTTGAACTTTCATAAAAAAAATAATTAGGCACTTAAAGTTTAGTTTTGAATAATTTGATACATAAATAAAGTTTTTATTAACTTTTTTCATATGTGAAGTTTGGTTTGACAATTTTAGTACCTAAACAAAATTTTCGTGAACTTTTTTAGACCTTATTTCACTTGCTTCAAGCATAAAAAAAAATTCAATAAAAACTTGATTTCTATACCAAAATGATCAAAACTAAACTTTAGGTACCTAATTGTTCCTTTTATGAAAGTTTAGATACCATTTTCGTTATTAACTCAAAAATAAAAAATAACTTTGCTTGACCATAAGAGAGATATCTAATCTACAATTTCTATCGTTTTGTTTCAGGACTATTCTACCTAAGCCTGCAAATGAGTCAAGTTAAGATAGTTTAGCACTAAGCTCAAATTCGAGTTCAACTGGAAATTTTAAAGCTCGTGCTCATTTTGAATTTGACCGAGCTTAAAATTTTAAACTCAAATTCGGCTTAAAGTAACACTATATAATCTTAAATTTGACTCGATTAAGCTTGTTTATACTCTATCTATTAAAAGATATATTTTAAATTCTAATTAAAATAATATTAATACTTAACTCGATTTGAATTCAATTACATTTATACTTAACTCCCAATTTGACAGTGCTCAATTAGGTTTTCAAGTTAACCGAGCTAAACATAAAAAGCTCGAATTTGGGTCGATAAACTACTTGAGTAGTTTGAATTTAAGTTCAACTTGATTATTCTTGAATCAAATTTGAGTAAATCAAGCCTAACTTGAGTAGTTTGTGAACCGGTTTGATTCATTTGTACCCCTACTTTCAATCATAATGTTACTATTAATGTAAATGAAACATTTAGGATTTAGTCATGATTGGAATAGATATGAACCTATCATTAATCATATAAGATCAATCCCGTTAAAAAATGCACGAGAACGTAGAATTTTCTTTACCACTAGAGGCTCATTTAATATAACAAGAATTATGATTTGTACATTTGAAAACCTTATTTGAATTATTTTCATTTATTATTATAATCAAAATTAGAATTATGGACATTATCATAGTAATTCTTAAAAAGTTGCTATTACTATTGCCGTTTTGAAACAATTGGTATTGCCAAAAGTAGCAGTTAGTGCCTCATGAAAAATAAGTAAATTATTTGAATTATACAACAGGAAAATAAATTTTTTTTTTCGTTTTCAATTAATAATTTCTATAATTGCTAACTACCATAATTACTTGTGGGCAGCTATTATCCAGCATCTCACTAACATTTCTCATTAAAAGTTACCGGTATATGCAATTTTTTTGAGAAAAATCGGTATGGAAGTTTGACTATAATAGCTGACAACAGAATTCGAGAAAAAATATCCATGATAGATACGCCCATGGTTAAACTAAGAAAAATTTCCAAGTAGGAGAGGATAAGCGCCAACGAAAGATAGTCATATATATTCGGCAACGCGTGGAATGTGGAAAACAAAAAATCTTGGAATCTTTTTGTAGTTATCTTACCACGTCTGATGTGGGGAATTCAAAAATAAAGAAAACATTGTCTCCAATGCCGAGATAACGCGAAAGTCAACAGCACGCATTGTACAGTCCGATGCGTTCATAGGACAAATTTTGAAATTTGTGAAGATTTGGTGTGTTCATCCAAAATTTCTAGAGATGCTATTATTATCAACTTGATAATTGCTAAACGCAAAAGGACCACAAAATAATGCCCCAAAATAGTGGGTGGTGTTGACGTGTACCAGCCAATATAGTATGGTTTCTCATATATTAAAAAAAACATGTTGGCCCTAGGAAAACAAGTGTTTTTGCATATTATATGATGTTTGATAACTACATGTTCCAATGAGTCTGGAAAGGGTTTGGATTTTAGAAAGGTCCAAATCTTCCAAAGGGTTTTACTTTTTCTCCACGACTTGTTATGTTCTTCCTTATAGAACTTCTCTTTCAAGAAGTCACGATGATTGTATGTCATATTTGATTATTGTCCCTGCGGAAGCTTATCCTACGTTGAACGGCGAGGAAACAAAAGACAAAGTAGAAACTTCAACTCTTCCCCCATTTGCATGATTATTTGCACTTAATATCGATTCATGCACCAAGCATCATTATACCCATGTACTTTTCGAATTGACTTTATTTAAGATGAATTGTAGTTATTTTTTTTATAATATCTATTTTATGTGTATTTATTGGCTTTTTATCTTTGAAACAACACGTTTATACTTCTAAATCTTAAAAAAAATAATAATAACGTACTTATAGAGAGGCCAGGAGTAGCCATTCATATTGTATTATTAGTTTGTTCTTTAGGGTATTTCTTAGTCCAATTTGTTGATGACATCCAATGTTATTACGAAACTCAGAAGAAAATTGCAATTTGAAAAGAAAAAGAAATTGCAAATTATAGAAGGATTATGAATAATAAGAATGATTACGTAATAATAAATCAATTGTGATACTTAGAAAAAAAATAGTAATCTTATGGTTTCATTTACTTGAAGATAGGGAATATGTAAGGACTTAAAAATTGTACCTTGTAAAGAGTATTACCATATTAGACATGGAATGATATATTTCAGTATTTACTTTACCAAAAATTTTACTACTAATAATACATTTTTCAATATTTACTTTAATTTATTAATTCCAAAATTGAAATAAGAATAGAATTATAATAACATTCTACCCCTATTTGATTATTTCAAATAAATAAAATTATTTATCAGAGATAAAATAGTCCAGTTGTTTGATTTTATTTTTTCATCCCCCTACAAAGGTAATAGAGAAGGGAATGAAAAAACCACCTAGAAAATGGTTTAAAATTTTTAGCTCTTCATTGGGAAAAGAAATATTACATCAAATAATTACTCTTGCAAATCTTTCACTTAATCATAATGAATAAAGATGGAATTGAATTCTAATTCAACAAGAATATAATAGTGTTGTAAAGACTTTACAATATTAACTTGGTGTAAAAAATAAAACATGTAATTATTAAAGTAAAAGGTAAAATATATATAATACCCCTTTCCTTATTAGAGAGAGAGGATAATTATATAGATAATATTTTCAAAATATAGTGTTATTTATAACAAGAAAATAAACCATTGAATGACAATTTGTAAGTGCGGGGACATGAATTGCTATTCATCATTTTATATAATAACAATTCACTATCAATTTTCTTTCTCTTCAATCCGATACCATAATAGCAACTTTATGTAGAACGAGAAACAAATGAATATCTATTCATATAAGTGGCTTTTGACATTCAACCGTTAGTCCATAATGGATTAATTTTATTGTGTTACATTATTTAGAAGCAGATTAACAAACTCAAAATTGAGCCACAAACGAGCCGGCTTTTAAAGGCTAGAGCTTGGCTCTTTAAAATTTAGTGAGCTTGAGCTTGAGCCAAACTTTTTAACGTGCCTAAAATTGAGGCTCAGGCTTAGCTCGTTTGGTTAAACGAGCTTAAGTTTGAGCTTAAGGTTGACTCATTTATGAAATGAGCTCAAACTGAGACAAGTTTTTTATTTAGCTTAACAAGCTTTTTGAGCCTGAAATTTAAGTTTAGATAACCCATTTTCATTTTTTAAACCTAAAATATAATATAGAAGTGTTGCTATAACATATATACAAAATTATTAAATAAAAATTAGTTTTTATATCTTTATTATGTATTTATAGATAGAATATCATGAAAAAAAATTAACAAATCTACTAACGAGCCTAGTTGCAAGCCTATTCACGAGCCTAAATAAGCTTGTCATGAGCTATCTTGCAAGCGTAAATCAAAGCTCGAGTTCGGCTTGTTTACTAATCAAGTTCGAGTCGAGCCGAGCTTGAAGCGATCCAAGCTCATATAGCTCATAAATAGCTTAGATCATTTGTAGCCCTAATAAAAATCAATTTAACATCAAATACTCCAAAGTAGTCATTTGTATAGTTGATCAAAATGTATACACCCCTCTTATTCATGTCAACGTAGTATGCAAAAATAGATCGGAATAGAATTGATTGGAATTAAGTAAGATGAATGAAATGGAGTGGAATAAGTAGCAGATGTCAAATATATCCCTTTATTTTAATTCATTCATAAAATCAAATGGAATGGGCGCACACTATTTGTTAAAAATACTCTTTAGTAATAAATGTGAATAACAAATATACTAGAGGCTAAAAAGGTAATATGTAATTACATCCACCACCCTCTAAGTTTGTATAAAATATGGACACCATTTTTTGAAAATGTAACAACTTTTGTCTATATCAATGCTTGTGTGGAAATGAGGGTAATATGTCAGCACCACATAAGTATAATTGATTATTTTATTTAAATATTGTAATCATATATATTAAATTGGATTAAATAATTAAAATATAAAATGAAAATGTAAAAAAAAATGTCGATTTAGAAAAAGTTGCATAAACTTGAAACATTTATTATTTTTTTTTTGGTAATAACTTGAAATATTTATTATGTATTAAATAATCGAAGTAATTATAAAACATGAAAAAAAAATGAAGTGGTTGTGTGCCCAATTTTAATTAGTTTGCCGTAAATAAATTAAACAAAGGACTCTTGATAGTTTCAACTTCCTCGCATCCAATGTATTATTGGTTAATGGTCAATCAAAGTAGGAAACAAGCAGGTTGAATGGGTTTTCTCAACATAGTGGTCTTAAACAAAAGAATAATTTATCTTGTTCTAAATTGGTTGATATAGACAACAGTGGGAGCTCTTCCTGGGTTGCCCAATCATTCACATGACAGTAAGCCAACAAATCATGTAGGTCTGGCTTGTGATGAGGTAAGTATGGGGTAATCTTACCAAAATAATATTAGCAAAAGCTACTTCCCAACCAACTATCCAGCATTGATTTTATTTATTTATCTTTTTCACTAGTCTGCGATTTCCCAGTATAATCAATTTAATTATTTGATTATTTATATATAATAAATGTTTTATGTATGTGCAATTTTTTTTTGAAAAAATCGAACATTTTTTTTTATTTTTTGCATGCTAATTTTTTTTTATAGTTTTAGCTAATTTAATATATATCATTATAATATTTAAATAAAACAATCAATAATTCCACATAGCGTATATAAACAAAACAATAAGGAAAGTGTTGTATTATAAAAAAGTGAGATGTCCATCTTTTTTACAAAGTCTTATAGGTGTGGTAGATGTAAGTTACATAAGGATAAATGTTGTAATAATCATTGTTAATGGTGTAATAAAATCACAATTTTGCTTGTCAAAAGACAAAATTGAATTCATGTTTAATTGGAATCAATGATTTCTAGGAATTGCGATTCCAATTATTAAAGATATATTCAAACATGAAATGAGAATGGGTATAGAACTTAAAATCAAGATTCAATTTCCTGCTCATTCACACGTACTACATGTGACATCACTCTAATTTTCGAGTTGGTCATCTAAAACAAGAACCCCTTCATTTTACTGAATGAATAAAATTGCAATGAAATTCTCATTACTGACAAATGGAATAGAGATGTAATAGGATTTTCTTTTATTGATTTTTTATTTAAATTGGGGGAGAAAAAACCAATTCAGTATTGAATCATCATTCATAGTTTTGAGAATGGAATAACTATTCAATGTTTTTTATAATAAAGATTCCTTATGGAATCACTATTACGATCAAGTGAACGTCGTAATAGCCATTAATAAGGAAAAAAGCTATAATGGAATTGCAATTACAGTGAAGTGAACGAATAGAAAGTGTTATTTCCAAGATATCCCACAGATATAATTACTGAGTTAATCATGCATAGCACTACCCGAGTTAATTATGCAAATGCCTAAGGTCAAAGCAATACATGGGATTAAGGCTCATGCATTACCCTTCAAGGACAAATATTTATTTGTTCACTACTAGAGACTATAATGCTCTAAATCTTCTCTAAACATTGAATATACATTAAAGTAAGTTTATAAATGCAAATAAAGAACTTGTAATAAGTGAAATTGTCCTATATCTTTGTCTAAAAAGAAACCTTAAATAATATGCAATTAAACTTAATATAGATTTTGCCAATGACCATGTGGTCTAGTGAAATCTTCCTTGGTCCCTCATATGAGAGGTCTCAAGTTAGATTTCTGATGGGAATCAGCCTACTTGGGTTCTAGGACCAATTACCAGAGTCCGAGCTAGAGGACTATAGAATCTTGTGTTGGTAATTCTACTAGACAACATGGAACTACATGAAGTTCACTTAGTAAATTCTTATTCCTTGTATGGGTGTCACAATTTCAACGAAGTCTATTTATTTGTACACCAAAAAGACATAGCAAACAAAGTAAATGAATCAAGCAATCAAGGCTGACATTGCAGCAATTGAAGGCTGCTGGTTTACATTGTACTTCACCTCAAAGGTCGGTGGCCTTTTTCCTAGAATCTTAGTTTCTTTTAGTTTTCATCTTTTATTTTATTTTCTTTTTAGGGGTAATATAATACTCCTTTTGTAATGTGAACAAATTAGTTTTTGGCATATTGGAAACCTAATTGGAGTTTTTTTCTCTAATCTTCTTACTCTTATCAATCATTTTGTTTGATTGTGATGAGTTATTTGTGTTCTTATCAATCTTATTGATTGTGGTGAATGAATCACTTTAGTGAATTTGTGAGTCATATCAAATTAGCAAAAGTGTAGTTCGGGTTATTCTTGGTGTGTCATATCCTACAATAACATTATCCATATCTTTTATCTAGTGATTGTCTTTTTAGGCATATCATAATTTTGGTATCAAAGCATTCTTGGCATATCAATTCCCCCATTCTTCTATTGTAATGGCTTAAAAAAAAAAGAAACTTGATATAGATTTCACAATTAAACTTCAATTAAGAATTAAAAATTTATTAATGACAAGCTTTTTGTTTGTTTGCCGCAAAAAATTGATTACCATAATAAGGTATATTCAAATTTATTGTACCTTACCTAATAATAAATCCTACAATACAGACATCTCTAGTTAGCATTTGAATACACAATAATCACATGTATACATGCTTTTCTTGTGCAAACCAAACTAGAACAATGATGTGTGGACAATAATCTAATATGTGAAATGCAAATTTTGTGAAATCTCTAACAAAAGAATTGCGTGCATGTTATTAACAAAGAACATGTTATCACATGTTCAACATCTAGCTTGTTGTGCCAATTCTCATTATGCCATTGAAACCAATTCCTTTGACATGTTCATTTCCTTATTGCCACTTAAAAAAGCATCATGAAGTCCAAAGAAAAAAACAAAGCTATCATTACAAAAGCAAAGTTAAAACAAAATAAAAATAAAAACATTTAAGAAATGATAAGGGTTGCTTCCCACCAAGTGTTTGATTTAAAGTTATTAGCTTGGTTTACTTAACCTATTCAATAAAGTTCTATGGGAATATATTGTTGGATTTTTTAAATGAGTTTTGATGATAATAAAAAGAGTTAAAGATATCTAACATATTTCTTTAATGAGTCCAGGCTATGAGATCTTCACTAATCAAACACAAGTTATTAGATATGAGAAAGATTATTTTGAACAAGTTTAAAGATGATTTAAAGAAGTTTTATGGTGAAAAGGTTCGATAGAAGGCATCACAGAAGTTTTTCGGAAGGAAAATAGTGAACCGATACTCGATCAGAAGTTACTTTAGAAGTTTTGTGTTTGAAAAAAGAAATGATTAACATGGTCAAAAGTTTATCCAGAACTTCAACTTGGTCTGTCACAAATTTTTCCAAATTTGCAGAAAACTCCATATAAGCTAGATATTTGATGATTATGAAGGCCTAGCTCCACTTATCAAGCATATTTAGGTAATATGCTTGATGTGTTCCACAAAAGTCGAATTAAATATCTTGGTGATTATTTTATAAAGATTAAATCATATTCATTAAATTATGTTTATCAATGTTCATAGTTTTGTTCTTTTCAATAGATTTATTTTATCAAATTTTGAAAGGATGATTTCAAGATATTTTGTTAAAAATTTACTCAAAAAATATCATATACGGATAGGTAAGAATTATGTAGTTATAAATAAAGATTACACTTCTTGAAATCATGGAATATCTTAACAACCTTATCCATGGAAGACTTATCTCTATACTTTTTGTTGGAGAATACATTGTTGGAAGATATTATCAATTTCATTTGGATATTTCATATTCAAAACATATGGAAGTTATCCATATAATCATGGGATAAAGTTTGGAAGATTTTATGGGTTATATTGCTGAAAAACAAGGAAAAATTAAAGCATATTTTATTGGACAAATTTTTTAGTTTTTCGTTTCATGGGATTTCAAATTTAAAGCATAACATCTTTATCACAACGGAAAAGACATCTTCAACATATTTTATGTGGATTTAAAATGCTATTTTCATAGGATTATTGGAGATATTTTTATGGTTTTTCAAATTCAAAAAGACAAAAAAAAAAAGAACACATTGAAGATATTTACTAGAAGATTTTTTTCATACTGACTATTTTGATTTGAAGAATATAAAGAGGAGTTTTGAAATAAAAGGAAAAGAAATCATATTGAGCTATTGTGAAAAAGTTTACTCTCATTTTTCACTATTTCAAAACCTTATATAGAATCTTTAGTTTTACGAAATTTCAGTTTGTTCTTTCATTCCTTTGAGCTTATGTGAGATAGTTGAGAGTGTTTAAATACTACAGTTGAGTGATTAGCTAATGGATAGCTAAGTAGACTTAACAATTAAACTTTGCCATAGAGTGACTTGACTTTTACTCTCAATTATTTTTTATATAGTGGATCGCAACTAGTAAAGACAACTGAATCCCTAACGTGGAGCTGGAAGAGAGAACCGACCATAAGGAGGAATCTATATACATTGTTGCCTAATCTTCTTATATTGTTATATTATTATTTCACACGATTATAATTGCAAGATTAAGAGGGAAACTTAAAATTATTTGAATTGAAAAAGATTTAATTTGTAACAACAACCAATTAACCACCCCCCACGATTGTGCATTTGGGACCGCCATGCATCCCATTCACATAACTTTAAAATATATGAGTGCATGGTTGTCAAACCCACGAGTTGACTTGTATGTTTCTACTAGGGGTAAGCGGATAACCCTATCATACAGAATACCCACCTAGATCTTGCTCGAACGAGCAGGGTCCGAGTGGGTATTAAGGACTATAGGATAGGGTATGGGTATCAATTTTTTGGAACCTGCTCTCACAAGATAGGATACCGGTATGGGATCTTCAGACCCAATACCCACCCTAGAATCTATACTATACCATAGAAGATAGAGGTTTTAGGGTATCATGTATCAACCCTATTAAATATTATATAATAATATTGATATATAATAAATAAATGATAATATTCTACATTTATTTTCCAACTACTTATATTCAAGATTATTATTTGAAGAATACATTTTAGAAAGTTTTATTATATAAGGATTTGTACTATTCAATTTTAGGATGACTTTTTATTTTTATTTTAAAAGAACTATGATTGTATGTGCACATTTGAACTCTCAAATTATATAGAGATGTTGTTTATATTATAATACTAATTAATATATAATATAGTTCCAAAGTTTTTAAGTTTGTAATTTTATGCAAATTTTATAATTTTTTAATATAACATAAATAGGTTCTACAAGTATTTGTTGTCGGCTTCAATTTTCACATATAAATAGATTCTATATATTGTAGAACTTGTGATATTAATAAATTATTTTTTAAATTTCTTTTCACATGTTGTTTATATTGAATGTATGAAAATAAGATGGTGTTACATATTATATGGAAACATATCAAAAATTATATACTTGATGTTTTGAAAAGAAAAAAAAAATTAAGAGATTTTGTAAAAAAAAGAAAAGAAAAAATTTTACAAGTTCCACAGGATGCCCTATACCCTGTAGATTTTATAGGTTACAGGATATAGGGTGGGTACAAGGTGCCACGGGGTAGGTTCCGAGTACGAAATTTAATACTATGTACCTTACAGGATAGGGTATGGGTAATGTATCATACCCTACTCATCATGTATCTGCTCCCCCCTAGTTTTTACGAGTTTACGAGTTGATGATGGGATTTCGATTTAACTTGCATGCAAAATTTTTTTTTGAGTAAACCCATATAGACTCGTGATTCTACATAGTAGAATCGGTAGTAGAATCGTAGTATAGTAATTTTACACTTCTTTTTTCTATTGGAACTTTAAAAATACAAGTAATTTAATATGTTTAAATTTTAGGCTTTGTGGTTGGTTCTTGATGTTTATCTTAAGCTAACTTAATTTTTTTTTTCCTTTTATTGCCTTTGTTTTTTTTTTCTTTTTTTTAGAGGGTTATTTTCTTTCAGGTTATATACTCTCATATATTTTGAATAATTGGAATGAAAATTGAACAAATATATAGAATGTTATATTTTTCTCCTTTTAAAAAATTTTCTTTATGTAATTTATTTAACATGAATCTAATGATTCTGTGCACAAATATATAGCAAACATGAAAATGTTTGTTACTATACAAAATATATTAATGAGAGCATGTGGATCGTGATTTGTAAAACTTAAATTTTGGTTGTATGTAACTAAAATTAATACTAAATTCTTTATTTTCATCATTTATTTAAAGCTTAATTAGTATAGTAAGTAAATCTACAGTTTTTGCAAGTAAATTTACATTAATTGTAGAATCTTATAATTGTACGTTCTGTTTCTGCATTTCAACTCTACAGATCCACTAGTGATTATAAGTAGAATATTAAGTTTGATAACCATGCATGAGTGAGACTTCATTGTAATACATAATGATCCAACTAGCTCAACTCCTCCAAACTTTTCAAGTATAAGATTAGCATGAGGAGAAATTTTTACGATAGGTACTTGCACACTCAATTTTATACCTTGTAGGCTTTAGGCACTCCAACTTAGGCTTATCTTTACCCATCCCAATCACTTCCCAAAAATATTGATGAGGGGTCTAAATTAATTAATTTCAATTGTTGGTCATTCTCTCTTATCTCTTCATACGAGGTTAAGACTTCTGACAATCATCAATCTCTTCATGAAATAATTCTGCATCCTGTGAACTTAGTTCACAACTAAATTCTCCTCTAATTCCTCTCTTCTCCAACTTAATTCACAGCCAAGTTATCTTCTAATTATGTTTCTTTCTCATTCAACTCTTCTTCATTTTCTTAGCTATCCTAAATCACCTTATTTTTCGGCACCTCTTCCCTGAACCACCAATTCATCCTAATTATCTAACCCTTCTTTCATGCACATTTTCCACTCCCTCTTCACAACAAGGCCTCTCAAAATTCTCAACCATTTCTCTCATTTTTTTGAGTATGTGAAGAAGTAGTTAATTCTAGTGTCCACTCTTCATATCATTATACCGTGTATAAATACACAATGTATTTCAATGGTTATATTCACAAAGGTAGTGGAAAGACTCAACTACCAAATGTTCAAACTTGACTATATTTCATATCCCCATCAAACATTGATTTTTGTGGGGTATCTTCCTCTAAAGTCTTAAGAAATTATGATACTAGTGGTGAAGTCTATATAGGGGAAAATAATTAGAATCAAAAGTACCATATTTTTCACAGTGCCTCTAGCTTCTTTTGGTATAGATTTCACTTATGGTTGTTCATCTCTCTAAATTTTGGGTTGGTGTAGTAAGATAGCTAAGGTTTGGACTATTTTAGTGAAACTATAAGGATCATCTAATTTACAATTTACTAATTACTCTATAAACACTTCCTCAATAAATATCTCCCTCAAACGATGTTCTTCTTGGTGCCTAATATAGCCTCTACTCCGTGTGCTAGGAGTGAATAATGAAGAGATATATTAGATACTCATAAAAGACACCATATCACCAAAATTTATGGATATAACTGCGCTCCAAAAGTTATTACATTGACTTCACTTACTATATTTCATTTTGATATTGCTAGGCAGTACAAATCAAACAAGTATCAAATTATCAACCCCGTACTCACTTTTATGACAGTGGTTGACTTGCTTCAAGGACAAGTGTCTGACAATTGTGGTTGCTCCAAGTTATGACAATGCAAACTAGATTCTATTACAAGTTGCTCAAATTGAGAATAAAGACAACTGAAATGAAACCTGACACGTGAACCTTAAAACCGCTATTCTATTAGCAAATATACTGAGTAATATTTGTAGCAATGAAAAAAATTGGTGAGACCAGATCGTTCCCATAGGGATAGGAATCATACAGACTCTTTTAGCTAGAGGACTGAATTTTGACTTTTATAAAATTAAAATAAAATAAAATAATACTACTATTAGTCTTGATGATGACATTTTACAAGCTAAAAGATCAAGGAATTGAACATGTAAAAGATGGTTAGATTATCCTTCGAATATTCATATATGCTTGAAATACATATTAATTGTTTATTCATTTTGCTATAATAGTAATTTTATTATGGTTCTTATTTATTATAAAAAGTTATTACAACGTTTAATTGATTGTAATAGCGATTTCATAATTAAATCATGTCTTTTTTAAATTTCGTACTAATCATCTGTTCTATCTCTAAAGTTTTTTTTCTTTCTCTTTGTTTTTCCTTTTTTGTCACTACAATGGAGAAAGGAGGGATTCAAACTATATATATCTCACTCGAGAGACCAAGAAAGAAGACTCCCATTGACATTCCCTCACTAAGATTGTTAGATTCTAATTCATAAACAAATCACTAGGCACAAGCAAATTCGTAAATCATAAAAATTGAATAATATAAACATCCAACTAATTAAATAATTAAAAGATACGCAATAAAATTAACGCATCAGATAATTCCCACAAAATTAATTAGTTCATGACAGATAAAAGAGCAAAATGGGAATTAACGAGAAAGATGAATTCAATGTAAATTAAAAGGAAAACAGGAACATATGTGTGATTCATCTCTATAATTATTTTCCATGTTTTATGGACCTCAGTGACCTTGTGATCTTTCTTATTCCACTATGAAAAGAAGAATCGAAAAGCTGGTTAACTTTGTTGTAAGAGAATTCTATGGTCCCGTCATTAATTTTGATAGGATTGATCCTATTACTATTGAACGGCTCGTATGATATCCAATCGTGATCAAATCATTACAATAATTAGTATCCCATTTACTATATTTTTTTTAATAATTAAATTAATGGTGGAAAAGTCATGTCGACAAGATTGTAAAGCTTGTTGTAATAATAATTTTATTATAACGTTATTCTTATGAATAATTACTATGGTATTTATTGATTGAAAATATTAAGTAGACATTCATGACTGAAAAAGATTATCAATAGTAATTCAATAGCAGAATTGAATTTTTTTTTTTTAAAATAACCTTATTTAAACAAAAAATTAATAAATTAAAATCTTATTACAATTCTATTTCATTCTAACAATACATTCCCCTAAAAAAGAACTCCTGTCCATGTTGCCGCCTCTTTGACATATTTCTCTTTCAATTAATACCAAATTCCTCCTCCGTGAGACCGCAAGCATGGATACAGGCTATAATGATCAGGCTTCAACTTATGCATCGCATGGATCATGCGGACAGTGATGAACCAACGCTGGCGCAATACGAATTGGGGTTCAGCTTGGCTTCAATGCATGGAAATTGACTCTCTGCAACTACTGGAAATGGAATGAGCTTCACCAACCGTGGACTCCAAAAGCTGGACTTCCATTGGGCCGTTTGCTTTTGAATTGGGCTTTTGATTGCGGACCTATATTCTTGAACTCTTTTTGTTTTTTAAATAATTCTCACACCTAAATACTTTGTGTGAATAATTTCTAAATACACACATTTTTCCAAATATATATATATATATATATAATATACATAGAATTGTAATTTTTGCAAACTTATATTCGTTAGAAAGATCGTGTTACGAGCTATCTAAAAGCTGTCGGTTTGATTTAAAATCACACAATCGAAGATCACCCATTATATATATACACACACACACACACTATATAAGTTACGCATAAGTCGAGATAAAATATGTAATTTTCATACTTATCAGTGCCATGATATTGATAATTTTAGATTTTGCGATTTACTATTCGCCAGAGAGCTCGTGTTGTGAGCTATCTAAAAATTGTCAATAGAGTTAAAATTACATAATCCAACATCACCCAATTTTAAGAAAACTGGTCTGACTCTTTGATATTTTATATTTAAATTTTAATATAATAAATGGTCAAAATTGCGAAACTTTATTATCTATGTAATTCGGTACAAATAATAATGGCGAGTTACAAAACATTTTATTGATTAGGCATTCAATAAAAATAACTTTAGTCCATAAATTGCCAAATGAAAAGAAATATATTGAAAATTGTAATATTCATCTAGGATTTCGTTGAACGCTACTAAGAGCAGCACAAAGAGCCCCATTATTTCTTTTTTCTTTTTCTTTTTTCTTTTTTCTTTTTTTTCTTGTTACAAATAGCCTGTGTTCGTAAGCCATTAATTTTATGGGCCGAATGTTTCCGACTTTGGTCTAACAACCCAACTATTGTATTTTACCTGTTATTTTTCACCGGCATTATTTGGGCTAAGGGGCTGAATCTCCTAGGCACATCTTCGTATGAAATAGCAATTTTGCTTTGCTGAAAACATAATTAGCTACAGTCACTTTGTCTTATGACTCTTGTTGTCCAATGGAGGTTGCATGTACAGAGGCATAGTGTTCATGACATGGTCCTAATGTCAAAGAGTATATATTGATGGTGCTATAATGAATGATGTGGGTTCCCTTTTCATGGCACTTTCTTTACATTACATTGAAAATGAAGATTTCACCTGACCCCTATGTTTCATAAGACCTCTCGTGAAGATATAATCTAGCTCAGCTTGATGTGCCCGTGTTATACTAGATTGGTGATAGTTTATTCAGTTGTTTTGAAAGTATAAATAGTCCAATGATAAGAATAACAAATGGATGTTTGACATTTTACTAGACTTCTTCTTCTGTTTTGTTCTCTATGATTTTTAGCATGAACAATAATGAAGTTGAAGACAAACATCACAATTTCTTCTTTGCAACTCTCTCTTGATTAAGTTTTCATATGGTATCAAAGTACTAGGTTAAGTCTCGAATTTTGATTTTTTTTTTTTATTTCTTAAATTTTGAAAGATTTTGATTTCTTCTAAAATGGCTTCATCTGTTATAAGATTTGTCGGAGTGGATGATCCATCGATTATAGATCCGTTTTATCTTTTTAGATCTGATAATCTTAACATGACAATAGGAACTATAGTTTTTTATGGGAGTAATTTCTTGAGTTGAAGTCAATTCGTAAGAAAGGGATTAAGAGTGAATTAAAATTAGGGTTTATCAATGGCTCGATAGCAAAACCCTTAGATAGTTCACTTGAAATTGTTCAATGGAGTAGAGTAGACAATAAAAGCAAATGTTGGATTATAAATTCTATTACTCCAACACTTTCCAAAGGTTTTTATGCCAATCAACAAAGGAAATATGGGATCAAATTAATGAATGGTATGGAGTGTTGAACGAACCTTTAGTGTTTCAATTACAGTATGAGATTTGTAATATAAAACAATACAGTATGTCGGTAGGTCAATATTACAACAAGTTAAAAAAGATTTGGGACAAATTACAACAACTACATGCATACTTTGAATGTTCTTGTAGTCAAAGTTCTACATTTAATCTAAAAAAAAGACTGGTTGAACTTGAAGCAAATAACAAGTTGATGCAATTCTTGATGGGATTAAATGAGGTGTATGATGGGATACAGATCTAATGCCAATAGTAGATAGGGCATTTATCTTGTTGAATAGATTAAAAAGCATCATCAAGTTTCTTCAATTATATCTCTTACACAAGAAATTTCTACCTTTAATGTTCAAGGGAAAGAAGCTAATTCTTTGATGGACAGAAGAAAAGAAAATCAAAATTGTTTTGTTAACATTGCAACAGTGAATGACATACTATTAAAACTTGTTTTCAATTGGTGAGATATCTAGATTGGTTTTAAGGAAAGAAAATCATTAAAGGAAGGCAATGGTCTCAAAGGCAAATAATGCATACTCAAGTGGCATTCATGATGTAGTTCCAAAGGAATGTGAAATTGTGTTGTATAGATTAGGCATCTGGTGATGATAAAGAAAACTTGACAAAGGTTGATCCATAAGTGTTGCAAACTGTGCTGATGGCATCTCGAGGTTGATATTGCACCTCGTACGTACTGAGCTTAATGGCATACTTCATCATTCTTCCAAACACATAAGGGTTTTTGAAGGATTATCAATGGTATATCGATAAAGACGATGATCTGTCGTAGAAGTACGAGCATAAGCGCCTGGTTAATATTACTACTATTAAAGCAAATTTTTTCAACCTTATCTATCTTTCCTCCGCTCCTTAGAGGATGTAGTTGACATAATACACAGGTTGGTGTCATCATCCTTCTGCTTGGGTTAGGACCAATGAGAGAGCTCCATCACTCATCACGAAGCATAGATAAGTCCTCTCCTAGGATTAGGGTTGACAACACCGTGGTTCTGCTAGGAAACGCCTAAGGTCTTCGAAAGCCTTTTAAGTCTTTTCAGTCCATTCGAACTTATCAAGTCTCTTAAGGACTTTGAAAAACTCCAGACATTTGTCACACTTATGGGGAGGGATCTGCTTAGAGCAATTATCTTTCCCGCGAGCTTTTTATTTCCTTAACTGCAGTGAAGGGTTTCATCTCTAAGATTGCTTTGATCTTGTCGAGGTTCACCTCGATCCCTCTCTGCAAAACGCATAGCTTAGGAACTTTCTAAAAGTGATCCCGAAGGCACTTTTCTATAGTTTAAGCTTTATGTTGTAAAAGCGGAGATGGTCAAAAGTTTCCTAGAGTCACGAAGATGGTCTTTCTCTTGTTTGCTTTTCACAATCATGTTATCAACATTAACTTTCATATTCCTACCAATCTGAGATTTGAATACTTCAATGACTAGCCTCTGAAAGGTGGCCCCCTAAACAACATTACTTTATAGTAGTATGTGCCAAATGAGGTAACGAAAGAGGTGTGAATTTCATTGGTTTTGTCCATCTTGATTTGGTTGAAACCTGAGAAGGTGTCCATGAAGCTTAGTAGCTCGTAACTTAAGGTGCTATTGACGAGCTGGTCGATTCAAGGTAGTAGGAAATAGTCCTTCAGGCATGCTCTATTTAGGTCGGTGTAGTCTACACACATCTGTAATTTTCCATTGGATTTTTTTTTTTTTTTTACCAACACCACATTGTCCAATCAAGTTGAGTATTTCTCCTTCTTAATGAATCCATCTTGTAGGAGCTTTTAGACCTCTTCTTTGATGGTGGTCTTTCTTTCTAGGGTGAAGTGCCTGATCTTTTGGCGGAATGACCTCTGAGTTTTGTATACATTTATCTTGTAGGTGATTACGTTCGATCTGATGCCATGCATGTTGGAGGGCAACCATGCGAAGACATCTTATTTGCCCACAAGATGTAATCAAGCTCTCTCTTAGGTCAAAGGGAATCATCATCCTTACTTTATAATGTGCTCGAGATTATCGTCCAAGGTAACTTCCTCAGTGAGATCAATAGGTTCACTACAACACTCGGGTTGATCTTTTGGTTTGGTAACTACCACAGATACACAATCTCCTTTCAATGCCTTAAGGTATAATTTTTTAGATTGCTCCTAGTCTCCTATTCATAGCCCCATTCCCGTAAGATGAGGAATTTAGCTTTAAGGTAAGGCTAGGAGATAATCATGTCAAATGTTGATTGCATAGCCCTCCTTAATATGGCGTTATATGGGGACCAGTAGTTAACCACACGGAAGTTGATCTGATGTGTAGCATAACATTCCCCATCACTAAGCTTTAGGGGCAAGGTGATGATTCCTTAGGGGTGAATAAGTTGGTTGTCGAACCTATATAGCTCGTGGTCATACGGCCACAGATTGGGCTGGAATTTGTGCTTCATCTGCTCATAGCCTTGGTTGAAAAGGATGTCAACACTGCTTCTAGTATTGATTAGCACCCTTTTAACCCTCCAACCCGATATGAGAGCTGAGATAACTAAGGCATCTTGATAATGGATTTGGATCCCTTTGAAATCTTTGTCGCTAAAGGAGATGGTGGTGTCGACCTTAGCTCTTTTAAGTTCCAAGTTCATCACTTACCACAAACCGCTCGAGCTTGATTGCAGTCCTACTCGAGTTAAGGTCAAAAGTCCTCTTATGATGGTGTTGATTTCGCCATAGCATTCTTAGGTAGGCTACAATCGATCGGGGTTGTCTCGGCGCCAGCCTCTTGGTTTTTCTCTTTTTTGTTGGTTCTCCTTTTTTGAGTCGATGGCTTAGGTTTTGCCACATCATGGTCGATGTACTATTTTAACCATCCACGATGTATAGCATCTTTAATGGTATTTTTAGCAGCCATTAGTTTTTCATATCATGCTCGCAATCACGGTGATACTTGCAATATTCCCTTTATTCTTTTCGCTTTGAGCTGGATCTCATGGCAGGAGGTACTACAAGAGGCCTTGGTTTCTTACTTCAAGGAACACATCGTGTACATGTAGCTTCAAAGGGGTGAATTCATCATACATTGGAAAGAGTTTCCTCTTATCATTGTCCTTACGACCTAGATTGACATCGTTTTGGTTATTGAAGTTGTGGCAATCTCTTGGGTGCCCCTTGTCTCGATGTTGATTTTGTTCAACTTAAGCGAGCTCGACCTTAGCCTCAGTCTCCTTTTTGGCATTTCTAGTGTCTTCCTGTCGAATTATTTATGCTCTTTCTCTCTTATCTACTCCAATGTGGTGAGTTGACATTTCAAAATGGAGAGTCAAAGAAGAGACTGTCTACAAAGACTCTTTGTTTGATGGCTTTAAAGGAGACGCCCTGATTCATATTTGAGACCTTCAAGCATGCTTTATTGATTATTGCTAGATAATCCCTTAAGGGTATATGCTACCTTTGTCGTATGGTGTAGAGGTACGAGACATTCTTTTCTAGTGGTTTACTTGCCATGAAATGGGCCACGAAAAGTTAGCTGAGTTAGACGAACGAACTGATTATATTAGATTTGAGCTTGTTGAAACAAATTCGAGCTGCACCTCGAAAGCTAGTGGGGAAGGTATTGCACCAAATGGCATCTAAGAAGTTATATATTGCCATGGTGGATTAGAATTGGGCGATGTAACCTTCAGGGTTACTAGTCCCATTGTTGGAATTTAAGTTGAAAAGTCGAGCTCCGATAGGGAGCACCTATGACTGGATCTCAACTACAAATGGTGTTTTTCCTAGTATCGTCTTGGTAGTCCCATTCCTAAAGTTTTCTTTGATAATTGACAGCGTTCTCATCATATTTTTTATCTCCTCAAGGGTGCGTTCCTTTTTAAACTCAAATGGGCCTCCGTGGCAAGAAGCGTAGGCACGTGGTCTTCACGAGGTCTAGTCGAGCCAAGACCTACGCGATTTGTTTTTTTAACGCCATTCATCTCTTATACGGTAACCCAAAGATGTTTAAGTTGGGTTTTGAAATGATCTCTTCTCCCACGAGGCTTGAGAGGCAACTCTCACTAGACTCCTAAAAGTAGTAGGTCTTCGATATACGTTTAAAGTTTGTCTCGAGCTATAGGATTGAGTTCTTGTAGAAATGATAGCCTACGGTGGAGTTGCAGTACGCCAATGATTTCCCTAGATGATGCCCTATCATGTTTTAAGGGCGACCGAGTTAGGGAATCACTTTGTTATGCATTGGAAGCTTGTTATCCAAGTGCAAGTTCTTCAACCCTTCTAGTTGTGTGATTCTTGCTTACATGAGGTATTAGCATGCTCATTTTCAATATTTTTATATGTGAGTTGTTTGCATAGATTTTTAAGTTCCAAAATACATCCTGGGTCTAGAAAACCGATGTTGCTAGCAGCAAGCAGTTCTGGGTGTGACAACTTACGAGCTTCGCCGTCTGTTAGAGTAGCCACAAGTTAGGTAAGAGCTTAATCAGGTTGATTCTTACTCTGTTATGGCCTTAACATGAACAATACTAGGTGTTGCTATTCACAGTATGCATTATGGGCTTTAACGAGAAGGTTGGTGTTTATAGGAGAGTTAAATGAAGAAGATGGTCCAAGAAAGAGGGGTTGTTCCCACAAACGATGCCACGTGTTGCATGAGCTAATTTCGCCGGTAAAGATTGGCTTCCTGCAAACACAGAATAAGTAGCCAGAGGTTTGCCCAGTGCGGCCACTCCAATGCTTAAGTTAGTTTATAGGTCTCTCTTTAACAAAAAAATATTCCACTTAGGTAAAATTGTGTCCCCTCCCACCCCACCCTTACCCCTTCTTCCCCCCAACAACCAAACGAAAGAAGGCGAGGTGGTGGATTCTAAGGAGGATTTTAAGTCGCTTATCTTCTCTAACAAAAAGGACGGTTAATAGCTTACTTCACACCCGGTATTCGTAGACAATAACCCACTAATAAATCAAGCACACTAGATCTATTGTGGATGATCCTGTGAGAAAAGTTATGTTAGGACGTGTGGTCGACACAGCATAGGTTTTATATAGTTCATGGCCATACCAAAGTAGGGTCCCCCAAATATTTTCTATTAGGGTGAATCTCCACTTAGTAGTTGACTTGGCACCCAAGGTAAAGGAGTTGCGGCTATGTGGAGTGTACCAAACTATTGATGTCCCTACCCCCTTACCTCTCCCCATCCCGGGTTGGAATGATGATGAATGGAGATCTTTCGGAGTTGGGGTCTAAGGTCGAGCTTTCGAGCTCTCCCCATGGTCGAAGTAGTCGCGAGCTCGATTGCCCTTCATTGGGACGTAGCTTCGAGACATAGCTAACTGTTAGCTCTTCATGAGCTAGTGGTCTTGATGATCTTCTGGGCGATTCTTTGGCTCTCTAGTGCATGTTCAGATAGTAAAAGACCGGTGGGTCCTAGCTTATATTCCACTATCAACAAGGAGAAAATTCACAATGTAATAGTTAACTCAAGCTCCCTATGAAATACGACCTTGAGTCACCACTTTACTGCTTGTACAATTCGGTAGACTTACCAATTTACTCGCTTTTCATTAATTTTTACAAAAACTATGTAGTTGAAATTATTTCTAAACAAGTTTTAAGAAAAAGTAGAGAGTTATCTACCTTGAAATTTTATTAATACTCCAAGAAGGGAATTCCAAGGCTACAACTTGGATGACTCTAAAGGACTTAATCATGTATTCCCCCTTAGTCTCATATTTTTCCTTCACTTGCTAGATGACAAGCATGGAAACATATAAGACCTTCACACTATGTGGTTCGTTTAGCACAAACCTTGCTCTACGCCCCTTTCAAGTAGATAAACCATTAACATGGAGAGTCTACTCCAATTTATCATTATTGTCAACAGCTTCTTCCTGTTCAATGTAATTAGCAATAAAGTTTACTAAGACTTATGCTTTGATGGCTTTTTAAGGCCATCAGTAGATTCCATACGCGTAGAGCTCTATCAGATACTTCATCACTTGACCTAAAACATTTGGCTTCTATAGAATGCTTTGTAATGCCTAACCAATCAAAAAGATGACTTAATGAATTTCAAAGTAAGATCATGAGTATCTTGTTGAGACCACCACTAATCATGCAAATTTCACCACCTTAGAATGTCTAACTTTGGTATGCCTTGAGTAGTATATAGATCACTACTCCCTCCCCTTTGCTTGAACCGAGATCGAAGAGAGGGTCTAGCCACTCACAAAAATAAAGGAATAGCTCTTCTCTAAAGACGATCTTTGGCAACATAAATGGGTTTACTAGGCTACCTGAAATTGTTCGGTCTATTGAAAATTGGTTGACTTAAAGAACTTCACATATTAGTTAACATGGTTGTCAAACTCTTAACTTTACTATACATTATAGTGTATAAAATTGGTAAAATTGTTAAAATCATATAGAACTTGCATGATTATTCATAATCTAATCTAAAGTTTGCACTCAGATGATTTTCCATCCATTTTAATTAAGAAAAGACTTATAGGAAAATGTCTAATTTAGTACCTGAACTTTGACAAAAAGTTCAATTAAATATCTAAACTTTAAAAAATCCAAGTTCATATCCAATTTAACTTTTTATGCCACTAAACACTACTCCACTTAAAGTTTAATTAGATATGAAATTGAACTTTTTAAAGTTCAAGTATGTAATTGATCTTTTTGTTAAAATTTAGGTATCAAATTGGGTATTCCCCAAAAACTTATAAAACGACAAACCCATAGAATTATATAATGAACTTGCAATTTTGACAATAATGTCTATTAGCACTTAGATACGAACCTACTTAGTACATGTATCCACTTGATGTGTCTTTGGACCTCTTTAATGGACTTAGGAGGCAACATGAATTTTTTTAGATTAACCTTAGTGTCACACTGTGTGACCAAATATCCAAAGAGCTTACCTAAAGCCACCTTCAACGCACACTTTTGGAGATTTAATTGCATACTGAATGCCTCATGTAGTGAAAGGTCTTGCACAAGTCTTAGAGATAGTCCTCAAGCCATTTGCTCTCGACAATCATATCTTCTGCATATATTCTATGTTGCACACTTGAATTAAGGTTTGAAGATCTCCATTACTACTTATTGATAGTTTGCATCCGTACTTTTAAGGTCTAAAGGCATAGGAGTAAGTTCTAAAGCTCGTAACAAAGGAGATGCAAACTTCATCTTTTAGGTCCATATCGATCTAATTGTGATATGAAAAGTCATCCGTAAAACTTAGAAGCCCACGTTTCAACATCAAACAAACCAACCGGTTGACTCTAGGGAGGGTAAAAGAGTCTTCCAAGCAAGCTTTATTGAGTTTGGTATAATCAATACACATGCCCCACTTCCCAATGGACTTTTTGTCTCTCATAACATGTCGCTAAGCAGGTCGAGCATAATTACTTCCTTACGATGCCAGCTTTGAGTAGGTTCTACACCTCCTTTTCAATGGCAATTTGTTTCTCTAGTGCAAAGTGTCTTTAGTTCTACTCAATAGGCTTGGCATTTTTATCAATGGTGAGGTGGTGCGTTACTACACTTGGGAAGATGTCTAAACATACCAAACAATGATCAAACAAAGTCGTTGCGGCTGGACCAAAGGAAGGGGACGAATTGTTCTTTATGGTCGGCAAGCTTGAACATCCATCATACCCATGTTATCTTCTTAAAGCTGTTGCCGAGCTAGATCCCTTCAATCACCTTATTCAACTTTTCCCCAATTGTCTAGGCTTTCCTTCGGCCGCAACTAAAACACGAAAACCTCTTCCCTTGTGAAGACCTTTATATATAAGGACGTTGATAATTCTCGATCTCCCGTTATATGTCAACCCCTGTAGAAGTGGGGAGTTAAGCCTTCAAATGTGTCGTCGAGGAAATCATCCCAAAGATGGACTGACTTGGCCAATTTAAGATAACATTGTAAAATGGCTAGTGGTCTACCATCAAGAACTCGATGTTGCGTGCGTTATCATCCTCGCCAGTTCCATGGGTAGGGTAATAATGCTCCTAGCCCATACTAGTTGGTTATTTAAGCCACACAAGTCGTGGTGATATGGTTTCATTCGTTGGGGAAGCTTGGGGACCATCTTCTCTCATCGTAATGGTGAAAGATGATGTATGCACTACTACTTATGTCAATTATGACCTTTCGAACATCGAATCCAACGATCCGAGCGGAAATTATTAGAACATTCTAATGAGAGGTTTCGAATAAGTCTTCCTCCAAAAAGCATATGGAGTTTTCCAGTCTCAGCCTGTTTCCCTACTGGCTCAATACCCCTTTGTCTTTTAAAGAATGTTAGTAAGAGGTCTCTTCTCTGGCTATTATCTCTTATATGAATTCTAGGAATAGCATTATCATTCTCTTTTAGGAAAAAAGACATTGATCTGTTTTAAACCATAGCAAATGACCCCAGCAAAGTACAACAGAAGTGATTCATTTTAACAGATCCGATCAGCTCATATGCACAGCTAAATCAGTTATGTCACCAAGTGCGCATACAAGAACATTATGCTTTAAGGCTGCAATATGCGATCAAAGGACATGTTACAATGGCCCCACAAAAAGAAGAAACCTCAAAAGAGCCTTTTACCTAAAACGACTAGTTCATTCCAAAAGCAAACATAAGCACCATGACACCTGAACCGACATGACATGAGAGCAAGTGCACAGCTCCTGAAATTCAGAAATTCAGAATGTTTGCTTTCTGAAATCTAGAAAACTTACAAAACCATAAGCCTGAACATACGAACTCCCACTCACAACTTTAGGATCCGAAAGTTCCATTTTATAGATGGAGCTACAGTATGGATTATACTAGCACAATACCTTGTTAGAATCCCAGGGCAGATAGTAAAGAAATAAACAAATGACCAAAGACACACACTTCGCAGCAATGTCCACGACCAATTAGAAGACATTAGTTTCCAAACAGGGTAGGGCTGTTTATGGTGACCAAATGCAAACCCCCATAAGAAGGAAAATTTAACTCTTGAAGTGGAATTTTCTTCACGGAACTAATGCCTCAACAAGCTGAATTGTTGTGTTCTAAGGGGAAAAATTCACTAAAATGCACTTGCTTTAAAAAAGTAGTCTCATGGAAAATATAGCTAGAAAACCTGTTAACACTCCCTCACTTAGGGGTGGCAATGTGATATGATCTGCGTAGTGGGAAAAGCAGAACAATTTAGCCACAAGGAAGAGAAAAACGGATGTTTAGTTGGGAATTGAAGGAAATTTAGAGACAAAGAGAGAATAGACCCTCTTTTTCTTAAATAGGTCATATGTAAGATTTATATCCATTTAGAACTCGCATAATTTAGGCAAATGAATTTGTGAAGCTTCATTTCAATGTTCAATAATTACAATTTATCCTCTTTTCTCAAAAGATTTTATTTTCTTTCACTTTCCCCCTTATCATCCCTTCCAGTCATAATGCCATTTTCACATGATGCTACTCAATTTCAGATATTGATATGAAGAGAATGTTCAACAAGTCAAACTCATGATACACTGCAATGAATTCTAGAAGCGGTATGGAAGAACTTTCTTTCTATAAAAACAGAGAAGAGAAGGAAATTGCCTCGTTATCCACCTGACATGCCCCAACTATTACCACAGGTATACATAATGCATGATGACCATGCTCAGGTTATCAAGACATATAGTAGCTGTTTTCATGACTAGCTCAAACTGATAAAAGGACAACACTCCAGAAACCACTACCGCGATTCACAATAGTAATATATGATCAAGAAATGCCGTCACATAGGGAGATCAAACAGTAGGTTTACGATCAAATCCAGAGCCAGGATCATCAGTGGAGGGGAAAACCTGAAGACCGGTAACCATTGCATCAGGAGGACCTCGTCGACACCTCTGCTCCATTTCATCAACTGCCTCAGGTTTCCCTGAAAAAAGAGCTTCTACCGAGCCGTCCCGCCGGTTCCTTACCCATCCCTTCAAACCCAGTTGTTTGGCATTCTCAATTGTCCAATTTCTATAGAATACTCCTTGCACTCTCCCCTTTATCACTGCTCTCACCTGAAAAACCATAACCATAGATTCCTTACTCACACTGACACATTATCAAGTAGCACCAGAACGCCCTTCCAGTTACCTCATGCTGAACAAATCAATACAAAAGTTTGCTGAAACCAAAAGACCAAAGAAAATGATTGATAGCATACAAGTACTTAGTAATGTTTAGAGATATGGCAATTTCAATAAACATGTACGTATCATCTTTCGTCATGTGAACATATTGGTATTTGCTCAACTCATTGATACACGCGAAATATTAACACTAATAGATCTTTTCTCTCCAAGTGCTCAAGCACTAGTTTTGACGGTTCTGGACAACCCAACTCTTTTTTCATGCTGATAGTTTCCAATAATCTCTATCGACGACAACAAGCGATGCAAGCAAAAATAATCTATGCCCGATGATAAAAGTGCACAATTCTGGATACCATTAGCCTATTGATTACATACCACATATGTTATATTCTATCCATTCACTTTACTGCTGTTTACGATAAGACCGTAATGAAATTCTTACTAAGAAGTTGAACAGTGCCGTAATAGAATTTTTATTTATTTATTTTTAATTTAAATGGGTATTTTAGAAAAAAAAATACAACTCCAGCGTTGATAAGAATGGCTACTTAATGTTTTCTTATCATAATAGTTCTCATCGGTATTTATAAGAATGGGTATTCAATGTTTTCTTATCATAATAGTTCTCATCAAATAAAACTGTAATAGAATTATAGTTATAAGGTAGTATAATTAGATTTTTTATTTATTGACTTTTTTATTTTAATAAGGTATTTTAAAAAAAAAGGATATAATGAATTCAATATTCTTTTATCAATCGATCCATGTAATAAAATTGCTATCACAATTCTGCATTGAAAGTACTATTCATTTCTCAGGAAAAAGCACTAATTCAAACACCGAAGTAATGAATTTGCTTTCAGTCCTAGACTCCTTGATTCAGAAAACAAAAACAACATCATCACTTTCATCAAATTACACCGCCACTAATTACACACCAATCCATCATACCTAATAACAAAAACATCATCACCAAATAAATAACCTATACTACTCTGATCATTATATCAACTTAAAGAACACTAAGTAGCCAATTAACAAATAAAAATAATTAATTAAATAAATAAATAAACCTACCGACAATCCCAAAATCAGGGGAAAGAGAAGACAAAGAAAAACATATAGAAAGGAGTGGAAACGCACCGTTTTAGTGGACGATGAATCAGATGATTGGATTTGAGAGGAGGCGTTGGCAGTCATCGAATGACGAGGACAAAATTGGAACAAAAAATGAAAACAAGGAGGAGGAGGAAAAACTTGAAAGCGTAGCGGAAAAGAAGGAATAGGAAAAATATAGTGATGACGAGGGCACCAGGAGAATCTGTTAAAAGCAGGAACATGGCTAGTGCGACAACTCCATGAACAGGTGGTGTGTGGAGAGTTCGAGTAGCTGAAGGAGGATGATGGATTCCGAAAATGATGGCGAATAATAATAGTAGTGGGTTTAAAGTGGAAAACAGTTGGTGATTTTGAAAACGTTACGGCCATAAGCGAGTTTTGATTTTGACTTATTTAAGGTTTTAACGTGTTGTGTTGCGTAAGTGAAGAAAAGATAGGTGTGAAATGGAAAGGAGCCAGGTTTACGCGTCGTTGTTTGTGTGTGTCGACGGTGTAGTGTCGACTCACTCAGCACAGCTGGAGTGTGAAGATGGAAAAGGAAATTGAATTATTTATTCATAGATGGTATCTTGCCATTTCTTTCTATTCTTTTTTTTTTTTTTTTTTTTTTTGGGCCGAATCTTGCGATTGAGTTGGAGATGCCTATAAAGTAAAGTAAGAAAAAGGAATTCATGAAATAATAAATGCAAGGGATTGTAGAAAAATCAGAAAGGAGAGAAAAAATAAAATAAAAAAGGCTAGTAAAATATTCCAATTGAAAAAAGAAAGAAAGGAGAATCATTGATGGATTGACATGCTATGGTCCAAGGAACAAATCACGAGAAGCTAGGTTTCAAGGGGCAAGGCATCTATGTCCATTTCGATTGATGTTTATATTTTAAGATGTAATAAATTTGGTTTCTAAGCGTTATTATATAGATGGCAACAAAAATTGAGAAATTGAATGATAGATTATTGGAAAGCTTTATTGTTATTTTCATAATTCAATTAAAATTCTCTTTTAAGTTGATTCATTTAACTTTTTTATATTCGATTTTAAATTTGGAGACCTATTTTAGAAATAGAATATAAATCTTCTATATTTGCATCTATAAAAAAAATGATTTTATAATGTAAGCTCTTTTTTCTATGTTAAGGAAAGAGGGACTTCAATGAATCCTTAAAAAAAATTGAGGGATATTTTGCTAGTAGAGATTCAATGGGCTTGCAATCGAACATAATCTATTAGTGGTACACTAGGATTGTATGATACAGCTATATTGACGCTTAAGCCATTGTGGGATCCTTAGAGAATAACAAGTCCAAAGCAATAGAATTTATGTAGATGGCAAAGGATTCGATCCTATTAGACCAGGTGGTTTACCTTAAGCCTTTAAGTGTTATTTATAGAAGATCACCATACGAAAACAAGGGCCTATAAGATATTCTCTACTTACATTATGTGGTCTCCAATTGGTAGCTGACCTAGACTCGAATGGTGATAGTGGTCATCCGTGGAGAGTGACTGGACAAGGGTAGAAATCAATCTCATTGATGTGCCCCTAGGAAAATTTAAAGTATACCCTTGGAGATGTGGAAAACCAGAGAGGTATCGTGTACCTCTAAGGCAGGTGTCACGGGACGAGAGTTTTATCCTTCAAAAGTTCTCATGTAGCACTCGACCATTCCTTATATCATCGTTTGTTGCTAATCTAGATCACGAGCTAACCTTATCTTTTCTAATTTCTCATGTCTATTCGAGTCTCACATTCTTATAAGGAGCGCCCTCTTAACTTTACCATGATCCCTCATATGTTTAGGAGGTTCAACTATTATAACTGGTTTCGGTGGACCTCGGCCTTATCAGAAGAGCGGCATCAACTCCCAATCAATTTGTTCATGGAGGCTAGACCTGCCTTCAGAGTTAACTCAATCCTCAAATAACCCCCCTACTAATGTCATTCATAATGCTATACGCCCAAGTTAAACACCCCTATAAAGTCCTCACCTCTTGGACCATGACAACAGGGGCAGGTCTTTAGGGGAAGGAGGGGCGCAATCCCCCAGACCTAAGAGAAATTAATTTTTTTGAATATTTTAAAAAAGAAAAATATATATTATATGTATATTATAAAGAGCAAATTAAAACATATGAGTAAGTATAGGATAGTAGTTAAGTTTTTATTTTAGCATTCATGAGGTGATAGGTTCAAATCCCATAGGTTATATTTTTACTTTTTCAACATGCATTTATTACACTAACCACTCATTCTCTCACTGATTTTCATTTTAACCTTTTCCTTTTATAATAATTAATAGTATTAAATTCTTTTATCATTAAATTATATTTAACTAAATAAACTCTTGTAGATAACTATTGTTTATTTAAAGTTTACCACAAATAATAATTATATTATGCATATTATAATAGAATCTTATTGCACACTAATTACATAATTTGATTTAGTAATTATTTTCTTTCTATAATTAATGTTATTAAAATGTACATGAGTGTTTTCAATAACTATCCTATCTAAATATATTTATGATCTATTTATGCTAAAAGTAATCATATTGAACATTAATTATATAATTTAATTTAGTAACTTTTTTTCTATAATTATTGTTAAGAAACTAAACATGAATTATTGAATAATATCATATCTGGATATATTTTATGATTTATTTTTGTAAAAGCATAACTTATACAAATATTTACCTCTATATTTTTTATTAATACTTACTTTTCAAGTGACATGTATACAAGCTTTTATAAAATATAGTAAATACTCTTAATTATTGTTTGAATGATTTCCTTTATCAAGTTGTATAAATATATCATAATGACATCATTAATGAAATTCCCATTAATATATAAGATGTAATATAATTATAATAGCAAGTTAATATAACTAAATAATTTTAAGATTTACTTAATTAAATATAGTCTCCTAATCATATAATCATGCATTTGCCCCTACCCCAAGGTGGTATGGAGATGTAGATGGATAACCTAATAAGAGGGGGGAACCTCAGTAGAGGAAGATCTAGAGTCGAGTCTTCAAGTGCACTAAGGTTTCCGAGCTTATGAGTAACCGGAGTCCTTGGGTCGAGACATTTTAGAGCGTCTGATGGGCCTTAAGGATGTCGTGGATGGCTTACCTTGTTATTGTTAGGCCTATTGAGTCTAGTCGCGTGTGAATAATAGGAGGCCTATACAACTTTTCTAGAAAAAAATGGTGGACATACCTCAATCATGTTTGTTCAAAAATCTAATTCAAATTTAAAATGATGACATTTATTAAATCAAAATTTACTCATAACTGCACCTTTAAGGACAAAAAAAAAAAGTGCATGCATAATCTTTAAAAAGCATAAAAAGAAGAAAAAAAATTATATATACAATTGCAATGATATTTATAAAAATTTGTCAGCATAAACAAAAAATAAGCAAGTTGCTATCATATTGCTAGTTACAAAGATGTTCTACAATATAAAAATAGTCATTGAAATTAGTTGAGAATCAAATAGTCTTGTAGCGTAGCGGCATCTCTCATATGAGACGTGCCAAATTTGAGTCTTCTTCTCTGTTGTAATTGGAAAAAAAAATTACTCGAGAATATAGTACTATAAAACTTCTTAATATAAATTGATATTACTTGAGAATAGTCATTGAAATTTAAGGGAAGATTTTAATTTAGAAAACTACCAAAAAAGATGAAATGATAATGATATAAAATAAATTTTAAAATGATAAGTAGAAGAAACTGGATGAAGTGACTGATCATAAATGGAAATAATTAACGTGTGGTACAATAAAGAAAATTATATCCTTCTGTCCATTTCTTAAAGATTAGTTTAATAAGCGTTGGACTAATTCTTCAATCAGACGTCCAATATTAGATAAATATAATAATTTATATATTAAATACTTTAATAATAAAATTAAATATAAATCTAAGCTATTAAATAATTGACGAGACTAATCCTATTAACTAAATAATGAAACAATAGATTTTTCTTTTAAAAAAATACTATTCAATAATAGATTATCTTTGTTGGAATTTAAAATCAAAACTTAGAGAATAATAGAAATATCACATATAGAAAAATCCACGTAAAGTTAGGACCCACCAATCCTAGTTTCTTAACACTACCATCAATTTTTTGCACCAAATCTTCTACTGATTCCATATGTTGTGTCCAATAATCAACAAAAGTAAAAGTCAACTAATACAAATCACTACTTTAAAGCTGTGGTCGGTGATAGATAAGCAGATCACAACAAACATCATGTTAAGTCATTTTGATGAATTGCTAAATCTCTGAAAAATGACATAGTGGTCTCATACATAAATGTAGAGAAATGATGTTAGAAATTGAAAAGTTTTATAGAGAAAGCAAGGAGAGGACAGACAATGTTTGATAAAATAAAAGAGAAAGCTGAATTCCATCCATTCTTTTCTGATAAATTTCATGGTTGTTGCCAAAATACAATCAAGCTTTCTATTTTTAGATGTGTCAATTAAATCCTTAATATTTGGCTGAAAAAAAAAACCATTTTAGTAAAAAGAATTTAAATTTTTTATATTTGAATCTATTAGAAACCTTTATGATGTTAACAAAGAACATAATACAAGGTGATAAAATTTAAAAACTAAAACTTGAGATGTATAGTATTGATGAAGTGGGGTAAGACTATTAAAAATTTAAATAAGGTAGAAGAAGCTAATGGCTAATTCTGGGTCAGTTGAGAGAGAAGCTAATGGCTTATGAGTTTCACATCAAACACACAAGTGAGTTTCGATAGTAGGAAAAAAATGATAGATTTCAAAGCTAAAGAAATGGTCTATGACTCTAATGATAATGAGGATTCAAGGTCTATAACCAAAGAGATAAAAAATATATGTTGTATATATAATATATTTAGAAGACGTTGAAATCAATGATACCTAAGTATATGGCATATATTTGGAAGATGACTTGAAATAAGGAGTTTTTTGTACAAAGAAAGGATGGATTGATGTACACCTGTAACTAAAGGAAGCAAAGCTACCGGCCTATAACATATAAAAGCTAGCGTAGGAATTGGAAATTTTTTCCAAAAGCTGCAGATAGTCTAGGCAAGCTTCAACGCCACTGGCATTGAGCCAGTATTGGAATGCCGAATTTCAACACTGTTTCTAAATGTTGCTAGTCTTTATTTAATACATACCAGCTTATGTTGCAGCATGTTTTTCTCTTTGTGTTTGATATAAATACTCCTTGTTTGTTTCTAGGGTTTTATGAGATGAGCATGGAGGCTATCATAAATCTTAGAGAGAGATTCAAGAGAGAGAGGCCTATTCTTATTGTAATCCACCGGTTTGTGGTGATGATTAAGTGATCCACTAGTGTTATCTGGTGAGGAAAATCTGTGTAATTCCATTATTTGATAGTAGAAGAATTGTGCGTTGTTATCCCATGGTTTTTCCCCAAATTGGGGTTTTCCACGTAAATCCTGATGTTGTTTGTTTTCATTCTGTTATTTTGTTGGTTGATTAATTATGATCGCTATAGGTAAGAGGAAAAATCATTTGTGATCGCTTCTAGGTTTTTTAGGGGATTTTTCCTAATAGTAAGAAATATGGAAATCTGAAAAAATATAAATCCAACAAAAGTAAATCCGATGCAAGGTAAGAGTACAAAGAAAAAAAAAAAGAAAGAGATAATCTTCTATGAGTAGAAAAAACCCAAACATATCAAATATGAGTTCTAATGTTCGTTAAGAAGATATAAGAAGAAAAGAAAATCACTATTGGCAACTTGAAGTGACTTGGACATGACAAAAAATGATGCAAAAGCTTTTAAAGAAGAAGAGGAAGCTAATTTTCATCTCATGGCATTGTCAAGCTTGAAGAAAGTAAAAGTAGAAAAAAAAAAAAAAAAGAGGAAGAAGAAGAAAGTGTCTTTTGGTTGTACAAATTCTAAAACAAGATTGGATTTTGAAATTGGTGACTCATCTAAAAAAGAATTAGAAAGATGGTTTTTGTTAGGGCAAAAGAAGTGCTAAAAGAAAAAATGAACGAAAATGTAAAAATTGTTCAAAATAAGCAACTAGAGGATAATCCTAGAAGGTATTATAGAAAGTCCAATAAGCAGGACAAACAAAATTGATATTCTACTTGAAGGGTTTCTAAGAAGGTCTTGAATGATCATTACCATGGCATAAGGTACTCTAGAAGGTATAACAAAGGGTACTTCAGAAGATACCCTTCACAATACCAAGAAAGAAAAAAAGTAAATCAAAGGTATAATGGTTATGCCACACATTTATGTTTCAATAATTATTTCATATATTCATGTTTCTTTTATGATAAACCTACTCACATTGATAAATTTTTCTTCTTCTTTTATTTTTTTTTAAAAAAAAAGACCGCTCAACAATGAACAAATAACAAATTTAAATAATGTGCGCTTGAATTTCCGAGGACCTAAGCTAGTCTAAGTTCCTAAAAGCTAAACTAAATTCGATGACAAAGACATCACTGAATCCTTACTATAGATGAGAAGAAAGGTTACATTTAACAACAACACTAGGAATGTACTTCTTACCACCATTGCTTTCTCAAAATATTGCTCAATTTCATCTTGTAGTATAGCAAAAGGAATTTGAGACCTAAATAATTAGCCTTAATCCAAATTAAATAAATCAATTCTAAATGATTTGACATGGGTTACTTGGACTCCAACCATTCGTGATTCAATCCTAACACTCTTACTCTTATATGCAACAACATAACAATTAGGCACAATTTTATATAAGTCTTAGCTACACTGATAATCACTTTGCCTTTTTTTTCTTTTTGGGCATTGATAATCACTTTGCTTGATTTACTAGAATATATAACTTAGATTTGTTTGGATCTTACCACAACATTGAGATTTTGAGTTACTGATGTTTTGATTAAGTGGCATGGATATATGCTCTCCAAATAGGAGATGGACTGATATCTTGTTTTGATCTATCACTCCCCCCTCAAGCTCTTTGAGTCATACCTAATAGCCATCTTCATATCAACCTATGACTCCATTCGTCAACACCAAAAATAATTAGTAATATGTACGATACGTAACAATCTCATTTCTAGAGAATTATCACATCAATTTACTAAAGAAGAAAGAAATGGCACTTAAATGTTATATTTTTAAACTTTTAATTGCATCTGATAGTCCATTCGTCCAATCCTCGTAAGTATATTTTTAGATCCAGTCCTCAATTAGAGACCATGTTTATAGTCAACGCACGTAATAACCAGATGCCTGTCCTTTTAAGTACTCCCTCCATCATGAATCATTTTTTGAGATTAGCATCATATTATGAGAATCTCTAACGATGATTTCTTAAAGAGTTGCTTAAGGTGTTACATCAACAACCTAAGTAATTTTTACTATAGAGCAACTTTACACTTTATCAAGAAGTTAGAGAGTTACTTAACATTTTTTAATAATTTTTTAATTTTTTTTTATTTGAAGTTAGTTGAAGAACTCAGTTTATGAGTTACTTAATTAAGTAACTTTTATATTGATTCTTGTGTCAAGAACCTTATTTTATTAGTTATATAGAGTTGCCTGGCACTTGGTCTAAGTTCTTGTGTCAAACAATTTTAATAAAAATGATCTAATAAGTTGTCACGGATAACTAGCTACATCTTTATACCAATATCATAGCAAAGTCTCAAGATCTAGTTAAAGATTTATACTGAAAAAAAGTACACACTAGAAATAATATATATATATATGTACCTTATATATGTATCTATTCATTGACTAGCATCACAACACCGTTGTGTATACACTAATAAAAAGGATGTACATGCATTCCACTTGTGACAAAAGGTTTCAAAGCTTGTCTTTATACCGTTCACCCATCCTAAACATATTTTAAGGTAAATATAGGATACAAGTTCCAACATACTAATCATCACCTTAAAATATTATTAAAAAATATTACTGAATAAAAAATGAAGTTATATTTCTACTTCTAAGTTCTAATTTCTTATACACCATCTAAAATAAGACAATTACTATAATAGAATAGTAAACATCACGAATGATTTCTGAACTTAGATAAAATATAAAATTAGCTTCTGAAACTTTAAAATTAATCAATTTAATACCTAAAATAACTTTTCGTACATACCGATAATACATTTGTTATATTATAAGTTGAAAACACCACAACAAATGATGAAGTTAGCTAATTTGACGGAGATTTTATTAGCATACACAAAAAAAATTTTAAATACTAAATTAATTAATTTTAAACCTAATTATATATTTGACTAAAGTTTATGTACCAATTACGACATTAGCCCTCGTATAATTTGTACAATCTCAAGTTATCAATCGTTCCATTTATATAATAGTATGCATATGGAAATACAAGTTGGAAGTTGGAATATAAAATATTAGGCTTTATTAGAGTGAAAGTGTGCACATATAAATACCTATTAAACTTAACTAGAATTTATTGTTTTGAGAAGTTATCAAAATATTGATAGATTTAAATTATCAGAAATTTATTATGGCTTCTTGGTATTATAAAAATCTACTAAACAATTTACAAGTTCTACGGAATATCTTGTCCCATACAGATTCCATCGGGTATAAGTTTTAAGAGAATTTTGTGAGAAGTGGGAGAGTGTATAGTATCGGATATCGATAAATTTATACCAAATTTAGTCACTTACCCTCGCATATCGTCATAATAGGATCTTAATTTAGGACGAGGGTTCCATAGATTTTGCGAACAATAATATGACTGTGATATCATTTGCACAATGCGAGATGTGTTAGTTCTTAAAAGTTTTCATGATTCAATTTGGTTCGGTTCAAAAGTCAAACCGAAACGAATCATATTTATAACGATTTGATTCAAATTCTTAATGAATCAAATCACATTTAAAACAATTCAATTTAAATCCTTAAGTATAACATATACACTCATAAACCTTAGTTTTAATTTGAATTGAGCATATGCCCCATATACTCATCAGCCACTCAAATGGATGCGACAAAAATTTTGTTTGAATTGTTAGATTTTGTCTATATTATATTTATATCTGATTTGTATTTATAATTTATCTCTATCATATTTATATTATATCTATTTAGTTTAAATATAAATAAAATTATTAATTTTTCATTAGTATTTATTTCATAAAAAATACTTATTTAAAAATAATAAAAATATAATACCTAAATATGACCAAACAAACAGATGCAATCAACCAAACGTGAGCTCAACCTAATTGGTTCTGGGATTATGGCGAAAATTGCAATTTGGTTATAGATCCATGGAACGAATAAAAATATGACAAGTGACAATTATTGCATCCATAGCCTATAATAACATATTAAAAACATTATCATCAGTTTTTTGCTTACTATTCAGTATTCACTGTTATCATCAACACATGGCAACCATTTTTTCAGAAGACAGTTTCAGATCTTTTTTAATTAATTTTCTCTCCTTAAAACAGGAATTTCCTCTTTGTAATTCTGGAGTTAGTACAGAAATTACAATTTGCTGTCTGAAACATGACATCTTACGTTAGTATTTCCGAAAACGAGTAAATGGAAGCTAGGAAATGATATAAGTTCTGCAAGTACGCACATATATCCACATATTTGTATAAACATACAACATATGACGGATCCAATACTACTCATGCAAGCATCGTTATCTAAAGTTAAGTAGTGCCATAACACAGGCGGCGTTTCCTAATTCCATATGTTTCACGTGATAGGAATGCTTTACATTGAGAAAAAGAGCAAAAGAATCCTTTCCATTACACTTACACGTACACCTATGACATATCTTAAAGGACAAAAATTCATAAATTAAACATAACGAAAACAGAAATAAGCTGAAAAATGAATAATATACATTTGCAGAGAAGTTCAGTCCCTGGAGACCATGCAGATGACATGGCTAGTAAGTGTACGTAGGAGGGAGAAGAAGGTCCAAGACAACATAGACGAGGTCGGAACATAAGGCAAATAATAGGATCAGGAAGAAGAAAACCACGGCCATCCTGAAGAAAATTAAGAAAAGAAGTAGGACAATTGCGCTCTGTAAGAAGAACACGGCTGGTGAATCCGAAATCATCATTATTATTGTGGTGGTATGGTTTCTCTCTCACGAACAAAGAACACACTACTTGGTCCTTTTTAATAGAGTGGTGGGTGAATTACTTATGGAATATATTAACTTTGATATGAACATTCTTGACAATGATGGGAGATAAAGCATGGACGTGGGATGAAAAGAAAGGAATAATGCATATGGGGTTGCAAGAACTTTCTCGATGAACCTTGAGAACAGATGTCAATTCTTGGTCCAATTACAATGCTCCAGTTGTAGTTTAGTTTTCAGGCCTCATATCATTAGGATATCATTAACCTTAGATAGTTTAGATAGATGCAATTAGTTTTGGTTTTGTAGGTTTCCTCTTCCCACACATAGAAAGTTATTATCATCTCATGTTGAGCCAACTTATAATCGTATATTGAACTCTAACAAGGGTGTTTATAATAACTTTTAAAATTTTAGGAATTTTATATTTAAGAAAAGTGTTAAATTTTTCCAAAACCATGCAAGAATAGGATTTGTTCTCATGTATTTCTATTAGAAATTTCTCCGATCACATGGCAGTTACAACAAGATCAATCTCGTCACATCATTCAACAATTTAGATCTATTTTATTCATAATCGAAGTCTATATATTTTTTAAAATTAATTTTTTATAATTAATTTAATTATAGTCCCATGACCGAACATAAAAATTCCTATTTCTATAATTATAACTGTACAAGTAGAGCAAGTTACACGAACCAATCCCACTAGGGGACAAAAAAACGAAAAAGGAAAAATAGCAACCTTAGGGTGAACATTTTAGCCCTTTGGAAAATGTTTTTTTTTTTTTTCCCTTATTCCATTCAACATATAAGATAAAGTGGGCCAACCTAGCATAGATGCTGATGCTCATAAATAACTTTAAGAGGAAATGAAAAGCCAAAAATAATAATAATAATAATAATACATCATATGTCCTAGATATTTCCTAACATAAAGTAGGACCTTCGTTAACTCCATCCATTTTTTATATTCTACATGTGCTCACTCTTGATTTGTAAACATATCATTATCATAGATGCCCAAGCTCATAATTTTAGGAACGAAAAGGAAAGCGGGAGGAAAAAGGGCATAATACACTACGTATTTTCAATTTTCCTGATTTTTTAACTAAAGTTTCAACTTTTAAGAAAATTCTATAGTCTTTTTTTTATTTTATCCGCTTAGTTGTTTAATGAATCTTATTCATTATTAATCATAATTACATCACTAGAATATTTAATATTTTTATTATTATTTTTATTTTAATAATAAGATGATTAAATAGAGATAAAGCAAGACTACTATTGACACTAGGGATTTTTCCATTAACTTTTTGATAACTCTTGATTCGTCATTTAATAATTAATTTAAATAAAAATATTGTGAAGTATATATTAATTACATAAATATGATTAAGATAATAGAATAAATTAAGGGAAAAATGAGAGAGAGGGCCCCAAAAAATTATTAAAAAGAAGGCACCAACAAACTTAAACAAAACACTTTTTCTGGCGGATTTATAATTTTCAATTTTCATGGATTTTCTTGATCTGGTTATATTAATCATATTTTCGATCAAATCTTAAAGTTTGATATGGGGCATATCTTGGAATTAAAGTTTCTTACTGAAAGTGCAAATGAACATCATATGAAGCGTTTCTTGTCGCATGTTTCCTATAGAGTTAAGCCAGTGAGGGTCCAATTGGGCCAAAAGGTTGGAGTGGAGTTAGGTCGAGACCATGCAAGTAACGTAAACCATAATCATATGTTGTAAAGTGGATGTAAAAATGAGTAAGGCCACAATTATACACAGAAGAGTTATGTGGGCTTAAGGCCTAATGATTTGGGGTCTATGGTAATTGAAGGCAATCTAAGGTTCACTGTTCATGGAACAAAAGAGGAAGGCAGAGAGAGTTTAAGAAATGAGTTAAGTTTGGAATTGCTTGGAACATGTACTTCTTTAGGAGTTGATAAGAGTTGCGTTAAAGTGAAAAGAAGGCTGGGCTATGGTATCATGAATGGGCCAGAAATCCATGAGCCAAATATGGAATTGAAGCAAGCATAATTATGTTTTGCAGCAAGTTAATGTCTCGGCCTAGTATAATTATATTTCCTTTAGCTAATATTGCTGATATAGGAGATCTGTATGAATTATCAAATTCTAGAATATCCATGTCCTTGTGTGAGCTGGCATAACAAATTTTACATGTCAAATTCATGTACGAGCATACTAATATATAGTATCTCAAATATGCAAAAGGATATGCATGAAAAAGAATTAACATAATAGTAAATTCTCCTAGTAATTAGCTTGTATCCAAGCTCTTGGGTTGTATTCGAGCCATAATCTTTTGAATATTTTCCTTGTTACTTCCTTCACTATCCTTCACGCTTCATCTGGTATCAAAGCAGGAATCATGGGAGGGGAAGCTCGTGACTTCAAGAAATTAGAATAACCGTGCTACTAGTGGCAAAGGAAATGGACACAAATGAGGGTTGGCTCCAAATGTCCACTGATGCTCTTAAGATCCAGTAGGCAACCATTAACAAACATGCCCAAGCTCTAGACGAAATGCACCAACAACTACAAGGGAATGGAGCCCGCATTGGATCACCCTCCAATGTTGCTTTTCCAAGAAGGGCCAATCCTACGCCACCTTTGGAACCTGCACCACAAACAATAAACCATGAATAACAGCTACCAATGAGAGGCACCAAGCTGGAATTTTCAATCTTTAATGGTGAAAAACATTATGAATTGGCAAATGAGAGCAGAATAGTTTTTTCCCTTGATGGAACTCCTAAACATCTTAAGGTAAGCATTGCCACTATGTATTTAGAGGATAAGCCATATGAATGATACATTACCTATTCTAAATGTAGAAATGAGGCTCACCCTATGACCTATGAAGAGCATACTAAAGCTCTTCAAGCTAGATTTAATGAGAAAATATTTGAGGATCCTATGGCAGACCTTAAGGAGTTACATCAATCAGGTACCTTATAAGAATACTTAGATGAGTTTATGCATCTATCAACTTAAGTTCAGCTACCTGAATCACATTTAATTAGTTGTTTCCCTAGTGGGTTAAAGCCGAAAATTCAATTCCTTATTCGCATGTTTCAACCCAACACCCTTAACCAAGTCTTCACTTTAGCTAAGCTTCGAGAGGCCACCACCCTATCCTCTAGATCTAACCTCAAATCTACTAAAACCCAATCCACTTGATATACCACAAATCCCACACAATACCGTTGACAGCTTATAACACCCTTGTTAACATACCCCTCCAACTCAAAAAACCAGACCTCTAATTATAACAAAACCACTAATTATGGCCAATCCTCCCAAGCACCAGCTACATATCCTAAACAAACCACTTCTTCCAACCCTAGAAACACAAGAAGGCTAACCCCTGAGGAGCTTGAAGAGAAACGAAAGAAAAGAATATGCTTTTGGTGTGATGAACCCTTCGCACCAGGACATAGATGTAAGAATAAAAGGCTGAACATGTTAGTAATTGAAGGTGATGACCAGAAGAGTGATGATGGTGATGTGGCAAATGAAGTAGCAAAGTTGGAAGACAATTTGAAAAAGTTAACTCTCTGTGCAGTTGGTAATCCCTTAGGCTGTTCTGACAATAGTATGTTAGTCCAGGATTCTATAAAAAGAAGAAATTAGACATATTGATTCATACGGGTAGCTCTTCCAACTTCATCAATGAAGTGTTGGTTAAAGCTACTAACTGTGCAGTTGTGGAAATTGTTCCCATCAAGATTAACTTAGTTGATGGGACTCAATTGAACAGCAAATACCAGGTTGTGGATTTCCAATGGCATATGCAAGGGATTTCATTTCAAGTGACCTTCTCTATGTTACCCCTGTCCTCATATGATCTTATATTGGGTATGCCTTGGCTTATGATGTTAGGACAAGTTAAGTGGGATTTTCAAGTCATGACAATGGAGTTCAGGTGGGAGGGAAGATATTGCAAGCTAAATAGAAAACATGAATCATTGAATCATATTGCTAGAAATAAGCTATCCTAATTACTGGCTTCCAACCACACATAACCTAAGATACATTGTTGGGTCATTAAGGCAACTGAAGCTAGGGAGGAGGATAATGGACATAAGGGAAAGACACACCCAAGGTTAATAGAATTATTAGAGGAGTATCATGAATTGTTTGATGATCCAAGCTCCCTATCTCATGATAAGCGTCAAAAGATCCTTATTTCTAATATTCATTGCATATGATTTTGTATAGATTTGAAGTGAATTTACTAAGAAAATGGTAGTTAATTGATTAATATTTGATTTTAAGGTTTAAAGATGATATTTCAAAAATTTAAGGATGATTCAAGTAAAAAAGGGAAAAAATTGGCAAGGTATACAAAAGTCGATTTTTATAATGTACATAACCTACAATATGGGCATGTACATGATAGTGTTCAAGGGTGAAAAGTGACCAGAAACTACTCTACAATGTACCCAAGTTGCTACACAAGCAGTGTATAAGGTTTTGTTGATGGAAAGAACTTGATGAGCGAAGGAATTAAAGAGTTTCCAAAGTACCCTACCACGAGCACGATCGTGTACATGGCGAGGTACATTGTAGGACAGTTATAATTCTAAAAATAATCATCCTAACCTTTCAGTTACCATCCTTTCACGTTTCTCTTAGCCTTAGAAGAGGAAAAGACACATTCTAAAGGAGGCAGTACAGAATTTCAACAGTTTCATAACCCTTTTTTTTAATCTATTTATAACCGCTTGTCTTACATTTTCAAAAAGCCTAGGAGAGAAAAGAGCCGCCAAGAAGGAGGAAAAGTACTTGAGCTTCATCGGAAATCACAAGACATTAAAAAGGGTTTTATAGTTTAATTATGCTTATTGATTACTTCTCTAGATCTTCCATTCTCATTGTAAACTTCATGGAGGAGTAGATCTTTATGCCATAACTCTTGTGAAACCCTAGATATATATGATTTGAATTTCTTTTGATTTTTGAAAAGTTTATGTCTTTGTATCTATTTATGTGTTTTAACTGTCTTGTGATTGATTTATGGCAAAGTTGATTGCTTATCTAATTTTTGTTAGATAGAGAGAGGTTTCATCTAATAAAATAGATCTTCATGAATAGAGAGATTACATGTTTCGCCTAGAGGTAGGGAAACTTTGATTTTTAACATAAAGATTCCATCTTTGTTTAGGAATCTTGATTTTTAATGCAATCTTATGTGGCATTAGTGAGGGAAAGATCTCCACTATCTCATATAGGGTTAGGAATTGATTAATACAAGGGAGTAATTAATTTAATTTGTGATTCTGCAGTGTAAAGCATAAACAACTCATTAATCAATATTTTGTTAGAAGAAATTAGGGTTTATGGTGGATCAAGATGAAGGGTAGGTTTTGTGATTGAATTTATCTTTCGAAAGCACTCATATTTAACTATTAAGGTTATTGATTAGAAAAATATTCATAATATCATATCATCTGTTAGGTTAAATAGTAGAGAAACAGTAATACTAGTACTTGATATCTAGATCCTAGAGGACGATACCCGTATTAATTCTATTCTAGAATAGATAGGTGCACTGCCTTAGAGGTTGTCGTAGGATTTCTATTAGGTTTTATTATTTATAATTTGATATGACTGATACACACTTATCAAGTTTTTGGTGCCATTGTCGGGGATCTAGAAAGCCAATCCTAGGAAACCGGGGATTTGGTAAGTCAATATTAGGAAAAACTTTAGTATCTACTACTTTAACCAATTTTTTTTTATGCTTTTTAGGGTAATTTGTTTTGATTGAATGTGCTATTGAGTTTTCATGGTTGTATGAGCTATGAATTTCATAGGTTTATATACATGTATTGTGGAGGTGATCATGAGTCTTATAAATGTCCTAATCCATATTATCATCCCTCTAACTCATGTTTTATAAATGCATTCTTCTCTATTGCTTCTTATCAAGAATTTCAAGATACTAACCTTATGACTCTTAATTATATGATTTGCAGAGAGTGTGATGGACGACATTGGACTTTTGAATGTCAAAGTGAGAGACTTGTCTCACATTTTTCTCAAGACTTACATAACAACCATACTCAAGCCACATTGATGACATCATCCTTGTCTTTGAGCCATACTAAAAAAGGTTCACAGGAAAAATCTATCTTGGAAAGCATCATTAATTCAAGATATGAGTACATAAACTTGTTTGTTAAGATGATGCAAGCACTTTTTGAAGCTAATTCATGGAAATTTCTTGCTCCTGATATTTACAAACTCATAAGCTTAGAAGAATTGGCCACTTTTCTAGGACCATCCCAATAGTAGGTATGTAGGTTGATTGAATCTTTAGAAATTCATGGGAGACATGCGAAGTAAATAAGGAGATAATTAAAAGTTTTTTGATGCATCGGGAGAAAATGATCCAGAAATACAACTTGAGAAGTCAACAAAAGTGAAGGATGAATTGGTGGAGAAGGAAAATGAAATTGAAGATCATAGTTAGATCTGAACAGTCATGACGATAAGTTGGAGTCTACTAAGGAAAATGATGAATGTGAGGAGACTAAGGTATTATATCCTAATCCTTCCCCTTATACTCCAATCTTTGAGAACATAAATCTAGAGGACATTCTTCAAGTTACCCAAAAACAAGAGATGTTTAGAGAGATTGAGCAAAAGATGGAATTTGAAGATATTGATTCCTCTCCATGTAATGAATTGATTAGGTGTTTACGAGATGATGAACTTCATGAGGTGTACTTGAACCTATAGGTTATATCATAGAGTTTGAACCAGTACTGATTTATAAATTTTCTCCCTATCAAAAGCCTATAGTATTTAAGAACAAAGGACTTAAACTTGAAAGAATTGGAATAAGAGTGAGAAAAGAAATTCCCTTTGCTAACTTCAGATTTATGGGAGTGGGACACATTCCCATAGGATCCAAGTGGACAGGTTAACATCAAATGTTGAGCCAATGACGTTAAGAAAGTGCGCTTCTTGGGAGGCAACTCATAATTAACTTAGGTAGATTAAGTTCCTTTTTGTTTTCTTTTGTTTTCAGTCTATGCTGCTGTCAAAATTGTAGATTTTTGGAGAATGAAATTGAGCTTAGTTAAAGGAGGTGAGAGTGTATTTTAAGTGTGGCGAGGCATGAAACACAAGTAAGAAACTCCAAACTATCAATCTAAGTGTGCCAGGTATTTTCTTTTCAATCTTTTTAAGGTTAAGTAGTTTTGAGTTTCTTATCAATTTTTGAACACCCACACTACCATGAGCACAAGTAGTATTTCTAGCGAAGTACTTAAGTGAAAAAGCTTCTGGATAATATTTTAGACACAACATAACCAAGAACCTAGCCATGTATAAGGTAATGCAGTGTGGATTTAAGGAAAAAGAGCATTCTGGTCATATTTTTTACCCCTACACGGCCACGAACATGGGTGTGTACTTGGTGAGGCACAAGTTTTCAAGATTGAATTTGCTTTATGGTCAGTTTTTCGCACACTACACGGGCACGAGCATGCTTAGGTACTTAGTGGGGAACATGTTTTGTGTTTAATTTGCTTTTGGCTCATGTTTTTAGCAAGTACACGGCCGTACACTCCCAGAGCTACATCAATACTCGCACCTATATATATATATATATATCTTCTCCTCTCTCGTCTTATTTCTTCAGATTTAGGATAGGCTAACGTTTCCTTTTAGTTGTTTTGTTTTGTTTTCAGGCATAACCTTGATGGGTTCACAAGTAGACTCTTGATGCAATTTCTATTCATGTGACCGGATATGGAAACTTTTTTTATGGTTTCTTTGACAATCCAGGGAAGTTCTAGTGTCTTTTCTTTTGAATTTTCTTTCTTTTCCCTTTTTCCTTATTTGTGCTTACTTTAGAAGACATTGGGGATAATGTCTTACATAAGTATGGGGAAGGGATTTATAAAAGAAGAATTTGGATCTTGATGTGTTTATGTTTTCTATGCACTTGTTGATCAAATTTCCCTCAGCTATAAGTTTGCAATTAAGCTTAAATGATGATTTTGAGTTATGGAAAAATAAGAATCTTAAAATTATACTCATTTATTTGTGATTAGCATTCAAAAGATAAAAGTATAGTGACTTTGTGTGCCTTGCTCACCTATTTTGAATTTGCTATACTTGGTTAAAATTTTGGGATGAAATCTAAGTAGGTTAAATTTACTTGCTATTTAATGATTGAAATATAGGGTTGTGAAAGAGGTCAAAGTCCTTAGTTTAAAAGTGAAATAGTTGTATTTCTAAGCTTGTTGGTTAGTATATTTACTTTTCAAAAACTTTGAGAGCTCTTCTAACCTTTCATGAAAAGCGTATATGAAATTAATCACTTAGTGATTCTTTTTTAACAATCTTTTTGAAAAAATGAATCAATTATTGTGCTTAATTACATATTAAAAAGCTTAGTCAATATGAGCGGACTTTAGTCCCTCAGAAGAGTGAAGTCTGATTTCACTATTGACTAACCAAAGCTTTTATATCTAGTTGATTTGAATTAAAAAAAAAAAACTGAGCTGAAAAGAAGGGGTTACACGTTGTCCAGAGGAAAAGAAAAGATGCAGGAAAAAAACTCGTCCCTTTGAAGGCTGTTAAAAGAATTTTTGGAGAGATTTCAATTAATGAGAAGAAAACTAGGGAATGATGGATACCATATACTTTTATTCTAGGTTGTTGAGTTTAAGAGGCAGTTGAATGGTTTATATACTCTCTGATTAGTGGTGAGATGTAACCAAGCCGCTTTTACTTTGATTGACTTTGTGTTTCTTTTATAACTTTAGAAGTGGTTATTAAATGGTGAGCGTAATAGTTTGATTTACTTGGATTAATCTTAAAAAATTTAACTATAGTATACCAAGTACAAGTACAATTATGGTAGATTTAAGTGGTAGGCACGAATAAGTTACTTTGGTTTAACTGAATTAAAGAATGCTATTTGTGATATGATATTTGCTAATGAGTATAATTGATGAGAAATTATTTTGTCTTCATTTTGCTTGCTTGAGGACAAGCAAATGGTTAAGTATGGGGAAGTTTGATAAATGTCAAAAGATCCTTATTTCTAGTACTCATTGCATATGATTTTGTATAGATTTGATGTGAAGTTACTAAGAAAGGGTACTTGATTGATTAATATTTGATTTGAAGGTTTAAAGGTGATATTTCAAAGATTTAAGGATGATTCCAGAAAAAAGGGGAAAAAATTGGCAAGGTATACAAAAGTTGATTTTTACAATGTACATAACCTACAACATGGGCATGTACATGCTAGTGTTCAAAGGTAAAAAGTGACCAAAAACTACTCTAAAATGTGCCCAAGTTGTTGCACAAGAAGTGTATAAGGTTTTGTTGATGGTAAGAACTTGATCAACGAAGGAATTAAAGAGTTTCCAAAGTACCCTACCATGAGCACGGCCGTGTACATGGCGTGGTACATTGCAGGACGGTTACAATTGTAAAAATAATCGTCCCAACCTTTCAATTACTCATCCTTTCATATTTCCCTTAACACTATAAGAGGAAAAGACACATTCTAATGGAGGCAGTACAGAATTTCAACAGTTTCATAACCTTTTTTTTTAATCTATTTATAACCGCTTGTCTCCTCATATCCTTAGATCAATCCTTTCACATTTTCAAAAACCCTAGGAGAGAAAAGAGCCGCCAAGAAGGAGGAAAGTGCTTTGAGCTTCATCAGAAATCACAAGACATTAAAAAAGGATTTTATCATTTAATTATGTTTATTGATTACTTCTCTAGATCTTCCATTTTCATTGTAAACTCTATGGAGGAGTAGATCTTTATGCCCTAATTTTTGTGAAACCCTAAACATATATGATTTGAATTGCTTTTGATTTATGAAAAGTTTATATCTTTATATCTATTCATGTGTTTTAACTGTCTTGTGATTGATTTATGTGCAAAGTTGATTACTTGTCTAATTCTTGTTAGATAGAAAGAGGTTTCATCTAATAAGATGGATCTTCATGAATAGAGAGATTACATGTTTCGCCTAGAGGTAGGGAAACTTTGATTTTTAACATAAAGATTCAATCTTTGTTTAGGAATCTTGATCTTTGATGCAATCTTATGTGGTGTTAGTGAGGAGAGGTCTTTACTATCTCATATAGGGTTAGGAATTGATTAACTCGAGGGAATACTTAATTTAATTATGTGATTCTGCAGTGCAAAGCATAAACGACTTATTGATCAATATTTTGTTGTAAGAAATTAGGGTTTAGGGTTGATCAAGATGAAGGGTAAGTCTTGTGATTGAATTTATCTTTTGAAAGCACTCATGTTTAACTATTAGGGTTATTGATTAGAAAAACAGTCATAATATCATATCATCTGTTAGGTTAAATAGTAAAGAAACGATAATACTAGTACTTGATATCTAAATCCTAGAGGACGACACCCATATTAATTCTATTCTAGAATCGATAGGTGCACTGCCTTAGAGTTATCGTAAGATTTCTATTAGGTTTTATTATTTATAATTTGATACGACTGATACGCTTTTATCACCCCCTAATGGAGTCCTTAATCACAGGATATACGTCTAAGATGGTACCACTCCTGTCAACCTCAAACCTTACCGCTATTCATCATTGCAGAAATCAGTAGTAGAAGAGATGGTAAGAGAAATGTTGACTAGTGGAACTATTCAACCAAGCCACCATCTCTTTGCCTCACCTGTGGTATTGGTTGAAAAGAGAGACAACTCTTGGAGGATGTGTGTTAACTATAGGGAGTTGAACAAGAACACTATTAAAGATAGGTTTCCAATCCCCATTATTGAAGACTTGTTTGATGAACTTAATGGAGCCAGTTACTTTAGCAAACTGGATTTGAGATCCAAGTACCACCAAATTCGGATGAACCCTAGACGGCATTTAGGACTCATGAGGGCCAATATGAGTTCTTAGTTATGCCCTTTGGCTTAGCTAATGCCCCATCCACCTTTCAAGTACTCATGAATCAGGTGTTTAAACCATTTTTGAGGAAGTTTGTATAGTTTTCTTTGATGATATCCTTGTGTATAGTCCTAACTTGGACATACATGCGGAGCACTTGAGGAGTGTGTTTGCGATCTTGGCTAAGGAGAAGTTATTTTTAATGAGAAGTAAATGTGTCTTTGGGGTTTCCAGAATTGAGTATTTAGGGCACATAACTAGTCCTCAAGGAATGGCTACTGACCCTAAGAAACTTGATGCTATTGCTAAATGGCATACTCCAAAGGCTGTTAAGCAACTTAGAGGGTTTTAGGGTTGGCTGGTTATTATCGGAGATTTATTAAGAATTTTGGGGTCATTGCCAAGCCACTAACATAGCTTCTTAGAAAGAATTAGTTCGAGTGGAAGGAAGAAGCACATTTGCATTCGAACAATTGAAGAATGCCCTAGTGAATTCTCCAATGTTGCAACTGCCCAATTACTCTATGGAATTTGTGGTCAAATATGCTAGTGGGGATGGAATTGAGGTTATCCTAATGCAAGAAAGACCCCCATTGCTTATCTCAGTAGGTCATTAGCTCCTAAACACAAGGGGTTATCCGTGTATGGAAAGGAATTGCTGGCAATAGTGCATGCCATTAACAAATGGAGAAATTACTTGTTGGGAAGGCATTTTGTGACCCGCACAGATCGTCAAAGCTTAAAATATTTGTTAAAACAGAGATTGGTTACACTAACTCAGCAAAAATGGCTCACTTAACTCATGGGAATGGATCATATCGAGTAAAAGAGTGGAGTGGCTAATAGTGTCGCCGATGCACTATCCAGAGCTCCTACCCTAGAACTTATGCAACTTAACCATACAACTATTCTGCCTTTGTTTTTACAAGATATTCAAGCTAGCTAGGAGTTGCTTAGAGTATAAAATTCCCTAATTGCTCGGTTGGAAAAGGGGGAAGCCATGGGAAAATTCACTTGGGACCAAGGAATTCTTAGGAAGAAGGGTAGAGTGGTGATGGGTCCATCTCAAGAACTACACAACAATTTGCTGCAGCACTTCCATGGAGAACCTTTGGGAAGACATTCAGGCGCTCAAGCCACTTACCGAATAACATGGAGAAGGAGGTACGATGGTTCATTAGAGGGTGTAAGATATGTCAAAGGCATAAATTGAAGAATGTGGCAAGTCCAAGGCTTTTACAACCTCTCAATGTTCCTAAAGAGTGTTGGCAAGAAGTAAGCTTGGATTTTATAGAAGGATTTCCTAAGTCCAATGGCAAAGAAGTGATCTTGGTGGTGGTTGATAGATTAAGCAAATGTGCTCACTTTGTGGCCCTAAATCATCCCTATACTGCTGCCACAATGGCCCAAGTCTATCTGGATAACATTTATAAGTTACATGGGCTACTTGAAATCATCACTAGTGACAAGGATCCGAATTTTATTAATTCATTTTGGCAAGAATGTTTTAAATTGCAAGGAGTTGGGCTCAACATGCCTACTGCCTACCATCCATAGATGGACGGTCAAACCAAGGTGGTTAATAGATGCTTAGGAACTTATCTAAGATATACAACAAGTGAAGAACCTAAGAGACGGTCTCAATTCTTATCCTTAGTGGGTGTGGTATAATACAAATTACCACACAAGTGCACACACCACTCCATTCCAAACGCTATATGGATACTCCTCTCCATTACATCTACCCTACGTTCCTGGGAACTGTAGGAATGAATCGGTGGACAAACTCCTTACTACTAGAGAAGATACCCTAAAATTACTCAAGTTCCACCTCAAGAAAGCCCAACATGGCATGAAGCAGATCGTAGATCAGAGAAAGTCAGACAGGAGGTTTCAGATTGGAGACTAAGTTCTACTTAAGCTTCAACCATATCGACAACACTCACTCAAGAAATCCAAGGGGCATAAGCTGAACCCTAAGTACTATGGACCCTTTAAAATAATAGATCAAATCGGGGAAGTAACTTACTATTTAGAGCTACCCACAACAGCTAAGATCCACCTTACGTTCTGTGTATCCCAACTTAAGAAATTTCGTGGAGCTCTACATCCAGGACACCAACACCACCTCCATCGCAATCAAAAGATGAGTTAAAACCACAAAGCATCCTAAATCGAAGAATGATCAAACATGGAAGACATGCAAAGACTCGAGTGCTTATCTTATGGAAGAACAAGGCACCATTAGACGCAACTTAAGAATATTTCAATGACTTATAGCTATGTTTTCCGAATCATCCCTTGTGTACGAGGGTTTCGGAAGAAGGAGGAGTTGATCTAGGTTCTATGGTTATTGAAGGCAATATAGGGTTCACTGTTCGTGGAACAAACGAGGAAGACAAAGAGAGTTTAAGAAATGAGTTAGGTTTAGAATTGCCTAGAACGTGTACTCCTTTAGGAGTTAATAAGAGTTGCATTAAAATGAAAAGAAGGCCGAGCCACAGTATCATGAATGGGTCGGAAATCCAAGAGCCAAAGATGGAATTGAAGCAAGCTTAATTATGTCATGCAGCAAGTTAATGTCTCGACCCAGTTTAATTATATTTCCTTTAGCTAATATTACTAATATAGGAGATCTGTATGAATTATCAAGTTCTAGAATATTCCTATCCTTGTGTGAGCTCGCATAACAAACTTTACATGCTAAATTCATGTACAACAATACCAGTATATAGTATCTCAAATATGTAAAAGGATATGCATGAAAAAGAATTAATATAACAATAAATTCTCCTAGTAATTAGCTTGTATCCGATCTCTTGGCTTGTATTCGAGCCATAATTTTCTGATTATTTTCCTTATTACTTCCTTCAATATCTATCACGCTTCACCTAATATATAATGTAATACCTTTAGCAGTGTAAAAGCATCAAATAGATTCTACAATAATGTAATAGAATGCTAGTGTGACATTGTTACAGATGCTCGCACTAGAATGTAAGTAACATAGTAGAGAGCTTACAGATATAACTACCATATGGTGTAACACAAAAAATAAAAAAAAAAAAAACACAATCAATGAGGAATAAGTGACCGAGATCCCATCTTTATTAACAACTTTTGGAAGGAATTATTTAAGCTACAATAGTAGGAACTAAACTTGTCTATAGCGTATCGCCCCTAAATGGATGGGTAAACAAAAGTTGTTGATAAGTGCCTAGAAACTTATTTTAGATGTATAATAGGTAGTCACCCAAAGAAGTGGAGCCAATATCAGTACTAACTATCATACTAGTGCTATGCTTACACCTTTTCAGGCACCATATTGGTATTCCCTACCCTTACATCTGCCCTGCATCTCCAAGAATGACTTGATTACCTTGATTTTGACTACCAAAGAAGATAAGACCCATGCTAAGATATCACTTAAAGTGAGCTCAGCATTGTATGAAACAACTAGCAAATAAGAGGAGGACAATGGTATCTACCTAAACCACGTTCTTATAGACAAGGATTCCTAAAGGAGAACAACAAGCATAATCTCACAACAAAATAATATGGCTCATACAAAATATGAGATAAGATTGGAAAAGTGGCTTAGTAGCTTTATTTACCTTCCTGAAGCCGTTATCCACCCTACTTTTCACTCATCCTAGTTGGTGATGGAAAATAATAGACCAAGGCCCGACTAACCCATTAGAAATCAATAATCCTTCAAAAATATTCCAAATTTACAATATTATCATTTTCCTTGCTAAGTTGATAACTTGTGAGGTTGTGAAAAAGGGAAGCATGGGGTTGATCCTCAAGTTCATAATGGAAAAACTTCATACCATAAGTAACCCTAACCCTATAGGAACAAAGGGTGGCCACTTTGCGGTGGTTACTTCATGTCATTAGAAGCCCAAGAGGTTTCTTATTGCCTTGAATCATCTCAATGGGAAAAAAATATGTTGTCTCTTATCACGCTATCCCCATGTTGTCCCCTTCGGTGAAAACCTAACACCTGGCGAAAATCAACGCCCCCTAATTTTCCAATTCCTCAGTTTTGTACCACCCGTAATTCTACAATCCCTCCTTCTGTTTCTGTTTTTTTTTTTTTTGTCTAAATCTGTATCTATTCTCTCCTTCAACTCAACAATTACTTTCAAAAATTAAATGAATTTTTATGGCCACTATCAGCATGCGGCACTTAAAATGATACAAGAAAAATATATTGTTGTCTTTAGCAAAATAAACTACACCTTGATAAATACAAATTTAATAATCACATCTATCAGATACATATCATACTAAAATAAATATCTTACCATACGTTTTTCATGGTTTTCAAACAAATCTTTTTTTTTAATATATATATATATATACTTGCAATTCAAAATATGCACAAAGTTTTATGGTTGAATATCCATATGTTTACTTATGTTTCCATATAAAAAATATATACTCTAACTTCTATTAAATTCCAATAATGGAGTTTCCAAAAATTTGAAAGATTTTTCTTTTCCATTTCATAATTATTTTTCTTCTAAATTCATCTTTCTTGTTATATTTAATTAATCAATAAAAAAATTATTAACAATAAAAAACATTAAAAAAAAAGAAGAAGAAATTTGCTAGGAAAAAAAAAACTTTATCGAATATTTATGCTCTAAAAAAGTATAAAAAAAGTTTTTATACATAAAAAATTCACAAATAATTGGTTTATTTTCAATAAGATTAATAATAAGTATCTTATAAAAACTTATTCTAATAAGTGTTGTCTTTAGCAAAATAAACTATACCCAAATAAGTACAAATTTAATAATCACGTTGATGCTAATTCAATTGATAACATGATAAATTCAAATTTATATAATCATATCTATTAGATACATATCATACTAAAATAAATATCTTACCACACATTTTTCACAGGTTTTCAAACAATTTTTTTTTATCCTTATCTTTTTGGGCAAAAGGAACAAAAATTCTATTAATACCTTCTTTTACATAACTTTTGCATGTTCTTTGAAAATCACTTTCACTATTTTGAGATTCTCTTTTGATATTATTTAATATATAAATTCATCACTTAAATTTATTCATTTTCCTTGGTATCGTGTCTTGTTATTGCAAATTTATTCTTTTAAGGTTCAAAATTGCTTAACAGCTTAAAGAAGACTTTGCAGTCTCTCGCATCAGGTATTTATGGTAATTTTTATTCATATATTTTTTATGACTTTTTATTTTTTAATTAAAGAATTTGCTTTCTTTATTATTAAAAAGGAAATTGATATTTTAGGTGGTTTTTGATGTGCAAGATGGGGATATGTGGGACAATGGATAATCCATCCCCTTCTCCTGTTTTTTTCTTCAATCTATTTCCTATTTTTTGAGTAATGATACCATTTGAATTTACTGAAAAGACATTATATTATTTTTTCACATTCTATTATTTATCATGTTATACTATAATGCATATTTTACATGGTTTATAATGTGAATTTAATGATTTACTTGTACTTTTTTATTTTTATTTGAACATATATGAAATTTGAAGCTCATGCTTATGGTTTTAAAAAATTTTAGCCTCATATCAAGTCATAGTACAATAGGTTGGATGGCAAAATATTTTGAGTTTACTTGATATTGGGTAACAAAAGCTTTAAATATATATTAATAACCACAAAGGTTTATTGTACTTAAAACCATAAAAGTATTCATGCATTTCCATAATTTTTTTAGTTAAATAACTTTGTAACTTTTTATTTTACATATTTATGTCATTGTTGTTTTTTTCACATTAACCCAAGTTTTGCGTCTTTCAGTTTGTATACTTAACTATAATTTTTTCTACAATATATAAAGATTAATTAAACAAAAAAATTATTAAACATATGATACAAGCATGAGCTTTATATTTTTATATTATGTCTTTGTTAGTTCCAAGATAAACCACTTACCATACATAATATTTATATTTTCCAGGTCCATGGAAACCAGTAATAATACTTTTCCAAAAGAAAATTCAACATGTAGAAAACTTAGCTTTCTAGATGAACAAGAAAAATCAACCAAAGAAGATAATGATAATTTGAATGTTGATATGACCAATGAAAATGATGAGGAGAAAATGGATACTCATATTGTGTTGTAGAAAAATATATATCAAGAGTGGGAATAATATTTGAAACCGAGGAAGAAGCGTATAATTATTATAATCGATATGCTAAAGAAGTTTAGTTTAGTATTCGGCGAAGTAAGGCACATAAGGATTCTAAAGAGTGGATAAGTCTTATTTTTTGTTGCTCATGCTAAGGCTTAAAGGAGAATGACAAAAGAAGGAGCAATGTCCAACATCATCGACAAGGTATGGTTGTTTAGCTCAAATGAAAATACAAAAGCAAAATAATGATAAGTTCCAAGTCATAAAATTTATATCTAATAATACACATCCTTTGGCTTCTCCTAAGAAAAGAATGCTTCTCAGATCACAAAGGAATTTAAATTCCTTACAACAAGCTGAAGTTGACTTGGCTGAATGTTCTAGAATTGCTCTAAAAGCAAGTATTGAGATGATGTCAAGAAGGATAGGAGGGTGTGAAAAGCTTGGATGTACTCCTGAAGATTACAATAATTATTTGCAAGTTAAAAGAAGCTAACATATGAAAATAGGTGATGCAGGTGGGGTGTTGGAATATATGCAAAAGAAGCAATCTGAAGACTTAAATTTTTCTTATGCCATACAAGAGGATGTTGATGATCTTATTACGAATATATTTTGGGTTGATAGTCGAATGAAAACTGATTTTGATTTCTTTAGTGATGTTGTTTGTTTTGACATGACATACAAAAAATGTAAGGATGGTAGACCACTTGCATTGTTTGTTAGTGTAACCCACCATAAAAAAGTATCATATTTGGGGCTACAATATTATATGATGAGTCAGTTGATACATTAAAGTGGTTATTCGGTGCCTTTGTTAAAGTAATGTCTGGTAAAAAACCAAAAACAATCATCACTGATGAAGCCCCTACAATGGCAAAAGCATTAGTAGAAGTTTGGCTAGAAACTAGACATCGATTATGTGTATGGCATATGTACCAAAATGTCGCAAAGCACCTAAGTCATGTTTTTGAAAAATGCAGTACATTTGCTAAAAATTTTAGCACATGTACATATGAATACAATATAGAAGAGGATTTCATTAAACCATGGCATAAGATGCTTCAAAAATATTATCTTTGTGAGAAATACATAGTTGTAGAAATAGTTTGAAATACAAGATAAATGGGCATTAGTGTCTGGTCGCACGACATTTTGTGTTGATATGAGTTCTACTCAAAGAAGTGAAAGCATGACCAATCAAATGAAGAAATATATTGGCTATAGTTTTGACCTTTTATGATCTTTCAACATTTTGAAAGATTGGTAGATGAAATACATTATGAATGAGCTGAAAGCAAATTTCAAAGCTAGTCGAAGTACTTCCTACATGCCAAATAGTGTAGAAATCTTGAAGCATGTTACAGAAGTGTAAATCTAACACTACTTAAGATATTTCATGATGAGTTGTGGCAGACATGAGATTGTGAAGTATGCACTCTTGAATAGATTAGATCAATAATTACATATAAAGTCACTCCTCCAAGAAGATCCCATCATCATATCATTCATTTTGACTCGAATAATCTTCGGGTTGATTGTAGTTGTAACAAATTCAAGTTTTTAGGAATTTTGTGCTCACATGCTCTAAAAGTTTTATTGTTTCAAAATATCAAGTGTGTGCCTGAAGAATACATTCTAAGGAGATAGACAAATGATACAAAGAGCAAAACTTTGATTCAATATCACGTGAAGTGCAAGGTTCGAAGTCAAATATTGGAGAACGTTATAAGATTATAACTAGTTTATTTGATCATTTAGCAGCAAAAGCTTCCTTAACAGATGAATCGCTTAAGATAGCAATTGAAGGTTATGAGAATATTATGGGAAATTTTGAGGAAAGTATGAAAGGTTTATTATTTCAACAAACCCATCAAGGAGGAGTATGCAATAAAGAAATCAATTTAGGCTGTAAGGTAAAAGGAATAAAACAAAAAATAAGAGTTAAAGGTAGAACATCCATAAGAAAGGAAAGTAGCCTAGAAAAAGCCACTAAAAGGAAGCAATCAACACGTACATCGATATGTAAGTTAAGTAATTATTATTATTATTATTATTATTATTATTATTATTATATTATTATTGCATAACTCCATGTATATTATTCTAATATCAATTTTGTCACAATAGCAAAAGTTTGTTGTACTATACTTGAGTCAATTACGGATTCTCCAAATGTGTTCACACAAGGATCAAATCTAGAAGCATGTAGTAACGTAATAAGCTTAGTTTTAAACTTTATTATATTTCTTACAAACGTGTATGCTTATCTTATCATCAAATAATTGATTCAGTGTTTATAATTTCAGGCTCCTTCAATAAATGAAAGTAACTCATTATCACATCATATTTCGGTAACTTATTTTCAATATGTAAATGTTTACTAACACTTTGATATATTATTATTCGTTATCTATACAATTTTTATTGTACGTTCTTTCTTCTTTTTCTTTTTTCTTTTTTTTTTTTATAATGATACTATAGGAAATTGACAACTTCTTGTATAACTTCTCCACAAATATAAGTGATTCGAATCAATTACCTTTCACATCTTACTCGTTGAATGTAAGTTATTGTCACTACACATGGATACACATACAATTATATTTATACATTTTTTTTGGACATAATATATTTATACATTTAATGGGGAAAATTTCAATAATGAATTCACTTTTTGAATGTAGGAGCATTCAAGTTTTGGCTCTTTAATGACAAGAATGGATGGAACTAGCTTAAATAATACATCCCATATCACAGGTAATGCTCTTCAATTTTTTTTAAACAAATAAAAGAGAGTATCAAAAATTGTTTAGCTTATTTTATTAAACTATTTATTTATTTTGCATATCCAGGTTCAATGACAAGTTTTAATTATTTAATGGCAAGAATGGATGGAACTAGCTTAAATAATACATCAAATATTGCAAGTAATATTTTTCAATCTTTTTTTCTTAACAAATAAAAAAAAGAGTCAATAATCTTATTTTATTAATTTAGTTATATATTTTGCATATCTAGGTTCAATGACAAGTTTTAGTTCTTTAATGGTAACAATGGATCGAACTAGCTTAAATAATACATCCAATATCACAGGTAATATTTTTTTCAATCTTTTTCCATAACAAATAAAAAAATCAATAATTGTTTAGCTTATTTTATTAGTTTAATTATTTATTTTGCATATCCAGGTTCAATGACAAGTTTTAATTCTTTAATGGTAGGAATGGATGGAACTAGCTTAAATTATACATCAAATATCGCAAGTAATATTTTTCAATCTTTTTTCTTAACAAATAAAAAAAAAAGTGTCAATAGTTATTTACCTTATTTTATTAATTTAGTTATTTATTTTGCATATACATATTCAATGAGTGAGAAGCAGCAACTAAAATTATGGATCATCCAACAACGGAATGATGCCTCAAGACCATAGTTGTAACTTCAATTGAAGTTTTTCATTTTGTTGTTTTCCTTAAAGCATTATTACTTCTCTTCTTGGGATAATGTTTGATACTACTTATGAGTACTATTTTCATCTTAGTGATAATTTATGTTTTGAGGTTTTAAAATAAATTATTAGAATAAAGTTTTCATTATATTATCATTAATTTTACTCAAAATAAACAAATTATTTGTGAATTTTTTATGTATAAAAACTATTTTTTTTACTTTTTTAGAGCTTAAATATTTGATAAAGTTTTTTTTTTCCCATATATCTCCTTCTTGTTTTTTTTATGTTCTTTATTTTTAATAATCTTTTATTGATTAATTAAATATTACAAGAAAAGTAAATTTATAAGAAAAATAATTATGAAATGAAAAAGAAAAATCTTTCAAATTATTGGAAACTCCATTATTGGAATTTCTTAGAAGTTGAAGTATATATTTTTATATTGAAATATAAGCAAACATATAGATATTCAGCCATAAAACTTTGTGCATATGTTGAATTACAAGTATATATATATACATATATATATATATATATAAAGATTTGTGTGAAAACCTATGAAAAATGTGTGGTAAGACATTTATTTTAATATGATATGTCTCTAATAGATATGATTATATAAATTTAAATTTATCATGTTATCAATTGAATTGGCATCAATGTGATTATTAAATTTATACTTATTTGGGTGTAGTTTGTCTTGCTAAAGACAGCAATTATTAGAATAAGTTTTCATTAGATGATTATTTTAATCTTACTCAAAATATACAAATTATTTGTGAATTTTTTATGTATAAAAACTATTTTTTATATTTTTTAGGTCTTAAATATTCAATAATTTTTTTTGTTTTTTTCCTAGCAATTTTCTTCTTGTTTTTTATGTTATTTGTTTTTAATAGTTTTTGTATTGATTAACTAAATATAACAAGAAATATGAATTTATAAGAAAAATAATTATGAAATGGAAAAGAAAAATCTTTCAAATTATTGGAATTTACTAAAAGTTGTAGTATATCTTTTTTTATATTGAAACATAAGTAAATATATGTATATTCCGTCATTAAACTTTGTGCTTATTTTGAATAGCAAGTGATATATCTATATAAAGATTTGTTTGAAAACCTATGAAAAATGTGTGGTAAGATACTTATTTTAGTATGATATGTATCTAATAAATATGATTATATAAATTTGAATTTATCATGTTATCAATTGAATTGGCATCAATGTTATTATTAAATTTTTACTTACCTAGGCATAGAATAAGTTTTCATTAGATGATTATTATTAATTTTATATAAATTCATCATTAATAACCCAAAAAGAAAATGACTCAGTAGAATCTTTTTTTATATACTTTTTATATCAACAAGGTGTTAACATATATAACAAGAACAATTAGTTAAAAAATAAATATGTTACAAATAAACTCACTAAAATAAGAATCATTAACAAAATTCCTCTGTTATTATATTCTCTATATAAACATATCATTTGCTTTTAATCGATCGTAATTTAATTTTTTTTACATGAAGTCCTTATATTTTACATACAAAAAAAAACGAAATAGGTAGGAGGGATTGGAGAATTAGGGGAGATAGGAAGCATAAAATACCATAAGCACTATGAATTCGAGTCCAGTCGGGAGTTCCACCTAGGGTCTACAAAGGTCCCCGATATCTTTCTTGGAATTTTGGCCTCCGTCACCATTGGTCAAACTGAACAATATATAGAAGATTAAAGTTTGATGATTTAAAAATGTGGGACATTAGTTCTCGTTGTTTACTCATCATGTCACCATCTCTCTCCTTGTAAACTAACCAAGGACCATTCGGCTTCATCATCACAACCTGCTTTCAGAGCAAAAGCCAACCCATATTATTTTATATTCCTGCCTAATTCTCCATGTCATTGTGCTTAGAGCTTCGATGAGCAATAGAAAGGGAGTGCCTAGAGCTTCGGTGGGCCAAACTTCCCGCCTAGTAAAATAATGTGTTGTTTAAAAGACATCTTCACCATTAAAATTTTGATTTTAGTGGAATCGGACAATAATTTTGCTTGAACTGCTGCAAAAAAAATTAAAAGCTGGAATCCTCTGTTTCTCATGTGTAAAACAGAGCACATCTTTCCAGTTTGATCTACAACATTTCGGTGGAAGATTAGTGATGTCTCTAAAACCTGTGTACCCTCCTGCAAATGCATATCTTATGCAAGAATTCATAGTGCCTATGGTATTTTGTCAGGTGTCAGGTTTTCACTCGACTGGACAGCATAGGGCGAGCCTAAAAGGGACAGCAGATTTTTTTCCATCTCGATGACCCGGAATTTTTGAAGTTGCTAAAGAAGGCTGAAGATGAAGTTGGCTTCTTGCAAGAAGGGGCGCTTTCAATTCTCTGTAGACCGGACGAGTTACACAGAGTCATCGGATATGGCGATGTACAAGTTTGACGTTCCCTATTTTAAGGACCATCTCGGTAAATTTCCTCAGCGTGAGTTTCAGTAGGAAATTAATGTATTAAAATTTTCCATGTCATCTTATTGATTAAGCATCATTTGTATAATTCTGAAAAAACGAAAAAATGACAACCTTAAACTTTGGCTTAAACTTGCTCTTTGTGCCATTTTTTTTTTTTTTATTGCTTTCATTTAATTAGTTGTAGGTCTTCTTAGAGTACCTTTAACGCCAAGTGCTTGTGTAATAAAGTCTTATCCTTAAAATGTACTACTAAATTAACCTTTTTTATTTATCATTAATACATTTTTATGGTCCCATAAGTCATATAAATAAATGATAAGAACCTTTGTTTAACAATTTAAGGATAAAGTTGAAAGGTTTTTAAATTGGAAAATTTTTACGATATTATCATATTATCTTATGATGTTAGCTAGATTACTTTTTTTTAGCAAGGCAGTGGTTTAACCATTTCTTGTAGTCTCTAGGTAATGCAGCTAAACTTCTCTAATTTAGCTTCCGAAAATGGATTTTTAAATTTTGAAACCTAGCTCCTAGGATAGCTTGATTCAATCGTGAAATTATCAGAATAAGCCGCATTTTGCTAAAAGTTTTGGTGCCAACTTTTGTTAATATGTGATACTTTCATCTATATGTAGTATTTTCATCCAAATATGGTATTTTCGTCTACACATGATGTTCTTGTTTAAATGTGGTATTTTAGTGCACATGTGATATTCTTGTTCAAATGTGATATTTTAGTCCACATATGATAGTTTTGTCCAAATGTGATATTTTGATAGCAAGTATCATCTTTCATTTAAATGTAATACTTTCGTCCACATGTAGTATATTTTTGCTTATATGTGGTATTGGTGACTTACAAAAAATATTCCCTAATTCAACCTCTCCATTAGTTTCAATTTTCGTGGCATTGCAAGTAGGCACCTCCACAAAAGCCTAATTAAACTTTCAAATAGATATTCTAGTTTCGTAATCAAGCCCTTAGGTACTTTCATTTAGCCTTTTTTCTAGTTTTTTCGGATGCCTAACTTAGCCTTTCAAATAGATTTCTCAACTTGCAACTTGACTTATAGAATAGTTTGTTTTAGTTATTTATTAGTTTCTTGGTTTGCACTTAGACATCTTGAAGGAGGCCTAACTTAGCCTTTCATATAAATTCTTAAGTTTACAATTTAATCCCTAGGCAAGCTTGGCTTCAGCATTTTCTTAGTTTCTCCAAATATCAATTAGCACCACTTAAAAGGTTTAAAAATGTGAGATTTGCATTACGGACAAGTTAAGGGTTGAACTTGCCAAAAAATTCGCTAGTCAAATCATCG